>CM034362.1:34359955-34682333 GCA_019925275.1 Mytilus edulis | reverse complement strand
AATGTTGCTAAAACTTACTGTGACAGGTATAACCCCAATACAATGCTCCACAGATAGAATAGTACTGCTCAGGCTTGTATGACGGCAACTGTTTATTACAAGTGTACCAGCCTTTATCATGACACACATATGTTTCAGTGTAATCAAACTCTGTTATGGAAGATGTGTTTGTGTAGCAAGTGGCTAAGCTACTCTCTAAAATTGGAACTTCACATTTCCAATAATTGGTACAGTAACTGGAAACAGTAGTCTTAAGATTCCTCCAAGGATTAGCATGATTATAGGACCATTCACATCCATAGCTCCATGTACCTTTAGTAATCTCAAGGGATCCATTAGTATCAAAACTTGTGCAAACTGGTTGCCAGTTGTCATTTTTACAGGTGCCTCCTGTATCTGCAATCATATTAGAAATGATACATTATTAACTATAAGAATGATTGAAACTTATACAACGAGCTCTCTCAAACATGGTCTTTACCAAAATTCAGAAACTGAAACACATGCTACGTACTTATTTCAAATTTTCATGGAAAATCATTGATACTTCATATCCCAGGAGAATATACAGATAACCTTGAATCTAAACCTAGGTCAATACATAATCGGTCCATGAAACAAACAGCTAATCTTGAAACAGAATCAGTCTTTCGCTTAATTCTAATCATTTTTACTTTCACCAACAGGTTGAAAAAAAATTATAATCAACATGTGGTTTGCTTATCTCTGTTCTTTATGGATAATAAGGCCAAATAAAAAAAAGATGTGTGTTTCGTATTACCCTACCCTCCCTAATTTTTAAACTCAAAAATAGCCTACCCTAAAGTTTCTTTTGTCATTTTTCAATAAGCACTGTTAAAGTCAGAACGTTTTCAAAGATGTAATAGGAAACACACATATTAATTTGTTTGGCCTAACTTTAAATTATGATGTCATATTATCTTGCTTTCACCTGCATGAATTTACTATTGAGACATCAAAATAAATTGGCAACCATGATCGAGGAATTACATCACATAATCATATCAAATGAACACATCTTTTTGCAGCTCATTGGAAAAAAAAGATAAATTTGTTTAAATATCATAAGAGAAACAGATATTCCACCAACAAGCCTCCCGCAATACAATATTTTTTTACATTTGACAGTCAAAATTTTTAAATTGAAAAGTACTTAGGGGTGAAATATTATATCACACTTGTTGCAGTGGTAAAATCTATATTTAGATTTCCTCTTTTCTAACTTACATGTACAACTGTTGGTGTTACATTCTTGTGATTGATATTCTCTGTTGTCCTTGCAGATTTGGTTTTTACTATGATCATTAGGAGATGGATTGGTACAAGTTCTGGTACGAATCTGAATACCACCATCACATGATCTGTCACAAACTCCCCAGTCTGACCAAGATGTCCACGCCCCATCCTCTGTAATATACCGGTAGGTTAATTTAATCAATCAAGACCAAAACAAATACAAAGAAATTATTTACAACATTTTTAAAGGGACCATTCTAGTCCCAGAAAACATAGGGTCTCTGTGTGGTATATTTTACTTTTAATCAAATTTTCATTGTGATGCAATAAAAGAACAGAGTTCAAATATACCCTGCAATTGCCAATGCACATATTTTATCTGTGCAAAGGCAGTTTTGACAATATGGACCTGGTCTTTAAACTTTAGTTTTTGTTGTTTGGTCATAGGAAACACATCTTACATGAACAACATTTTTATCAGAGAGAGTGTAAAAAAGGGCGTTTCCAGACATCAATTGTACAATTCTGAATAAAGATATGAATCTAAAGGAGACCCGTTGTGTAATGGTTAGTGCATCCGACTACTAACACAAAGGTTCTTGGTTCAATCCCCGTTCTGATTTTAAAAAAAAGCATGCTAATGTCGCTACTAGGCTGCACTCCCACCCGCAAAGTGGAAAGGGATTAATATAAGTTGCAATAACTTGTTTCCCAATCCAGTATAAATAAATATGTTTAAACTAATCTGAATTAAACATATATAATATATATGTTCCAGACCATATGAGTATTTGTACCGTACGCGTACGGTCTGGACCGTATACGTATACTCGTACGGTCCGACCATACGCATACGGTCGGACCGTATGAGTATACGCGTACGGTCCAGTACGAGCTGACCATACATATTATTTGATCATATGGGTTAAATTGAAACAAGCATTTATCACAACCTTTATTTTTAGTTTTACAAATTGTTATTGATAATTTATTACAATGATAGATAGAATGAACAAACGAACATTTGAAATTAAGTATTTGTTTAATTTTATATCTGAACCCTATTTTGGTACTCTCGCCCAAGGGGACACAAGTCAAGTAACGTAATATTTTTTACATTTTCATGTATGCAGTTCATGCATGTTCCTTTGCATTTGCATTTTTTGTAAAGTTGCTAAATATTCTAAAACAATTGACCTCCCACATTATGTTTACTTCCAATATCTTCAATTTCAGTGATCATAATTCAATTAATGTATTACTGATTGACATGCTTAATTTAAGAGACTAACAGGTTTAATTAGCGTGAATTTAAAAAGAAGTTAATATATAAAGTTTTTGTTTCAATTACAATTGAGCTTTTTTATATTAATTTAATAGTTAAGTTATGTTGATCTGCTATATGCATTTGTAACTAATAAACTTGACCAACTTTTTAATATTAGTCAGATCGTACGCGTACGGTCCGACCGTATGAGTATTTTGAAAAAATACGCATACGGTCCAGACCGTACGCGTACGGTCTGGAACATATATATAGTATATAAATATGTAAATATTTAACACATATAACAAAACAACATTTTTTTTAAATTTTCTTTAAAACTTTTTATAGATATAAGAGAAATTAAGGGTAGATTAGATAGCAAATACAGTTTCCAATATAAGTAATATTTCCAACGGCATAACTCTGTTAAAATTTTTGATCGTCACCAATTTTCATAGGTGTCCATCTTGGATTGTACAATATCAGAACACAGGTTCCTTTTGCCATCTTGGATTGTACAATCATTATGGCAGTTCAAAATCTGTGTAGATCTTTACAAAATTTGCAAATTTTGAGAGAAGAATGTAATTCATTTGTAAGACCTTTAATTGAAATGAAGAAAAATCATATCTTTTATCATGTTCTATGACTAATGTTTACATATACAGAACATTTTTTGTTTGATTCAATGTTTTCAACTATGCAATGCAGGGTGAGATAACTCAAGACATCTTTATAAAGTTATTGTTTTATGGGTTTACTTATATAGTTTTGTTGCAAAAAGACAAATCCTGAGACTCCAATTTTTGTTTTTGTTTTATGAAAGTATATAATTAGAGCTATCTTCTCTTATTTTTTATTAAAATTCTATAGCTTAGATTTCTTTCAATAACACAAAACTGGGTATTCCAGACAACTTTGCTCCTGTAGCTTGGTGTTCAAGTTTGTAGTAAAAGAAGCTTCGGGAAAAGAAAACACTTCAGTTAATTAAAATAATGAATCAAATGTTAAAACCGTATGTTTCATCCTGTCTATATTGTTTATCTTCATATTATTATTTTTGTTAAAGCAATAACTTGCGAGACACAAAGGAAAATATTATAAAAACCAATTTTGACCTAATTTTTTCATAAGAAACATTCATTGAATGTTTTAAGTAGTTGCATAAAAACTACATAAAATAATATTTCCTTACCAATCAAGAACAGTTAATCGAGAAATTTAAAAATCTAATGTGACCCCCATTTGTCTGCCTGTCATACTTAATTATTTTCTACTGGAAACCCCCTTGAAATTATGATAAATGTACTTACTAATGCAGATATACGTAAAATATAAGCCTCCCTGTCCATTAGTCCCACAAGAACTTCCAACATTGGCATTTGTCACTGGAAATGAACAAGATGTCTTATTTTCACACTGATCAGCGACTCCACGAATATCAGTGTGATTACAATCTCTGTAAGTATATCGAACATCAAGGATTTTGATGTAAGGGTCTGGAGGAGAAACAAAATCAGTGTATGTATAGTAAGTTGTCTTCTCTCCATCACAGGATATAGAAGCTGTGTTTCCTTCCAGCTGATCATAGTAATAGATTGCTGAAACATAAACATTAAATATTTTATTCTCTAAAAAATCTCATTATATATATAATATGCTCAAGGCAAAACCTTTGGGAGCCAAATCTAATAAATCTTTTGGAACATTTAAACCAAAAGGGCCATATTGAACAATAATTTGTAAGGATTCTGTGGAACCCAGTGTCTTGTCTACTTTTGCTGTTTTCTATGTTTTCAGTGTGATAGTGGAATGCATATAATAGATTAACAGTTAATGAAATAAAATGTTCGTTTGAAATGTATGAAAAACATTACGCTTGTAAAAAATGAATACATAAAATTGAGAATGATGATGGGGAATATGTCAAAACCCAACAACCCAAGAGCAGACAACAGACGAAGGTCACCAATGGGTCTTCAATGCTGCGAGAAAATTCCACACCCAGAGGTGGTCCTCAGCTGGCCCCTAAATAAAATTGTGTACTAGTTTAGTGAAAATGAATGTCACACTAAACTCAAAAAACATATAAATGAACCAAAATTAAAAACATACAAGACTAACAAATGCAAGGGGCTGCTGACTTGGGACAGGCGCAAAAATGCAGTGGGCTAAACATGTTTTGTGAGATCGCAACCCACTTTTTATACAGTATGCAATCAAATCTATAGATTTATAGAAGAGCTAGTTGAAAAATAAATTTATTGAATGAACAAATGATAAAGAAAATAATTTTTACGTTTTCCTCTAGATACTATCAGTATCTTTTGATCTTAAGAAGCTTCTGTCCAAGGTAAAAATCCAGGATGGTTTATGAATCCAATAAATGTTTTAAAAACTTAAACTGCAGACTGTATGTATTGGTAACTGGAAGAAAACTAGGTCCATTTATAAGGAATATACGGAAAAACAGGAAATAATTTTTTACAAAATGTCCTTTTAGATACTAGCTTCGGATCACAAACAAGCTTCTGTCCAAGTTTGGTAGAAGGGTTAAATGTTTTAATTCGACGGACAACGACAATGGAAGAAGTACGCCATGTGATGAGAAAAGCTCACTTGTCCCATTGGGCCAGGTGAGCTAATAAAGTAAACCACAAAGAGATCAATTAAAAGAAAAGTTTAAATCAGCTTAAAATGTAATAGTATGATCTATGACTTTATATTCAACTACTTACTCATAGGTATACGAGTTTGTCTCAGTATATTGACATAGATGTAACCATATCTTGTATTACTGCCATCGTTAGCTTTCATCTTTATTTCGTAGGAACTGGCCAGTGTATCTGTATTTAGTATTGCTCCATCTTTCTGCATCACAGTATGATCTACAAAAATGCATATATACAATCTACTAGGAAGACATTATAAATGCATGGTGGTGATGTTAAGGAGTAAGCTGATCCTTAGATGTCTTGATTATGACTGCATTGCAAAACTGAAACAAAATCATTCCTGCCTAAAATGAAGGTCAGAGTTACCTAATTTCATTGTATGGTTCTTCGAACTAAACAAGATGCATCAACTGGTAAAACAACCATTCCTCCATGGTGATGAAGGTATATAGCTGCTTAGTTATGGACCTTCATTCAAAACTGAAACAAAGTTATACATGCCTAAAAGGAAGGTGATATGCACCCAATTTTAGTTTGGAATTTCAATAAAAGATTATTCCTCAAAGATTTGTACTTGCTTAGATCATAATGTTACATTTAACTCACGAAATGTATGCTTTAAATGAATGTCATTGATCTTATTTAAGTGTGAATGTTTGACATTAAATTAAATAATTCAACTGACAAAAAAGATAATTCCGTCAAAATCTGTAATTCAGCTTAAATATCTCAGTCGTTACCAAGATTGAAAAAAACGACAGACAGGTTAGAAGGTTTAATCCATCCCCCCACCACTATGATTAGGCCAGAAGATAAAAACTGTAAATTGTATATGTGTATATCATACCATCAATTTAAGGTAGAATATGTATCTGTACTTGGGGAAATACTAAGAATTATGTGTGTATATTAGTTTAAACATATTTATCTATAATGAATTGGGAAACAAGTTATTACAACTTATATTAATCCCTTTCCACTTTGCTGGTACAAATGCTGCGTTGTAGCGACATTAGCCTGCTCTTTTTCGAAATCTACAAGGGTGTTTTATTGCTCTATCTTAACACAGTCATCCATTTATCGTCCCCTTTCGACGGACTAGCATTGTTTCTCAAAAACCATACTCGCAAATGGTGTCAAGGGAGAGCTGAAAATTCAGTCCCTGAAATTTTCTCCCTGGAACGGGGATCGAACCAGCAACCTTTGTGTTAGTAGTCCGATGCACTAAACACTACACTTCAGCTCTCCTTATATTTATAAACATACCATCCAGAAAAAATGTGTATATATTATAAACATACCATCCAGATAAAATATATCTGTACTTGGTGTAATTCTAAAGATACTATGTGTATATACATCTCCTTCTGGATCATTAATAGCAAAAGTGTAAACTTCGCCTCCTGTTCTGTTCTCAGAAAGTTCTACTGTAGCAGGTAAATCTGGGAACTCTGGAGCCTGAAAAAATTTACAGCAAGTTATATTGTAAACAGACCTATGCAACTTGTGGTAACTTTACAAATAACAAGCTAGGGTCTTTCATCCATCTGGCCTCACTTAAATAATATTTTGTTTAGCATTTACCCTTTTAAGCAGACTTCACTGTTATTTTTTTTCTTTTATGAAAATCTTTTAATATAATGGTGGATTCAAATATTGGTGACAATTTATACATGTATCTGTGTTATTTTCCTATGGCTCACAAATAAAGTTGGTTAATCTTTGTCCTTTCTGTAAGACCAGCTCCTGCTTTCAAATTCATACTATTGTGGAGTTTTGTTTTGTAAAGTAAAAAAGTTAGTTTCAACCCTTGATTCAATTCTATAGTATAAAGTCTATATGACTTAACAACAAACAAAAACCTACCATACTATGTGGAGTTATTGTAACGATTAATGTGTACTCTTTGAATAATTTCTCTCATTGATATTTTGTAAAAATTCACGTAAACTTATGGAGTATAGATTGTTGTACTGGAATGACATTCATGCAGAACATACCTCATTTCTCGTTGAAATGGTAACAGTTCCTGTGGCTCTGTTATAACAAGAATCTTGTGTTGATATAGTAACTATATATCCATGGTAAGGTGTTCCTACTTCATGAGGTAATGTTGATTTTATACGTAAATAACCTAAAAACATAAATCCATAAAAATATTCACTTTTTTGTTTTTAAGGTGGCTGGTGGGGCTTGGGCGTCTTAATTAAAATCCATAGATTTTTTTAATAATTTGTTAAAATGAAGTTTTTATAATGCTTTTTTTCAAAAATATAATAAAAAGTATGGGTCACCAGACATTTTTTTACATTACAGGTTGTGCAAAATTGTCAGATTTTGTATAGATTGTGCATGGAAAATCCAATTTTGTGTGATAAAAAGAAAACTACATTATAGAATTTTTAGATAAAATGTGAGAAGATAGCTCTTATAACATGCTTTCAGAATAGAAAAAGAAAAATTGGGGTCACCAAACTTGTTTTCATGCTACATATCAAAATAAGTAAATTCACATCACTTTCTAATATAAAATTACTTTATCTGAGTTATCTCCCCTTATTTGCCAAAGTTGAAAAAAAAATGAATCAAACTCAAATATGGTGTTTTATAGAAGTTACAGCAGTAAATATGATAAAACACATAATTTTCTATATTTACTAGTGTTGTCAAATCGTACACTTTTGCCTAACCGGTTACTCGGATAATCGTTCGACCGTTTAACCGGTTAACCAGTAGTTTGAGTTGGTGCTTGTAGTACCCTACACTTAGATATAAGATGTGGTATGATAGTCAATTTGACAACCTTTCATCCAAGTCATAAATTTATGCTTTTAGAATTGAAGTTTGTCCTCTGGCATTATAAGGCTTGTCTGTGAGGATTTCTGGCGAAGTTTGACTTTTAATAACCAACTACACCGTATCAACAAAAACGTTTGTACCAACTTTAGATTGAAAAATAAAAAACAGACTTCTTGATCTCTTACAATTGAATATGTCTGAAACTGATTATTCTTTCCTTTTCACTTGTTGTCTCCGAAAATGATGTGGAGTGTTTCAGTTTGAATGATTAATTATAAAAAAGAAGATGTGGTATGATTACCAATGAGACAATTCTCCACAAGAGATCAAAATGACACAGAAATTAACAACTATAGGTCACCGTACGGCCTGTTTCTTTACTTTGTTTGCATGTTACTCGTACTATCATGGATACATTGAGTACATTCACATTGGTTTGCATTTCACAATTTTTGAGTTAGCATTTCGTTTAAAGTAAGACTAAGCCTTGCACGACGGAGGTTGCACATTAGATGTAGGTTTAGATCAGAAACGAAATAATGAAGTGAATCGTAAAATTTAATCGCATGACTGATTTAGAGTTACTGTTAAAAAAACATGTATACTAATTATGTTTCTTTAAGATCCTGCCCCGAGCTGAGAAACAAGTTCTAATTAATTTTATGTTTATATGATTAACAATAGCAATCAATTTACTGACCAATTGATCTGTCAAATTAATTACCACGACGACAATTTTTAAATAAAACCTAACTATTCAATGATTTCAATACAAATTTATATCAAATCTATCAAAATTGAAAAAAAGTCTGGTTAACCGGTTAGCGTTTTTGGTATTCAGTATTCGGTCGTTCGATCGGTTAACCGGTTAACCAGATAACCGTTGACAACACTAATATTTACATCAAAAGCCTTACACATAAATTACATACTACTCTCAAAATTTGCACATTCCATTTAATATCTAGACCAACTGTTATATGAGTGCTACTTCAAAATCCAAGATGGAGGAAGACACCTGAGCCACCTTAAATGGATCCATTTCAAAACCTTTAATTCTAGGTAAAAGACAACTATTCAGGAGAGTATTTTGGCTAGAATTAAAGTAAAACAAGAATGTGTCCAAAGTGCCCCACTCGCACTATCATTTTCCATGTTCAATGGACCGTGAAATTTGGTAAAAAATCTTTTTTGGTATTAACATTAAAAAGATCATAACATAGGGAACATGTGAACTAAGTTTCAAGTTGATTGAACTTCAACTTCATCAAAAACTACCTTGACCAAAAACTTTAACCTGAAACTCGCACTTTCATTTTCTATATGTTCAGTTGACCGTGAAATTGGGGTCAAAAGTCTAATTTGGTTTTAAAATTAGAAAGATCATATCATAAGGAACATGTGTACTAAGTTTCAAGTTGATTGGACTTCAACTTCATCAAAAACTACCTTGACCAAAAACTTTAACCTGAAACTTGCACTTTCATTTTCTATGTTCAGTGGACGGTGAAATTGGGGTCAAAAGTCTAATTTGGTTTTAAAATTAGAAAGATCATATCATAGGGAGCATGTGTACAAAGTTTCAAGTTGAACTTCAACTTCATCAAAAACTACCTTGACCAAAAAACTTTAACCTGAAGAGGGACAGACGGACGAACGGACGACCAGAAAACATAATGCCCCTCTACTATTGTAGGTGGGGCATAAAAAGTACATTAACAAAAAGCGAAACTCCAAGGAAAATTAAAAACAGTCTTTTATTAAATGAAAAATCAAAATCTCAAACACATCAAACAATTGGTCAAAACTAAAATCACAAAAATACCAAACTCCAAGGAAAATTCAAAAGGGAAAGTCCCTAATCAAAACAACTGTCATATTTCTTACTTCGTACTTGCATTTCCTTAAGTTTTTTTTTTCTGTAGATGGTGAAATAGAAAATTTTCAAGTGCAAAATATATTTAAGAAATGAAAAAAAAGAGGTTTTTTTTAAAATGTATTAAGACCCTATTGTGGAATTCATTTGTAAGATTTAATTGCACTTCCGTGTTGACTAAATGAGTTATCATTGATATGTTCATAATCATAAATTAACTGTTAACAAAATTTTGAATTTTTGAAAACTAAGGCTTTTCTACCTCAGGAATAGATTACCTTAGCTGTATTTGGCAAAACTTTTAGGATTTTTTGGTCCTCAATGCTCTTCAACTTCCTACTCTATTTGGCCTTTTAAACATTTTTTGATTCGAGCGTCACTGATGAGTCTTATGTAGACGAAACGGGCTTCTGGCGTAAATATAAAATTTTATCCTGGTAAATCTATGATGAGTTTATTTGCAACCACTGGGTCGATGCCACTGTTGGTGGAGATTTATTTCCCCGAGGGTATCACCAGCACAGTAGTCAGCATTTCTGTATTGACTTGAGTTATCATTGATATGTTCATAATTATAAATTAACTGTTAACAAAATTTTGAATTTTTGAAAACTGAGGCTTTTCTACCTCAGGAATAGATTACCTTAGCTGTATTTGGCAAAACTTTTAGGATTTTTTGGTCCTCAATGCCTTCATACTCTTCAAAAATGCCAGCTTCTCAGATTTTCTGTCCATTTTGTTGGGCAGTTCCTGCTATATGACGGAAAATCATATGGAGAAATACATTAAGGGATCATAACCTGCAAGTTTATATGCAGGGGCCTGTTAGACCAAGTTTTAGTGCAGAAGACAAATACCTTGTGAAGTATCAAAATAGAAGTATGGATCAATGTAAGGCATATCATAGTAAGTATACATACCTCGTAATGTATCAGGATAGAAGTATGGATCACTGTAAGGCATATCATAGTTAGTAAACATACCTCGTGATGTATCAGGATAGAAGTATGGATCACTGTAAGGCATATCATAGTAAGTATACATACCTCGTGATGTATCAGGATAGAAGTATGGATCACTGTAAGGCACATATCATAGTAAGTATACATACCGCGTGATGTATCCAAATAGAAGTATGGATCACTGTAAGGTATATCATAGTAAGTATACATACCTCGTGATGTATCTGGATAGAAGTATGGATCACTGTAAGGCATATCATAGTAAGTATACATACCTCGTGATGTATCAAAATAGAAGTATGGGTCACTGTAAGGCATATCATAGTAAGTATACATACCTCGTGATGTATCAAAATAGAAGTATGGATCACTGTAAGGCATATCATAGTAAGTATACATACCTCGTGATGTATCAGGATAGAAGTATGGATCACTGTAAGGCATATCATAGTAAGTATACATACCTCGTGATGTATCAAAATAGAAGTATGGATCACTGTAAGGCATAACAACGAGGTATACATACCTCTTTGTGTATCAGGATAGAAGTATGGATCACTGTAAGGCATATCATAGTAAGTATACATACCTCGTGATGTATCAAAATAGAAGTATGGATCACTGTAAGGCATATCATAGTTAGTATACATACCTCGTGGTGTATCAGGATAGAAGTATGGATCACTGTAAGGCACATATCATAGTAAGTATACATACCGCGTGATGTATCCAAATAGAAGTATGGATCAATGTAAGGCATATCATAGTAAGTATACATACCTCGTGATGTATCAAAATAGAAGTATGGATCACTGTAAGGCATATCATAGTAAGTATACATACCTCGTGATGTATCCAAATAGAAGTATGGATCACTGTAAGGCATATCATAGTAAGTATACATACCTCGTGATGTATCAAAATAGAAGTATGGATCACTGTAAGGCATATCATAGTAAGTATACATACCGCGTGATGTATCCAAATAGAAGTATGGATCACTGTAAGGCATATCATAGTAAGTATACATACCTCGTGATGTATCAAAATAGAAGTATGGATCACTGTAAGGCATATCATAGTAAGTATACATACCTCGTGATGTATCAAAATAGAAGTATGGATCACTGTAAGGCATATCATAGTAAGTATACATACCTCGTGATGTATCAGGATAGAAGTATGGATCACTGTAAGGCATATCATAGTAAGTATACATACCTCGTGATGTATCAGGATAGAAGTATGGATCACTGTAAGGCATATCATAGTAAGTATACATACCTCGTGATGTATCAGGATAGAAGTATGGATCACTGTAAGGCATATCATATACAAATATAGCCTTTGTATGAGGTCGATACAAGTATATATTGACCTGAAAGAAGCATATTGACTGAGGACGAAGTCCGAGGTCGATATACTTCTTTGGGTCGATATATCCTGTATTGACCTCATACAAAGGCTATATTTGTTATATTATTAATTTCCGACAATGTTTGTATCAAAATTGTCATTTAGGTCTGTTGGAACTTTATAGATATTACATTGTCTCCTTGACAATAACAATATATTAGTTGTTATTTCATTTACTTTTTTTTTGGACAAACAATCGATCACAGATATCATTTGTTTCAAAACGTTAAACAATATCCTGAAATTCATTACATGACGTCACAAAGTATATCGGTTTTTATATATCCTAAAAATAACCGTGCAATATGCCTTTTGCCGGTCAATATGCTTTTTGCTATCCGCCGTTTTCTCTCTACCTTCGAAAATACAGTTTAACAAGTTACTATCCCTAATCGAATCAAATTTGTTTAAATATACAAATTAATAATATTAGTAAGTATACATACCTCGTGATGTATCAGGATAGAAGTATGGATCACTGTAAGGCGCATATCATAGTAAGTATACATACCTCATGATGTATCAAAATAGAAGTATGGATCACTGTAAGGCACATATCATAGTAAGTATACATACCTCGTGATGTATCAGGTATGGATCACAGTAAGGCCCATATCATAGTAAGTATATGTTACAGGCATTTTCTAAATTTAGGCATTTTGTAAAATGACTGAAATTTTTAGGCATTTTCTAAAATGCCTGCATGATTTAGGCATTTTACAAATTGACTATTTTTTTCAGGCATTTTATAGAATGCCTGAAAAAAATGTAAGGCATTTTACAAAATGCCTAAAGGATTAAAACTAAATGGAATGTACTCAATATTTAACGACTTGAAATATCAAATAGATAATTCTATTCTATCATTAAATATAGCATGCAATTTAAACAGTTGCAGTTTTATTATTGTAATTAAATCATTTACATAAACACTGAAGATGACTTTTATTTGTTGTACATGTAATGTTTGGGTGACAGCGACTGTTAGATTTTTGTCTTGACTTTTTGGAAACACAACTCTTAGTGTTACATCTAGTCTTACCACTAGCACTACAGCCACATTTTGACCATCACGCAAAGAAACTTTACTGAAAGCTTTTCTAAAGGATATTTCATTATCATAATTGCAGATTGAATAGCAATAACCAGGCAGTTCAAACTAATTCCTGGTGTAAAGTCCACGTTGTATTCCATCTTTAATTTCCAGTTCAATGAATTGGTGTATGCTAAATTTCCAGTGGCAAATATTTCATGAACATTCAATAGGTCTAAGAGACAACTTAATGGTAAAAGAAGTTGTTAACTCATTTTTATGTGATTATGTCCTTGTTTTTACTTGACTAATTGTTAAAATATTACTTAAGTACATCATATTTTTATTTTCAATATTTTGCAAGATGAGCAAATCAGGAGTAGTTTCACAAAAAAATTAAGACTAAGGTGGATCGCAATTCATGAACAATCCAGTTTACTTACAACCAATCTTATTAATAAGATTTTTTTTGTGAAACCGACTCCTGGCTCCTAGGAATCTACAGAATTGACACATTTTTTGAAAACTTTTAAATAAGTTATAGCTCACCAGAAGAAATGCACCTAGTTTTGCATATGATAATAATCCGAGGAACGTCCTTTTATTCCAATCTTAAATTTGTTCAAAATAGTTTCATAGTTTTCTCTGTTCCATATAACACTTTTCTGATCAGAATCAACATTTTCAATTAGTTGGTTTGTAAATCTTTGTACAGGTGTAAGAACAAAATGCCCTTCTGTCATAATGAAAAAAGATCATAAATGAACAACAGCGTTAGTACAAACTCGGGGTTGTTGCTCTATGGAGTTTCTAATTATAGACATTAAAACTAGTAAAACATGAAAACTTAACCTGCAGGCTACATTTTTAAAGAATATTCTTAACTTTATTTTACTCAACACTTTCTTGTAGCTTTACAATATATTTCTATCATATATTTCAAGTATTTCATATCTACACAATTTGCCTGCAACAGACCAGGCAATTTGTGAAATTTTCATTAAAAATTTCAGGCATTTTACAAAATGACTAGGTTTTTTTTAGGCATTTTGTAAAATGCCTGTCACCTTTAGGCATTTTATAAAATGCCTGAAAATTCAGTCATTCTACAAAATGCCTAAATTTAGAAAATGCCTGTAACATATACATACCTCGTGATGTATCAAAATAGAAGTATGGATCACTGTAAGGCATATCATAGTAAGTATACATACCTCGTGATGTATCAGGATAGAAGTATGGATCACTGTAAGGCATATCATAGTAAGTATACATACCTCGTGATGTATCAGGATAGAAGTATGGATCACTGTAAGGCATATCATAGTAAGTATACATACCTCGTGATGTATCAGGATAGAAGTATGGATCACTGTAAGGCATATCATATACAAATATAGCCTTTGTATGAGGTCGATACAAGTATATATTGACCTGAAAGAAGCATATTGACTGAGGACGAAGTCCGAGGTCGATATACTTCTTTGGGTCGATATATCCTGTATTGACCTCATACAAAGGCTATATTTGTTATATTATTAATTTCCGACAATGTTTGTATCAAAATTGTCATTTAGGTCTGTTGGAACTTTATAGATATTACATTGTCTCCTTGACAATAACAATATATTAGTTGTTATTTCATTTACTTTTTTTTTTGGACAAACAATCGATCACAGATATCATTTGTTTCAAAACGTTAAACAATATCCTGAAATTCATTACATGACGTCACAAAGTATATCGGTTTTTATATATCCTAAAAATAACCGTGCAATATGCCTTTTGCCGGTCAATATGCTTTTTGCTATCCGCCGTTTTCTCTCTACCTTCGAAAATACAGTTTAACAAGTGACTATCCCTAATCGAATCAAATTTGTTTAAATATACAAATTAATAATATTAGTAAGTATATATACCTCGTGATGTATCAGGATAGAAGTATGGATCACTGTAAGGCGCATATCATAGTAAGTATACATACCTCATGATGTATCAAAATAGAAGTATGGATCACTGTAAGGCACATATCATAGTAAGTATACATACCTCGTGATGTATCAGGTATGGATCACTGTAAGGCCCATATCATAGTAAGTATACATACCTCGTGATGTATCAAAATAGAAGTATGGATCACTATAAGGCATCTCATAGTAAGTATACATACCTCGTGATGTATCAGGATAGAAGTATGGATCACTGTAAGGCGCATATCATAGTAAGTATACATACCTCGTGATGTATCAAAATAAAAGAATGGATCACTGTAAGGCATATCATAGTAAGTAAACATACCTCGTGATGTATCAGGATAGAAGTATGGATCACTGTAAGGCATATCATAGTAAGTATACGTACCTCGTGATGTATCAATATATAAGTATGGATCACTGTAAGGCATATCATAGTAAGTATAAATACCTTGTGATGTATCAAAATAGAAGTATGGATCACTGTAAGGCATAATATAGTAAGTATACATACCTCGTGATGTATCAGGATAGAAGTATGGATCACTGTAAGGCATATCATAGTTAGTATACATACCTCGTGATGTATCAGGATAAAAGTATGGATCACTGTAAGGCATATCATAGTAAGTATAAATACCTCGTGATGTATCAGGATAGAAGTATGGATCACTGTAAGGCATATCATAGTAAGTATACATACCTCGTGATGTATAAGGATAGAAGTATGGATCACTGTAAGGCATATCATAGTAAGTATACA
Source organism: Mytilus edulis (assembly GCA_019925275.1). NCBI lineage: Eukaryota > Metazoa > Mollusca > Bivalvia > Mytilida > Mytilidae > Mytilus > Mytilus edulis. Next base: position 34,666,312 of record CM034362.1, on the reverse strand, counting down.
TACATCGTGATGTATCATGATAAAAGTATGGATCACTGTAAGGCATATCATAGTAAGTATACATACCTCGTGATGTATCAGGATAGAAGTATGGATCACTGTAAGGCATATCATAGTAAGTATACATACCTCGTGATGTATCAGGATAGAAGTATGGATCACTGTAAGGCATATCATAGTAAGTATACATACCTCGTGATGTATCAAAATAGAAGTATGGATCACTGTAAGGCATATCATAGTAAGTATACATACCTCTCGATGTATCAGAATAGAAGTATGGATCACTGTAAGGCATATCATAGTAAGTATACATACCTCGTGATGTATCAAAATAGAAGTATGGATCACTGTAAGGCATATCATAGTAAGTATACATACCTCTCGATGTATCAAGATAGAAGTATGGATCACTGTAAGGCATATCATAGTAAGTATACATACCTCGTGAAGTATCAAAATAGAAGTATGGATCACTGTAAGGCATATCATAGTAAGTATACATACCTCTCGATGTATCAGAATAGAAGTATGGATCACTGTAAGGCATATCATAGTAAGTATACATACCTCGTGATGTATCAAAATAGAAGTATGGATCACTGTAAGGCATATCATAGTAAGTATACATACCTCTCGATGTATCAGGATAGAAGTATGGATCACTGTAAGGCATATCATAGTAAGTATACATACCTCGTGATGTATCAGGATAGAAGTATGGATCACTGTAAGGCATATCATAGTAAGTATACATACCTCTCGATGTATCAGGATAGAAGTATGGATCACTGTAAGGCATATCATAGTAAGTATACATACCTCGTGATGTATCAGAAAGAAGTATGGATCACTGTAAGGCATATCATAGCAAGTATACATACCTCGTGATGTATCAAAATAGAAGTATGGATCACTGTAAGGCATATCATAGTAAGTATACATACCTCTCGATGTATCAGGATAGAAGTATGGATCACTGATAGGCATATCATAGTAAGTATACACCTCGTGATGTATCAAAATAGAAGTATGGATCACTGTAAGGCATATCATAGTAAGTATAACATACCTCGTGATGTATCAAAATAGAAGTATGGATCACTGTAATGCATATCATAGTAAGTATACATACCTCGTGATGTATCAGGATAGAAGTATGGATCACTGTAAGGCATATCATAGTAAGTATACATACCTCGTGATGTATCAGGATAGAAGTATGGATCACTGTAAGGCATATCATAGTAAGTATACATACCTCGTGATGTATCAGGATAGAAGTATGGATCACTGTAAGGCATATCATAGTAGTATACATACCTCGTGATGTATCAGGAATAAAGTATGGATCACTGTAAGGCATATCATAGTTAGTATACATACCTCGTGATGTATCAGGATAGAAGTATGGATCACTGTAAGGCATATCATAGTAAGTATACATACCTGTGATGTATCAGGATAGAAGTATGGATCACTGTAAGGCATATCATAGTAAGTATACATACCTCATGATGTATCAGGATAGAAGTATGGATCACTGTAAGGCATATCATAGTAAGTATACATACCTCGTGATGTATCAGGATAGAAGTATGGATCACTGTAAGGCATATCATAGTAAGTATACATACCTCGTGATGTATCAAAATAGAAGAATGGATCACTGTAAGGCATATCATAGTAAGTATACATACCTCGTGATGTATCAGGATAGAAGTATGGATCACTGTAAGGCATATCATAGTTAGTATACATACCTCATGATGTATCAGGATAGAAGTATGGATCACTGTAAGGCATATCATAGTAAGTATAATACCTCGTGATGTATCAGGATAGAAGTATGGATCACTGTAAGGCATATCATAGTTAGTATACATACCTCGTGATGTATCAGGAAAAAGTATGGATCACTGTAAGGCATATCATAGTTAGTATACATACCTCGTGATGTATCAGGATAGAAGTATGGATCACTGTAAGGCATATCATAGTAAGTATACATACCTCTTGATGTATCAGGATAGAAGTATGGATCACTGTAAGGCATATCATAGTAAGTATACATACATCGTGATGTATCAGGATAGAAGTATGGATCACTGTAAGGCATATCATAGTAAGTATACATACCTCGTGATGTATCAGGATAGAAGTATGGATCACTGTAAGGCATATCATATAGTAAGTATACATACCTTGTGATGTATCAAATAGAAGTATGGATCACTGTAAGGCATATCATAGTAAGTATACATACCTCGTGATGTATCAGGATAGAAGTATGGATCACTGTAAGGCATATCATAGTAAGTATACATACCTCGTGATGTATCAGGATAGAAGTATGGATCACTGTAAGGCATATCATAGTAAGTATACATACCTCGTGATGTATCAGGATAGAAGTATGGATCACTGTAAGGCATATCATAGTAAGTATACATACCTCGTGATGTATCAAAATAGAAGTATGGATCACTGTAAGGCATATCATAGTAAGTATACATACCTCGTGATGTATCAGGATAGAAGTATAGATCACTGTAAGGCATATCATAGTTAGTATACATACCTCGTGATGTATCAGGATAGAAGTATGGATCACTGTAAGGCATATCATAGTAAGTATACCTACCTCGTGATGTATCAAAATAGAAGTATGGATCACTGTAAGGCATATCATAGTAAGTATACATACCTCGTGATGTATCAGGATAGAAGTATGGATCACTGTAAGGCATATCATAGTAAGTATACATACCTCGTGATGTATCAAAATAGAAGTATGGATCACTGTAAGGCATATCATAGTAAGTATAAAAATCTCCATCATCATCATCAGTAAAATAGAAATAACTAGCTGTTGTATCTATAGCTCTGTCGTCTGTTCTCCAGGCCAATGTATTTGTTGACCAATACGGTGCTCTATCTGCGAAAAGAAAAAACAAACTATGTATCAGAGATGCAAACAGTTTTTTTTTCCTGTCAGACATTGGGGCCTTCAGGGTACCAAGTTTTGCCAGACCCATCACATTTCTGCCAGACCTATATTTTCACTCAAAATTATCTATTTTTGTAATATTATGAAAAAAAACCCAGCCCCCCCCCCCCCCCCTTTTTTCCATTTTACCATCCCTTTAGTAGATGTAGAGTATAATAAGTATTATCAGTTTCACCTCAAGAATTTTTTTATTTTTCATGAATAAATGTTAGCAGTCAATAACTAGAGGCTCTCAAGAGCCTGTGTCGCTCACCTGTTAATGTGTTTACTGATGTCGGCCATCTTCGTTGGTAGGCGGGGTCATTAGACACTTTTTTTAAAAATAGATACCCTAGTATTATGATTGTGGCCAAGTTTGGTTAAATTTGGCCAAGTCGTTTTAGAAAAGATTTTTATACAAGTTACAAAAATGACGAAAAGTTGTTCAATATTGACTATAAAGGGCAATAACTCCTTAAGGGGTCCTCTAACAATTTTGATCATGCTGACTTATTTGTAGATCTTACTTTGCTGAACATTATTGCTGTTTACAGTTTATCTCTATCTATAATAGTATTCAAGATAATAACCAAAAACTGCAAAATTTCCTTAAAATCACCAATTTTAGGGCAGCAACCCAACAACAGGTTGTCCGATTCAACTCAAAATTTGTGAGGGGATATATCTTATTCTGATGGACATTTAAATCTTGAAAGATTTGCCCTAAATGTCTTAGTTTCAAAGATATAAAGCAAAAACTGCATTTTACCACTATGTTCTAATTTTAGCCATGTCGGCCATTTTGTTTGGCAGGCTGGGTCATCGGACACATTTTTTAAACTATAAACCACAATGATAATTGTGGCCAAGTTTGGTTAAATTTGGCAAAGTAGTTTTGGAGAAGAAGATTTTTAGAAAAGTTACAAAAAATGACGAAAAGTTGTTAAAAATTTACTATAAAGGGCAATAACTCCTTAAGGGGTCAACTGACAATTTTGGTCATGTTGACTTATTTGTAGGTCTTACTTTGCTGAACATTATTGCTGTTTACAGTTTATCTCTATCTATAATAGTATTCAAGATAATAACCAAAAACTGCAAAATTTCCTTAAAATAACCATTTCACAGGCAGAAACCCAACAACAGGTTGTCCTATTCGTCTGAAAATTTCAAGGCAGATAGATCTTTTTTTTTTTTTTTTTTCAGACATATAAACGTTTTATTTCTAAATATTTCCTGTGTACAATTACCTTAGTCGTCCAGGATCAGGCTAAGGGTCCCTGTTTACAAAAAGAAACCATCTATCCAGGGGAAATAGAAGGCAATAAAAAAAGTTATCCACTTTTAACCTTGGAATACATTTAGTGTAAAAAATATAATATCCATATAATGTAAGAAGCATCTAACAGTTCTACACTTTAATTTCAAAATAGTAAGTAAATAATTATAAGATACCCACATAAAAGATGTGCATTTACTACAATAACCATGATAGGCTAATACTTTGTTTGATCATTTGTTTTTGATACAATCATTATTCTAATACTATAAACCGTAAAAAATGTACTTTGACTCAAGCTGTATTATACTATATAAAATGTCTAAATTTTCATTATTACAGACTCCAATTTTGTCTTATCAATGATATCAACGCCTTTCAAAAGAAGAACAAATTTTAGATTATATTTCAAGTTTTGTTTCCAGATTTTATAAATATCTTGTGGTGTTTTAGGCGTTTTATTAAATTTTATTGAATTCCTAATTTTCCATAGTGTCCATTTAAAATATATGATTATTATGTTTAAAAAATTATCATATTTTAGTTCTCCTGTGTTTTTACCCAATAGAACCTCCTTTTCACCAAAAGATTTATTTATTCCTATTTTTGACTTAATAAGTATTTCTTGGAGGTTTTTTAAAATTAACTGTGATGTACTACAACTGAAAAATAAGTGTTGCAGGGTTTCTATATTATTGTCATTTTGACAAATGTGGCATTTTCCATTTGATATCTTCATTTTTTTTAATCTTTCTTCAGTATATAAAATATTGTGCAAGGATTTCCATTGGAATTCTTTTACTTTATTTTCAATTTTCAAAAATTTTAGTCCCGACCACATATTTTCCCAAGGTATATTTGTTCCAAATATTTCCTCCCACTTAATTTGACATTTTGGAGATACATCTTTATTTAAAACCGTACGAATATAATTGAGTTTTAACTTTGATGGTTTGATTTTTTGATTGTTTAATTTAATGATCTCAAGGTCATTTGAAATCCTTAATTTACTTTCATGTTGCAAATTCTGGTTTCCGCAAGATTTCAAAATTTGCACGAAATCTTTAGGAATTGCCTGTTTAATTTTTGAAAATTCGGAAATACAATTTCTTCGATCAATCAACTTCTTATAAATTTCATTGCAGCTGATGAAATCTGTAGTTTCTAAATTCCAAATGTCCTGGATAGTTGTGAAACCGCTTTTTAAAAAAGAAGAGTAGAACAATGGTTTATTTTTGAAACGAATAGAAAAGTTTCCAAATAACCTCGTATTTAAAATAGCACTTTTATATAGAGGTATTTCAACATTTTGAATAAATCCTGACCACGTATTTATAATTTTCTGATAAACTTGTGGTAGTTGGTTCATATCTAAACCGTTCAAACTTGAACATTTACATACAAAAAAAGTGTCATTATATTTTTCGTCAAATTTCCGAAGCCAATACTTACCGATCGCATTCCAGCTTTCCAAAGGCTCATGAATTAAACTATATACTAGTTTTGTTTGTTTGCTTTTTATAAACGTATCTATACTTACCATTCCCATCCCCCTTTTATTTCGTCCAAACAACAGACATTTCTATCTACCTGGTTCACTTTACCGCAGATAGATCTTGACCTGATCAACCATTTTACCCTATGTCAGATTTGATCTAAATGCTTTGGTTTTTGAGTTATTAGCCAAAAACTGCATTTTACCCCTATGTTCTATTTTTAGCCATGGCGGCCATCTTGGTTGGTTTGACGGGTCACGCCACACATTTTTTAAACTAGATACCCCAAGGATGATTGTGGCCAAGTTTGGTAGAATTTGGCCCAGTAGTTTCAGAGGAGAAGATTTTTGTAAAAGTTTACGGACGACGGACGACGGACGACGGACGACGGACGACAGACGACGGACACAGGACGACGGACGACGGACGCCAAGTGATGAGAAAAGCTCACTTGACCTTTCAGGTCAGGTGAGCTAAAAATGAAATTCTTACTGTTTATAAATAACAATGAAATGTAACTGTTTTCTGTTAAGGCCAATTAAAATTAATTGATAGATTTTCATCCCCGCCCGCCCCTCTGAAATCGCCCCGCCCCGATTTTTTTTATTTTTAAAAATTTACGATTTCCGGATTTTGTTCATTTCCGTTTCCGGTAAACGTCAAACATTTCGTTTCATTCAAAACTTCCTTTTTCAAATTTCGGTTTTCGTATTTCTTCCGAGTAATTTAAAATGATTCTGCAGCTCTATGGTGACAAATCATCTACAGAGAATAGAGATTGATTACGAAAAGGGCATGAAATACTCGGGATTCAAGTAATACGTGTCCTAGAACGCAAATTGCGGCATGACACACATTTCTGTGATTAGAACCGTTGATTATTTTATTGATAAAATGACTTTGTGTCAGGAATTTGTGCCCAAATAGAGGAAGGAAAACAAATCATCTCGGAACAACTCCAATCTCAAACACCAAACACAGCAGTTGCTTTTACAGATGGGTCATGTTTAGGAAATCCAGGCCCCTGCGGTGCAGGAGCTATAATTTACATTAATGATAAAGAAGAAAAATTAAAAAGACCTGTCTCTAACAAAGGATCAATCTTGCTAGCTGAACTTATAGCAATAAAAATGGTTCTGGATTACATAGAATCTTTTTCAAAAGAGCAAATTAATACTTTAACTTTATTTTCGGACAGTCAGACAGCATTAGGTATCTTAACTCTCAATTGGAAAAGTGACAGCTATCATCAAACCATTAACGAAATCAAAGGGAAAATAAAAAATTTAAACGATCATGGATTTTTAATAAACTTAAACTGGACACCAGGACATGCCAACATAAAAGGAAATGACGAGGCAGACTCCTTGGCAAAAGAAGCTGCTAAAGAAGCAGAAACACTAGCCGTTGATGATATAGTGTTTACAAAACAAGATGTAAAAAAAGCAGCCAGAAATTCTGTTACAAAAAAATGGCAACGCAGATGGGAAAATAGTGATACTGGACGTCACTATTTCAGATTTCATCCTGAAGTTAAAGATAAAGTTAAAAAAGACTTCCCGTCAAAAAAAATGTACAACATAATCAACAGTTTACGAACAGGTTATTCTAAATTAAATGCATACCAATTTATAATAAACCAGCACATCGACACGGAAACCTGTCATCACTGCAAACAAAAAGAAAATGTACAACACTACCTTTTTGAATGTGACCTGTATTCAGATGCCAGAGACAAATAATTTGATACAAATTTCTTTAAATTTTTTATATTTTTAATTTTTCATGCCATTTCAATAACCTAATAAACCATTTTTTAAATTTATTTCACTTCATACAATAATTCTATAATATTTTTAAAGCGCCACCTACAATATATAAGTACAAAGGAGAAACTACAATTGTGATAATTATTTTACAAGAGAGGATAATTTACAAGAGAGATTACTCTGTCATCACGACAAAGATTGAAGATTGAAGGAATTTTTGACTATGAATTATATCCAAAGAGCAAGAATCGTGGAACACATTGGTACAAATATAACTAGATTAAACCAATTGACACAAGCACGAACTTGTTAGATTTATGACAGTATATTGAGTCCAAAAAGTCGGCAAACTTACACTTATATTTACCCATGGTTATTGTTTTTTTGTTGACAAAAAGCAAACACCTTCTGTCCCAATACCCTCAATAGAGTCATTAAACAACTTCTTTTTTGTTTAGTTCATGTTTTACATATTAATTATAGTTGCATCTATAAGAAGAATCATAAAAGCACCAACCCTATCATTTTCAAAACTGTTTGAGTTTTCATTTTATTCTGTACTCATAATTCTTGTGTTGCATACCAATGCATATTTGTTCCATTTTATGGAGACAAAAAAACATTAATTTGGTGAAGGAAGTCAAACTGAAGAGAGCATTTCTCATATGTTTATGCCGTTTACTAAAAATAGGGTGCTAAAGCAGCAATTACATGTAGAACCGTGAGTGGTTGTAAACACTAGATTTTTATTTAAGATTTGAAAAATTTTGTACGATTCCTTATAAATACATGTATATACATGATATAAGCTTATTATTACACTTGGGTATATGAAGAACACGTCACAAGACGGTTTCATAAGAAATAAAAAATAAAAAATAAAATCCTTCCACCCGCCCCATTTTTTTCAAAAATTTGGATGAAAATCTACTAATTAATTTTAGTTGGCCTAAGGGGTTTCCCGAATTTTCCCGCCAAAAAGCACATGGCTTTCAACACTTGTAAACAAAGCATTCAATTTGTGATCATGGATTACAGCTTTAATTAATTGAATTTGGATATAGATATTCAACTTAAGGTACAGTCAGGCAATGTTTTTAATTTTTTTATGGATTAAAACTAATTTGAAAGAAAAGTTTAAAAAATAAAACAATTTTTGACATCAAAACAACAGACGATCTGAAATATATTATGAATATTCAGTGACCTATATATTTTTGGAACTCTGCTAGGGGTCAAAGTTACATCATTTTACAAGCCAATGGTGTGTATTCTCTGTTACAACTAATCAACTGCGTTTGATATAAATATTTCAATAAATTGAGATGTCAAAACTTACCATTTCAAAACAGAAATTTATACTGCAAAAGGTTTATTTTTTTATTTTTTAAGGAGGGATATTTGGAAGTTGTGTCAGGCTATAATATTTATCATTAAAACAGTTTGAACTCCCGATTTCTATTATGTAATCGAAGCCTTGCATGTTGTTCTATCTAATCATGCAACGTGGTTGTAAAATCACAATTTTATAAACAAAATACTCTGCTGGGACCGACAGGGAAATCAGTTTTGGCTGACCCAAGCAGACTAAAATAGTGCCGGCCATCAGGTCCTGCAGAGCAACTAATTTTGCCGGACCTGCATAAATTCTGCCCCTTAGGTCCGACAGGTCCGACGATTAGTTGCATCTCTGATGTATTCAAAAAATTCAAAATACTTTATTTGATAATATTAACCTTCGTAACTGTTGTCTACTATTCAGGTCAATATTTGTTGTTTAGTTGCTGTCCCACTGGTGTTATATTATCCAATGTTCTTTTCCTCTTCTTTAAACATTTTGAGAAAGACCTATGTCATTTGTTTTATATTACTTACTGATAAATCAAGCATTTTTCATCTCAAACTAGAGACTTTAAAGAGTATTTGTGGACTCAGTCTTACTAATCATTTTTGCTATATAAAATTTCTCTGTATTATAATTTTCAAGATTAAAAGCAAATATGGTAAAAATTGTCATTTACAGGCAAACGCTCCTTTGACATGTTAAAAATTCAACTAACCATTTTATGTGTAAAAAGTCAACTAGCCAATAACTATTTGAAGATATTGTCTTGCTGTTTCTTTTTGTCATATTAAATTTCTCACTTTCTAGTATAGTTTTCAAGATAATAGGCAAAAAGACTGCCAAATAAAATTGTGAATATTTTCATTTACTGGCAATTACGCTGATAGGAATCTAATTAGTGATTTATACCAAGATAATTTATTTGTAGATCCTTTCTTGCTGACTATTTTCATAATTTGAGGTTTCTATCTTAAAATCACAATTATTAAGATAATAGACCATAAATGCAAAAAAATTGATAAAAAATTGTCATTTAAGGGCAATTATAACTAATATCATGTATACAGGCAGTTGTCCGACATTTAAATGTAAATAGACAGTATGTAGATCTTAACAATATGAACATTTCTACATAGTAAAATTTTCTCTATCTATAACAATTTTCAAGACAATTGACAAAACTTGCATTTTATCTCTATGTTCTATTTTTAGCCATGTTAGCCATTTTGGTTGTGATCATCAGACACATTTTTTAATGTTTGCTTCCAATTAGCCCAATACAACCACAGACAAGGATGACAAAGACTGATGGAAGCTATGAAAATAAAGACTCTCTGTAATTCTTCCAAGTCATCCTCTTTAATTCTACTATACTTACTTGGAGTTGTAATATACTGGACAGCAAATACTTTTTCTGTAATCACAGTTGGACTTGTGCTAAAGTCTACTTCATTACCAACACTAAAGGAGTTCTTTGTTGTCACCAATGTACGTGTAGGACAAAGATTTAGTCTGTAGTCATGGTGACTGTCAGTTGATGGATTGTAGGATGAATCACAGGTCTCATAGGGTATAACATTGTTTGGATCCCACCTGATAAAAATTTAAATATATTAATAAGAGTGCAAACACTGAGATTTCTCATCTGCTTTACAGATAATAATTGATTAAATGTTGAAAGACTTTAAGGTAAGGTTTAACTACAAGTATCATATGAACTTAATAATCAATGATTCTTGAAAATGAGGTCAAGGTAATCTAAGATCAAGGTCAGATGAACCCTGCCAAACAGACATGTTCCCCTTTTAGTCATTACATACACCAAATATAGTTGACCTATTGCTGATAGTATCTGATAAAAGGACCAAACTAAGAAAAATTTAACATGTACAAATGAACCATGATAATGAAGTCAAAGTCAGATGATACTTGCTGAATAGACATGTGCCCCTTACAATCAATCTCAAACCAAGTATAGTTTGAGAAATGGACATAATTATCTAGCTAAAACCTTGATCGCTGATCAATTAAATGAGGTAAAGGTCAGGTGAACCCTGTTTGTCAGATGTGTAGATGTGCTATGATCCCATACACCAGATATTATTTTCCTATTACTTAATTAGTCATAAAAACTGAAAAAATTTGCATGGTTATACACTTAAGCAGCTGCTTATAATTAGCATATATATATAGCATCACTATGTTGTGCATTCATGGACTTTTGTCTCAGATGAAACACAATCTAGTTAGAATTGTTCAGTTAAATCTGTCAAAGCCTGATACTGATTAACCAATTATGTATCACCAATCTTTATCAAGATTACCCAACTATTTCTTTGATGTGTCATCAATGACTATAAATATCAGCAAATCATGTGTCACCAGTAACAATATATCAACCAATTAAACAGTTTATATAAAGTAAAAATTCATTAATGAAGGTTTGTGAATTTATTATGTGAAAAAGAATGGAATCTCAGAATGTCTGAAAATGTTAGATACAAAAAAATCCATCTATCAGTAAATTACTGAAAAAGAAAAAACTTAAGTCTACTAAATTTTCCCAATTTTGCTTCAGACATTATCTAAAAAAATTCTGCAAAATTTCATTAAATTTTAAGAAGGTTTGACAAAGTAATTGAGGTGCACCAAACTTTAACTCCAGACTGTATCTGTATCTACTTGTTACATTTGTTGTACCTGCTAAAATCTAAGCCTTTTAGACAGTAAAATGCAGAAAATAATGTTCATTATTTTGTTTAAGGACAAGTCTTTTGATCATAAAAGACTAAGCTTCTGTCCAACTAAAGCCAAATTCCATAAAGGTTTGACAAAGTTATTGAAATTGAATGATGACTGAAAAACTTTAACCTTTAGACTGAAGCTACAAGTTAACTGCAAAGAAACTACACTAATTATCAGTAAAAAAAAAAAAGGAAAGTAATTCAATTTTTCACATTTTGCTCTTGGTCATAAAAAAGCTTCTGCCCAAATTTCATTAAATTCAAAAAGGTTTGACAAAGTCATTGATGTCTAAAGAAAACCTGAACAACACCCTGAAAATAAATGTTGATGACACTACGGATGACGGAATCTATGCATGATCGGCCTGTCTAGCTTTCGCAACATAAATGTTGCAGGCTCAACAAAAAAGAAACATATTTTTTAAAGAATACAATTAATTAACTCATTTTTAAACAACAACATAGCAATCTTACTTCCTGATCATCTTTAACCATCTTATCAAGGATATTGTTATTTTTAGTGAGGAATGTGAAAGAAATGACCAGGGTGTGAAATATTCTTAATTAAATGACCTCCATTGTAACAGTTATTTCATTGAAACTCTGGAGTCATTAACCTTATAATTCATATAAGTATTTTGTTAAGAAGAAAACTATTTATATATCAATCAGTATTACTACTAGGTATATACAGTATATCCCATAACATACCATCCAATCATGTCTCCATCAGTAATAGCTATTCTTTGGTTACTAGGTACCTCGTACGTATAAACATCATGAAGCATGGAAGCTACAATGAAAGATATGTTTTAAAAGCTAACATCCATTAAAGCATCATTTAAAGGTCAGCAATATTGGGGTTTTTTTTTACAAGTCATTCTTACCATGATATTGGAACAGTTTATTTTATTGTATATAGAATTTATTATTAATCATGGAGTACACAAAATTAAGGGATGGTTAACAAAATGTAAACTCAATGAGCAACTCATCATAGACAACTTACATATAAACTATAAATCAGCTCAATATATGAAATCTTTTAGAAAAAACATCTGTAACTGTTATTTACCAAAATTCTCACAGTTCAAAGTCAGTAATTTTAGCAAAATTCAGCAGAACCGAACCAATCGTATACTTTATTTGTAACTCCTCATAGTAGAATCAAATACTAAAAATCTTCTCAATATGTGAAAGCGTCTAGAAAAAAAGTCTGTATAACTGTTGCAGAATGACAAAATATCACATTGTTGTTCAGATCACAAGTACCTGTTTTTGAACTACCAAACTTCCAGGAACCATTGTGTCTAATATGCAATTAAAGGTATGTTGAACTTTCCAGCTCAATTCAGGACAAGGTATAGTTTTGACATTGAATGACTGCCAATTTATTTGAACCTAAGAAAAAGGTCATTAATGCTTGATATTGCAGAATTTAACATAGAAATTGATTGGGCTATGAATTAGTGGTTTTATTCCTAAGGAATGCTGCTTGAAAACTGGTAGGGAAGTAATTTGACAACAAAGAATCATACCACATCTCCTTATTTCCATGATTCTTATTTATAATAAACTTACTATTGTCAACATTAAATGTATTAAATCCAACAATTTCCCTTTTATTTTCAAAATCTTCTCCAGATTTCCTCCACACAATGAAATATAACCACCCTAAATCAACTGGATAGAACTCCCAGTAATGTATCACTCCACAGCATCTTACTATATGTACTGGACTTTCTAAGATATAGGTGTTTCCTGTGCAATAAATAGATAACAACATTTTAAACTAACATGAATTGCCTCTCATTTCTGATGTGTTCTATTAGAAAGTCAGTAACCTTGTGAAATATTTGCCAATTTGATGTTTTAAAATCAATTATTGCAATCAGTTTTGTTTGCTTATTTGTAGATCTTATTTGTGGCTCTAAGTTATTAATGATTTGTTTAAGGATATTTGCTATTCTAAAACAAAACAGGTTTTCAAGCTGATCAATGTTATCTGCTATTAGCAAGCAACCTGCATAAAATTCATAACATTTGGTTGAGGCAAATAAAAGAACGGAAACAAAAAATTCTGAATTTTTTTTCATTGTAACAAAATCATACTTTCAAATACAAAAAAAATTTGATACTTTTCACCAAATATTCAAATAAAAAAGGGGTTTCTTAACCCATTTTTTTTTTTTACTTGAAACTGTTTATAAATGCAACATACACAACATTACACATACCTGACTCTGTATTGGTTATGTAATTAGAGAAAGAACTGATTTCTTTGTAATTATATTTATTACTTTCACAATCTACAAAGAAATAAAAAAAACTTCAATAATATTGTTCTTTTCTATCTTTAAAAGATTTTCTTTTTCACTTTAAATTTTTTCTGAGGTTTTCTAAAACTTTAATTACGATTGTTTTATTATTAATGCTTGATTTTATTTACGTTCCAAATTGTCCTACATGATAAAATATTTTGTTGAACACAATGAAATATATATACTTTCTAGCATAAAAAAATGTATCTTAATAGCTGAAACACAATAATATAGCTTTTAAAGATTGCAATTTTCCAAATGAAAAGTCGGCAGAAAGAACGGTAAATGACTCACTGCACACATTTTACTCTGTCTGAGTGTATTGGTTATCACCATTATGTATGAGTTTCATAAAATGTGGAGGACAAAAACTAAAGTTTAAGTGCAGAAATGAAAAAAGGATGGATGGAAGGACAGATGGAATGACAGACATAAAGGCTGAAGGACTGCCAAGGGTAACACTTTTGGTCTCTATTAGAGAGTTGTTTCAATGTCAATCATTCCACATCTTCTAACTTTTTACCAAATTATTTATTTTACCAACTTTACAAAAGATTATTTAAAATATTGAGTAAAAAACAAGTGACCCAAACGATAAATTAATGGTCTTAAGATATTCAGGATGTTTAATAAAAGTGTCAATGAGTTCGAACAGCTGCTGACGAAAAACCTGTTTCTTTCAATGTTAACATTGACAAGATATTTCATTCTGTCCATCAAGATGAAGTATCAGCTTTTAACCCTCAAACACAAGGAGACAGATTGACATATGTACTTGTTGCAATTTCTATATTCATAATATAATATTGTTAACACTTCAAACACAATTGAATATTTAGTGCTGTGTGTAACAATTGAAATATTTCTTTGGTTTTATTATTATAAGATTAAAGTAATTCCTACAATAAGCAGCTGTTATTTAATACTTAACATTTACCTTTTAAATATGACTTACATGTGCAGTATGGGTGTGTTCCATTGAACAGACAGTCTCTAAATTCCAAACTCTGCAATTCTGATCCTGTTTGAGCACATGTTCTTAATGTTCCATCTCTGGTTGTGTATTCATTTTCACATGATCTGGTCCTTGTTTGAGTTCCTCGTCCACATGTGACTGAACATGACGACCATTCTGACCATGAGGCCCATTGTGGTGCTGAAAAATTAATCAAAGGTTAACATGAGAAATATATTTTAGCTGTCATGAAATATACAATAGGTGAACATGATAAATACATTGCAGCTGTACATGAGAAATATATCATAGGTGTACATGAGAAATATATAAAAGGTGACCATGAGATGTATATACTAGGTTGGCATGAGAAATAAATAATAGGTGTACATGAGAAATATATTGTAGTTGTTCATAAGATATATATCAAAGGTGTACAAGAGAAGTATATTAAAGGTGACCATGAGATGCATATAACAGGTTGACATGAGAAATATATCATAGGTGTACATGAGAAATATATCATAGTTGTACATGAGAAATATATCATAGGTGTATATATGAGCAATATATAATAGGTGTACATGAGAAATATATCATAGGTGTACATGAGAAATATAGAATAGGAGTATATGAGAAATATATTACAAGTGTGCATGAGAAATTTATCATAAGTCTACAAGAGAAATATATGACAGGTAAAGATAAAATATATATCATAGGTGAACATGAGAAATATATTATAGTTAAAGATGATCGATATATATACCATTATGCATAGTTGTAATTTGCATTATAATAACATCAAAATCTATATTGTGCACATGACAAATGTAATATAGGTAAATGTGACAAACATTTAACATAGGTGCAAATATATTCATATAAAATAATAATTCATAAACCTTAACATGAAAAAGGGAAGAAAATGTCAGCTTACTGTTATTAACCCAAATCAAGAGTGATTTTTTCCTGCACAAAATAATACTTTAAAACTTACTTATACAAGAGTATTCCCAATGGAGTTTGCCACAGATGGAGTAGGATTGAAGATGGTTCCTTGATGTAGATGTTGTTGAACAAGAATACCACCCATACTGATAACACCAGTAAGTGTCTGTGTATTTGTAATAACTTCCCCAGTAAGTACTGACAGAAGTACAGCTTCCAATGTTTCCATCATTAACAACTGGATTACACTTCACATAATTACTACAATGTCCTGATAAAGCTGACAATACATTTTGACTGGATGGTGTATTTGTATTATACATCCAACCACAGCCCTCTGTCCATGAAGCACTTGTTATAGAAACCCTTCCATATGTATTATAATCATAGCAAGTGGCTTCAAAATTCTCATTTCTACAAGCAGTACCAGAATCTGAAAAAGTTCAAAATAATATTAAAGTTTCAGTAAATTAAATAGTTTGTGCCTTTAAAATTAGTCAATGTCGTAAAGTTGGGGATAAATTTCATATTTTATTACAAAAATATACCCTAAAGTTGTTTATTTTAATGAACTGGCATTTTTACATTTCACAGACCAACGCTATTTGAGAGCTGTAATTTTCAAGACACAAAAATATGCCAAAAAAAAATGTATTTCACCTTTCTAACAATATGTTTGGTATGCTATTTTGTTATCATTTCTTAAAATTTTAGTTTTCATCAAATATTATTGCTAAGCTGTCATAACCATCACATGACATCGTCTAATAACTTCCCGTGAAAAAGGGGGGTTGTGTCCACGGAAAAAGACGAAATCAAATCGTCATTTCACAAACAAGAAAGAAAAAAAAGATCTGTGTAGCTCTTAATCAATTTCAGGAAACTTGGTGAATATTGATCTTCAAGCACGAAAACTGATTAAGAAAAAAATTGCAAAAACGTCGTACCAAAATAAGTTTCAACACACGTGTCAAAAACGTAGTAGACTCGTCCACTGGAAAAACAAGGATATTGGATTCGTTAGTTGTCATGCATTCCTGTTTTTTATATCCAAATGGACGAAATGTTTTTGTTATCAATGACACAAGAAAATTCCAAATGATTTGATTATATTTAGTACTTTAACTTGACGTCTCCACATTTGGTCAAGTTCATTTTCCATTTTTCCATGAAATGATGACAAATAAGGGAAACAAACTTATTGTGTAATGGGGTTTAAACAAAGGTTTTGTTCCGCAAAATTATTTGGGCAAACGACATTTCAAGGTCAGTTATGATTTTGTCTATATTTAGATACGTAAATTGGAAGTTTTATTTTTTCACAACAGAAAGTGTTATCAATTCTATTAGTGTTTAATGCATATCATTTAATAAAAACAGAAAATTTTATTTATTTTTCATGGACAATTGTTAGGGTCCGTGGGAATAAAAAAACATGAAAAGTCAATTTTTATTTTTATTCTGCAAATCAGCAAAATCGGGTCGGTGGATCTGTAAACCAACAAATTAAAAAAATCCTGGCCTAAGATCAAATCTATCATAATTTTATTTAAAGATAAAACTCTAATGAATATTTAGTGTGAAATAGCAACTACAAGTAACTTCAAGCAAATATCTTGGAAATTTTTTATTTTTCTAACATTTTAATTCATTTTTCCTTTGTAAATTTCATATGAAATATTTGCTCTCAATTTTTTTCAACTTTTTCCTACAATATTGCTTTGCATGGTTTTGTTTAAAGTGTTTGGCTTTCAAGTCAAGCTAAAATGTACTTATTGAAGTCAAATTTTGTATTATGTTGATTTATTCCTAAGCAGGCAAATAAGGACGTACATGTGCAATGTTGTGTATTACATCGTTGTTTCTCATAATCTCTACTGTTTCGACAAACTTTGTTTTTACTGTGGTAATTTGGTGAAGGGTTAGTACATGATCTGGTTCTCTGTTGATATCCACCAGCACAAGTTCTGTCACAGTCACCCCATGCTGACCAAGTGGTCCATGCTCCATCTCCTGGAAACAATAGTTGTATAAATAAATTACAAGAATCAGCAACCTATTGAATCATTTCTCAACTCATTTATTACAAAAAAAAATCTTCCCAATGTGCTCAGTCGATTATATCATTGGATGTTAGTATAATGCATGTACAGTTTCTATATAGTTCTTCCTAATTTGGAAGACGCTTTTGAGTGCACATAAAAGTGTCCTCCAAACTAGAAAGAAACTATATAGAAACTGTTCAAATAAGGAAGAAACTATATAGAAACTGTTCAAATAAGGAAGAAACTATATAGAAACTGTTCAAATAAGGAAGAAACTATATAGAAACTGTTCAAATAAGGAAGAAACTATATAGAAACTGTACAAATAAGGAAGAAACTATATAGAAACTGTACAAATAAGGAAGAAACTATATAGAAACTGTTCAAATAAGGAAGAAACTATATAGAAACTGTTCTCAGACATAATACTTACATTTCTATGTATTACACACTGATTTATTTTAAAACACATTTTATTTATACACTTACCATCACAATAGTTTACATTTTTTAAGATAAAAGAAGATTACAAAAATAGTAGATTAAGTCTGAATTTAGTAATTCCATTTGCATTGTATATATTTGATTCATTTTCTGTTCAATGTTACATAATTACATATCCTATAGCAAAGTCAACATAGACAATTATGATGTCATTTACCTGATACCATTTTTTTGTACCTCAGGGATTCTCATTTTTTTGTACTTCAGGGATTCTCATTTTTTTGTACTTCCGGGATTCTAATTTTTTTGTACTTCAGGGATTCTCATTTTTTTGTACTTCAGGGATTCTAATTTTTATACTTTGTCCTGATGATTCCAATCTAATGGGTAAAACATGTAGACCAATAAAAAATGCAGTTCACCTAAGTGCGGTAGTCATTTTAGCGGTATACAATTTTGTTATCTGTCGACCCTGCATACCATCTGGTATATCCTCTTAAGGAGATTCTACCACCACAAAACATAGGAGGTGTCGGTTTAGAAGTTCTTTATATATTTCATATTCATTTTATATTCATAAATAAATAAAATAAGTAAAACTGCAAGCTACTGCTCACTGATGATACCGGCAGCTGCAACTGGATGATTTAAATAGTGTAAAAATATGTAAGTGTTCGGTAAACAGGAAGTTATTGAGTGATGAATCTGAAAACGCATCACACGGTATAGCTGACTTATATAAAACCCTGAAACCAAAGCAGTTGGGGCAATAAGGCCCTTACTTGCCAAGTCTTGGCCCAAATATTACTGCAAATTTACAAGTTATTATACATATTCTTAAATTTGTCATAACTAGACTAAGGTACAAGGCTTTCAGAAAATAAAAACAAATTTTATATTAAACGAGCTACCATGGCAACAAACCATGACGAAATTTGTATATTTTGTAAAATTTCTTGAATTTCCTTGTTTTTCATCAAGTTCTAAGTATAATTTAGATTTGCAAAGTATTTGTGCACCCAAGAAACAACTTAATATTTGCTAAGATTATGTCAATAGATATAATAAAGCTTCTCTTAAATTATTTTGTTCTTTGGCTGTGTACAATGTTTCTGTAATGGAAATAACTATGGAAAATTACACAAATTCTGTATTTTTATCGTTTTCATGAAAACAGTCACGTAACATATTATGATGTAATTGTGATGTCATCAGATAAACAATCTGATGCTTTTCATTTATATTTCTTCATTCTATGCATTGCCAAACATTATGTGCCAATCTGAAATAGCTGTCAAACATTTTATTTTCTTGGGCTAAAACCTGGCCTTAATGCCCCTACTCCTTTCAGAAATCCGTATGATGTAGTTCCTGAGAAAGATGCGACAAAAAATTTTCATGGGACGGATGGACGGAGGGACGGACAGATGAACAGATGCATGGACAGAGAGAGGTAAAACAGTATACACCCTCTCTTTTAAAGCGGGGCTATAAATACAATATTGACTAATAAATGATGAAGACTTACGGACGCAATGCCATGTAATAAACAATCCAGCTACTCCATTATCTCCCCAATTATATGGCTGACCACAGGAACTACCAACATTGGCATTAGTTACATTAAATGTACATTCTGTTTCATTGGCACAGAGGCCTTCTATACCATATCTATCTGTACTTTTACACCAGTAGTAGACATATTGTACTTCATCAATAACAATGTATGGTTCATCTGGCTTCACATAATCTGTATAACTATCAAGTCCTGATTGGATCTCATTGTCACATGATAAAGTAGCTACATCACCCTCAGCAAAAGTATTGTAGTAGTATACTAAAATAATAGATTAAATAAACATAGTATGAAAATAATTTTGTATGCAAAGATCTACTAGTATTTACACAAGTATAGAACATTGATTCATAGCTGTATATAGTGAAGTCCATTGCTTTTAGAGGATTTTACTTAGGCCAAAGATATTTTTTTCAATCAGAGGATTGAGGGGGAAAAAAAGGCAATTTCAGTGAACATTTTGTTTTCCATGTTTTTTTTGCTCATACTAAAACTTAGTTAACAAAATAAATTATTGACTCAGATATACATGTATTTCTTGCTTCTTTGATATTTGAACGTATGGCAAAACTGCAATAGTCTAGTTAAAATGGCAATATACATCTAAACTATGCCAAAACATTTAAAGTCAATAAACTATGACTGAAGGTGCAGGGCCAAATGAATTCCATGGAAATTAGAAATTCTAATGCTTCTAAAACTAAATACCAAATACCAATGATCAATCATGATTAAGTTGAAGGTCAAAAATAATAGTTTTGATTCTCCTGTAGGTCTAGACATTAAGATGAATATACTAATAAAGAATTGTCTGCATCATGTAGTGGCAAGCCACACATGTTATTGGTTGTCTTTAAAAATTCATATTACCTTAAAGGGCATTTACTTGAGAATACCTGAGTACAAAAAACGTTTTGAAGCTTCTTTTCAGACCATGATAATTATTATTGATTCTTACATTGTGGTTCTCCTATTTCTGTTTCATTTCTGCGAATATTCAATGTAAATGTAGCTTCTGTATAATCCGTACCATCTGTACAAGCAATAGTGATGTCATAGCTATCTCCAGTTAGTGTAGATCCACTATTCAGCATCAGAGAATATCCTAATTAAATTACAAAATTAAAGTAATTATTAGTAGTACTCTTTCATAAGGCTTTTAACATATATAGTTAAAGACCAAACAGCCTATTGTTTAAGCGCATCAGCTAACGCAACTTGGTAGTGACATAAAAGCTCTATGACGTTGTTTCTAGCAATGAAAAAACGTCAAATTATAACGTCCCATTTCGCGTTTTTCTCGGATTCCAACATGGTGTACGCTACGTAGGTACGCTACGCCTCCCAAGAATTTCATTTTTTTTTATTCTTTCACATGCGTTAGATTTTGTCTTATATTTGCGTTGATCTGCATTTCATTTTTTTTCTTCTTCACTTGCGTAGATTTTGTCTTTCGTTTGCGCCGATTGTGTACAGGGTAGGTGAAAGTTTTTTTTATGCCTGATTTATGGGCAATATGTTTTCTGGTCTGTGCGTCCGTTTGTTCGTCCGTCTGTTCCGCTTCAGGTTAAGGTTTTTGGTTACAGTTTTTGGTCAAGGTAGTTTTTGACGAAATTGAAGTCCTATCAACTTAAAACTTGGTAAACATGTTACTTATGCAATGATCCTTCTAATTTTAGTCTCAATTTAAAAAAAAATTTAAAAATTAAGTATTCACAAGGTTAGGCCGATAATCAATTATTCCTAAAAGTTTTGACATACTGGAAACATGTGCATGTAACTGATGTCTGGATGATTCTCGTAAAATAATGTCCGATCTTGCAATGAAGTTAAAATTTATTTATACTGCTTATTTGACAAAATCTTATAGTAAAAATAAAATGATGACAAAGGGTCATTTTTGTTTGTCATTTGTTTCATTTCAAATTGTCTTAAGGAGAAATGATAAACATATTGTCTAATCTCACCGAAGCTTACAGCTAATTTCCTATTGTATGTAGATCAACACTTTGGTTTGCCTGCTTGCTTTGTTTGTATATTTTGTATAATTATATTTTGATAACGTCCAATTCAATTAAATAGCATATATACAGGTTTACATACCTATATATAAAGATGTCAATCTTTATTACAGAACTTGAGTAAACATTTATACAAACAAAGCAAGGAAGCCAACCAAAGTTTTACCCTATATGCATTAGGAAATTAGCTGTAAGGCAAAAAATATTAATAAAACTAATACTCAGCGAATGTGAATTAAAATCAAAATTTTCGGTTTAAAACTAAATTGTTGTAAATTTAACTTATGACAAAAACAATTGCTCCAAGAATAATATCTTACATAAAATCGCTCTCTTTCATTTAGCTACAACTGTGACCGGAAAGATTGAAAACAAATTTCGATTTTCAATGCCGGCAACAACCTTAAGTGTTCTTTGTTTTAATTTCCAGAATGAGCAATTTAGATTTATTATATTTTATCCTGTTGGAGAAATCTTACTTTGTAGTTTTCAACGGAAAATTATTTCTAAATCAATTTTTGAATCAAAAACTTTTTGTATTTTATATTTACTGTCTCGTTTATTGAAAACACATGAGATAGTAATAAAGGATTGTATTTTAAGATAGATGTTTAACGTTTTAGAATCAAAACTTTCATTCATATATTATACCTATAATTTTAATTTCCTTATATCTTAAATATTCTAAAATAATGAATTCACAAACTCGATGCAATAATTTCTAAACGTTCGTCTTAGTCGGTAAACATAATGGTATAAAGAACTCCGTCCATGCTTTTGTATGTCCGTCTTTCAACAGTACCGAATGAGTTCGTTACGGCAAACTTCTGAAATTGACGCGAAAAAGAAACAAGCACATCTATTCTGGTATATTCAAATACTCTGTGAGTTAACCAGTGCCATCTTTCATTTCTATTTTTATTTTCAGTAATTTTGCTTATGTGGGACAGAGGACAAAAACAGACTTTCAATACAAAAGCGGCGTGAAAGGTTATTTCAAACAATTTTCCATTCCGGCAGATGGTGTTTCTGAAGGTTTATATTGTGCGGCAACAACATCATAAAGATCTGAAACTGATACATGCTTAATCTCTAGTATTACCGGATAATAAAGTAGGTGAATATAGTTGTTATTCTTGGAAATTTAAATGTGGGTTTCAAACGTCCAATTTGCGATTTCTTTTTTCAAATAGTGCGCCAGCAAGGAAAGTTTGTACTATGACTTCAGATGCAATGTTCTGAAGAAAGACAACTCTTTTCTTCAAAACGAACGAGAAAATAACATGAAAATTACTCATAACTTTTTTGAAAGGTCGGTGACATACACTTTATTTTGCTTTATTTTGAAGAGTACATATGGCACTTTCCTTCTTTAAATTTTTATGAAGAAATCACTGGTAGATATTTTTTAAAACTGGAAACGTTTTTCAGTTTTACGTTTAATTTTTGGCGGGAATGAAATAAATCATATTTTTAAAGATCAAATCAATATGAGCCTTAAATCTTGAACCTGTATTTGAAAGATACAAATCTACTGTTTAACCTGAAACAAGAATTATGCTTGTAGGTTTGACATAAAGCATTTTTTTGAGAGTTTAGATAACAAACAAATATTATGTTAATATTCGGGAAAACACGAAACTGAGGTTGCTATAGTGACAAAACTAAGTCGGTGACCCCCAATTTTTTTCATCATATTTTGTTCCTCAAATCATGCAACACCTTCACACAACATTTTAAGGAAAAATCACTGATAGAAATGAATAGGCTGTTTGGTCTTTAAGCTATTTTTTCTGTACTTCATATAATAGTGTTACTAACTGGCTGTTTCTGTATTGGCCCTGATTTGATCCTGGGGTAGCTGTTATGACTCCAACAGTCAGTTTGTAAAACTTTTTAAAAATAATTCTTCCATTGAACTAAGAAACTTACAAGTACAGAAAATCACATTTGTTTGTCAATATTGATGAAGTTCATGATTTCTTGTCCAAGAAGTAATAATTGTCTTTTGACAAATGTTTGTAAAAAAAAATGATGCAAATGACATAAATCAAAACAAGAAGGTGTCCCAAGTACATGGATGCCCCATCTGCACAATCATTTTCTATGTTCAGTGGACCGTGATAATGAGATAAAATCTCTAATTTGGCTTTAAAATTAGAAAGATCACATCATAGGGAACATGTTAACTAAGTTTCAAGTTGATTGGACTTCAACTTCATCAAAAACTACCATGACCAAAAACTTTAATCTGAAGCGGGACAGACAAACATACGAACGGACGGACGAACGGACGGACAAACGAACAGACGAACAGATGCACAGACCAGAAAACATAATGCCCATAAATGGGGCATAAAAATATGAAATATTCTTACCACTGACATAAAACAAAGAGGTTGAAGGACTAGTTGTCTGTAGTTTGCATGTTGTATCATCTCCTGAAGGATCAGTAACAGTGAATGTATACAGGGTACCAGTATCAACATCATCAACAGTTACAGATTCAGGCAAGTCTGGATAATCTGGTCCCTAGAACAAAACATTTAACAAACATATTTGCAAGGGGCATAACTCTTTTAACATAGTTAATCTGCACTGATTATAGTTTTGAACCAAAAGTAATTAACTACAAGAGTGCACACACTGAAATGTTCTTTCCCAATCATTGATACTATTTCAATGTATGTTGATTGTCCTAAATATAAAGCTTTATTACAACTGTTACGTATACTTAACATTAACCAAGAAAACTAAACATTGACCAATGAACCATGAAAATGAGGTCAAGGTCAGATGAACCTTGTCAGACAGACAAGTAAAGCTAACAATTCTTCCATACAACAAATATAGTTGACATATTGCTTAAAGTTTAAGAAAAACAGACCAAAACACAAAAACTTAACACTCAGCAATGAACCGTGAAAATGAGGTCAAGGTTAAATTAAACTTGCGCGACTGACATTTAGATCATTAAATATTTCCATACACCAAATATAGTTGACCTATTGCATATAGTTTTAGATAAAAAGACCAAAACTAAAAAACTTAACTTTGACCACTGAACTATGAAAATGAGTTCAAGGTCAGATGACACCTGCCTGCTTGACATGTACATCTTACAACCATTCCATACACCAAATAAAGTAGACCTATTGCATATGGTATAAAAATAATAGACAAAAACACAAAAACTTCACTATAAACACTGAACCATGAAAATGAGGTCAAGGTCAGATGACACCTGCCAGTCGGACATGTACACCTTACAATACTTCCATACACCGAATATACAAGACCTATTGCTTATAGTATCTGAGATATGGACTTGACCACAAAAACTTATAACCTTGTTCACTGTCCATGAAATGAGGTCGAGGTCAAGTGAAAATTGTCTTACAGGCATGAGGACCTTGCAAGGTACACACATACCAAATATAGTTATCCTATTACTTACAATAAGAGAAAATTTAACATTACAAAAAATCTTAACTTTTTTTTCAATTAGTCAGCGAACCATGAAAATGAGATCAAGGACATTGGACTTGTGACTAACGGAAACTTCATAACATGAGGCATCTATATATAAAGTATGTAGCATCCAGGTCTTCCACCTTCTTAAATATAAAGCTTTAAGAAGTGAGCTAACGCCGCCGACAGATCACTATCCCTATGTTATGCTTTCTGCGACAAAACTCGCAGGCTCGACAAAAACCCAAAATCTGCACAATTACAATGATGAACAAAAAGGTGAATGATGCCTTGTAAAGACATTGACAGGGTGTTGCAACTATGTTTATGTATCTCATGGAAAATTTCAAAAACTTTATACATACCACATTATATGTTGTTATGGTTACAGTTCCTGAAACACTGTTGTAGCAGGAATCCTGAGCCTTGACTGTGAATGTGCTAACTTTCTGGTGAGTGCCCACATAATGATACAGGCTTGTTTTTACATGGACAGACTCTGAAACAGATGATATTCTTTGATTGTTTATTTAAGTAATACTTAATTCAACATAAAGAAACATTGGATGTAGTGTATATATCAATGCCTTCTTTGACTCTAGAAAGCCCTGTACTATAGGGTGTGGGTTCATTTATGTTTAGGGTTCTGTAAGGGATGTTATATTAATTTTAGGGTTAGGGTAAAGTTAAGCTCTGAATAGGCTGAGACCCCTAAATTAATTAAGGTACATATGGCATTGTGTCAAAATCTCATACTGAAATTTCAAAAAAATAATTAAATCATTCTGGAAAAGTTTTCTGTTTGCAACAAAGCAATTCCATATGTATGAAAGTTAAAACCATCTAAAAAAAATCAGTAACTTGTCCAAAGAAATCATAAGAGTCAGACTGGCGACAACAGAAAAACAGTTCAGTATAATTCCTTTTGACATGCTAAATCAAAATGTTATTATACAATTTTGACTAGATATTGACTTAATATACAGTAATAATATTTAGTGAGTTTGTACAAAAGACAAGTGACTTTAAAGTACATTTTTCTTAATTGCTAGGTAGATCATATAATTAAGAAATAGTTCATGAAAGCCATAGATTTGTTGGAAATTTACACATGGCCTGGGCCGTGATATTCGAATTTTATCCTGAGCATTAGCTGAAATCAGTAAATGTGCGAATATTGCAATAGAACAGAAAACAAGCAACACCTACCTCAATACTTTATTTTAATGCAATTGTATCTGAGTTTAGAAGGTAAACGCAATAGAAAAACCTTCAGCTTTGACGTTTTCATTCGTATGACGTCATGTTTTGAAATGACGTTAATGCGTAAAAATCATTACTGGAATTTCGCGGAATTTTAATTTGTTTTGTTTTTGTCCATTTTTCCGTTCTCTAATGTGTAAATTCTTTTTGTTATGCATCAGAATCAGAATAAATGTTCTGTAGGGTTTTATTCAATTGTAATTGTTAACACAGCGAAATCCACAACCGTTTACACATAGGTTAGTACAATACATGTGGATTTACGTGGGAGGCATATTTAAACAGCCATTTGTGTACATCTTGGAGTCTGCGCTAAGTATAGATATATCGAGAATTTTATCACGGTGTTGTTTACAAAGCGAAGGAAGCGCATCATATTAGAATCAATAATTACATTTATTTACTCACTTTTAAATAGATTAAATACAAATGAAATCATGTAATAGAAGAATGTGCCAATAGGACATGCAGAGATGCCCACACTTGTAAATGTGGCAAATTCAACAACATAAGTTCAAACTTCATCGGTGTTTGGTGGTAATAAGAATTAAGTATAAGTTTAAAAAACATTTGTTCAGGCAAACTAGAGTTTCAGATCAAAACATAATTGCAGGATAGACATATGGACATGCAGACGGACAAGAGTACATCCTTAATGGTCCGAGACCACAATTATTTCGTAGTGCATTTCTTTTAGAAGATAAATGAAAATTTAAAAAAATCCCACCTGCCCTTTCTCAATTAAGTTTTTACAGTGTGTTGTACTACTTTTGGGACAAATTATATCAAAATTATAGAAAACTTCATCGGCTCTAACTCAAAATATGGACAATTGTATGTTTAGGGCGTCTTGAAATCTTTAGACAGCTTCCGAAGTGCTAATTTTCAACCTTTTTCAGCTAGACCAAATCACTACTTTCCTTTAAAATTCTGAACCCAAATTTTTTTTACAGTGTAATTTCACCCCCCTTCTTGCAATTTGAGGCATTAAACATGGAGAAATAAATTTGGAAGGGGTATAGAAATTAATGGCAAGTAACACACTGTCAACACTAGGGACTATATTTGTGAACAACGAAAATCAAGGGACGACAATTGTGGTCTCAGACCTAGTAGGATAGAAAGAGTTGACCAATCTTAAAAAAAATTGGTATGACTAAAGCTTGATAAATTATAACACTGCTTACAAAGTTTCATAACAGTAGGATATATATTATAGACAATATGTTAAATTCTATACTCATCTTTGCGTGTTTTGACGTTAAAATTGAAATATTTCAACTATCAACATTTGGGGCTTCAAAAATTAAAATATTGCAAAATAATACTTTTTAAATGCCTTAATATATCATTTATCATGTACTAAAAGCAATAGAGTACTCATTTGATTTATCAGACTTAGCATAATTGTTCAAAAGTCAAATTTATATGAGCCTGCGCCTAAAACTTAAGGTTTTTAAATGAAGGGGGCCTTACATGAAGATGTAATATTTTCCAGCAATTTTAAATTTGTGAAGCTTTTTGGTTATAAATAATCCTTACATATGTATTGAATGTACTTTAAATGGAAATAAAAGTTACAAATAACATATTATATTAGTTTAAAAGGGTCTTAGGCCAAGTAAGACTGGAAAAAATTAGGGTCAATTTAGGCCGTGCCACATATTTACATTAAAAAATGCATATTGAGGCTATAAGAAAGAAAAAAATTGTGTCTTTTTTATCATTTCTATACTCATGTGACATGATACAACAAATCTGAGCACAAAAAATCTCTTGCAATTAACTTTTCTTGCAGACAGTATGGTCTGATACAAAGATTTTTGCCTTTTTAGTGAAAAACTTGCATGCAATTTTAGTCTCAAAAGGCTTCTATTTAAACCACTTGCTATCCTACAGAAGAAAAGAAATTAAGATATTATGTGAAATGGAACAGGTACAATAGACATTTTAAAGTGCTTTTGATACAAATTTAGTGAGGTCTTTATTATGGACTTCAAATTTTATGTACCAAGCTCCCCACTTTTGACTTCATCCAAACAGGGCGTTAGCTAGACAAGGGTCATTTATACAACACATTTTGCACATATTATCTGAGATAATCTTCTTTTCTGTAGATTCAGAGTTCATAAATAAGTAAAAGAACTAGATAAAGGCATAGAAACACAAATATTGACACATGAAAACCTGTCAGATAGAAAGTAAGGATGCCATTTATGCATCAATATTGAAAAAGCTATAAAATGCCTATTTTGACCATAAAATGCCAAAATTGGTCATTTTTGCAAAAATTCTATAAAATAAAAGTCTAAATCCTTTACTTTCATGCTATTTGACAAATTGACACTATCAAATCATTTAGGGAAGTTGCCAAAGTAAAGATTCCATATTTACAGATTTCACCTCTTAGGTCCGAGACCACAATTATTTCGTAGTGCATTTCTTTTAGAAGATATATGAAAATTAAAAAAATCCCACCTGCGCTTTCTCAATGAAATTTTTACACTGTGTTGTACTACTTTTGGGACAAATTATATCAAAATTATAGAAAACTTCATCAGCTCTAACTCAAAATATGGACAATTTTATGTTTAGGGCATCTTGAAATCTTTTGACAGCTTCTGAAATGCTAATTTTCATCCTTTTTCAGCTGGACCAAATCACTACTTTCCTTTAAAATTCTGAACCCAAATTTTTTTACAGTGTAATTTCACCCCCCTGCAATTTGAGGCATTAAACATGGAGAAATAAATTTGGAAGGGGCTAAAGAAATTAATTGCAAGTAACCCACTGTCAACACTAGGGACTATATTTGTGAACAACGAAAATCAAGGGACGACAATTGTGGTCTCGGACCTAATGACATAAAAAATGTGTTTGTTTCTAAATCATTAACAACATTTAATATATATTTATATATATAGGATAATTGTTTATCTGAGATAAGCATATATATACAGAACTATTATTTCTATGCTTGAAGATAAGTGTTAACCATTAAAGTAATTTTCTGTTACCCTACCTTCATTATAGTCAAAGTAGAAGTATGAGTGTCCATCATCTGGTACAATCAACCTATAGAAATCTCCATAGTCAGCATCAGTAAAGTAGAAATCCATTATACTGCTATCTATAGGGGTGTGGTCTGGTATGGAGGCTGTGTACGTGGGCATTGTAAACGTTGGTAATGTATCTAAAACATAAAAAAAATAGTTACACTACTGCTTAAGTCAAAGATGTACTCAAAACCACCTACAACTTGAGCAATGTAAGATTTCATTGAAAATACTATAGGGGGCTGTTAATAGACTGTTGATTATTTCTGGATCTAATTATATAATTAATGATGGTAGTAATGGGGGCATGATGAATAACGATAAAAAATCTTACCAAATGAAAATGTCAGTAATGCTTGGTGCATGGTGTACATGTGTAACATGCACTCTTTCTCTCAGACGATAAAAAATTGAGTGATTTTGATGAATCACATTATATTTTTTCAAAAAATGACAGTTACAATAGTTATTTAAACCTCTGACAAATCAAAATAAGGATATTTTGACAAATCACAGTAATTTTTTATCAATTTGATGCCAACTGTATCCGTAAATGACTGTTTGACACCTGACATTAAAAGGCATTCCTGCTGTCATTCCATCCTAGAAATAAATTCAAAAGTGTGCACCAAAACATTGTGATTGGTTATAAAGGTCCTGAACAGAGGATATTCAACCAATGATGTTCAGGCCAAAACAAATAGTAACATGTTAACTTAACTTGTGAAGAAAATTAGGTAGAAAGATTACGGCAATATCTTTTTATTTTACGAAATATTTTAGTTGGTTTTTAGTAAATATGCTTTCTATAACTAGTACATGACTAAAAAAAAGGAATATGCAAAGCTTCAAATTAACTAAGTCATATTTATAATAAGACAGTTATTTTTTGAGTGCAAAACATGTTCTTGTTAATTTATCTAAATTCAAATATACCTTAATTCAAAAGAAATACTAATAATAATTTACTGTATGTACAAAAATGTAACTGATGCTCTAATAAACAGAATAAATCATACTATTGATAAAAGTATATATGAAATATGTAAGGTACTGAACAAAACACGTACTAGATGTTGTTTCATACTGCACAGCATACACTCTTCCTGATAAAAGTGTACTGGACCATTCTTCTGTGTTCCCAACAGCTGGATAAGATATTGTTTTCTTGTAAGTGTTTGTAGGACAATAATTTGGACTATAATTCTTCTGACTTGAGTCTCCAGATACTGAGGGATTAAATGTTGAATCACAGACATCATAAGAAATAATGTTTCTACCCCCATCGTATCTGCCAAAAAATTTTAAAAAATGAATTACATTTTTGATGTTTGTGCGCCATTATATCTGCAATAAGTAACAATAAAAACTTAATTACATGACGCTTGCTAGCACAATGCAAAACCTAAGTTGGCGCTAGAAGGCATATCAATACAGCATATGGTGCTAGACAGCAAATTAACACAGGATACAACTTTAAAATATTAATAAACAAGAATGTGTCCAAAGTACACAGATGCCCCACTCGCATTATTATTTTCCATGTTCAATGGACCGTGAAATTGAGTAAACAATCAATTTTGGCCTTAAATGTAAAAAGATCAACCAAAAGGGAACATGTGTACTAAGTTTCAAGTTGATTGGACTTTAACTTCATTGAAAACTACCTTGACCATGTTGACCAAAAACTTGAACCTGAAACTCACACTTTTAATTTCTATGTTCAGTGGACCAAGAAAATGGGGTCAAAAGTCTAATTTGGTTTTAAAATGAGAAAGATCATATCATAGGGAACATGTGTACTAAGTTTCAAGTTGATTGGACTTCAGCTTCATCAAAAACTACATTGACCAAAAACTTTAACCTGAAACTCGGACTTTTAATTTCTATGTTCAGTGGACCATGAAAACGGGGTCAAAAGTTTAATTTTGTTTAAAAATAAAAAAGATCATATCATAAGGAACATGTGTTCTAAGTTTCAAGTTGATTGGACTTCAGCTTCATCAAAAACTACCTTGACCAAAAACTTTAACCTGAAGTGGGACGAACGGACGGACAGACGAACAGACGGACAGACGAAAGGACGCACAGACCAGAAAACATAATGCCCCTCTACTGTCGTAGGTGGGGCATAAAAAATAGAAATGATATTACTAATAACCATGACATTCCTGACCTCACTCCAAACAAAGACACAGCCTAAGGCACTAGACCGCCGATTGATACAGCCTTAACATCAATAGAACTTAGGCATTGAATTTAAATAAAATTACTATGATATATATAGTTAAAATTTTCTTTGCTAACTTACTTTTCTAGAAATTTATTTTCTGCTTTGGTCAGCTAATTATAAAATTTGCAATATAATTTGTCAGGATTACATTTCATTTGTCCCCTTTGGACCAGCATACATTGTCAGTTACTTGTCCAACTGAAATTTACTCTGATGCTAGACAAATTATCAAAGCATGCCCTTGTTTTGTGTATTGGACTATAATTGGTGTGTGTATATCAGGATACTGCATGTATAAATTCAATATGGGGTCTTTATTAAACTTAATGCAAATACTGGGACTGGGTTAGTACATATGTATTACAATAATAAGAACTTGCATTCTGCATGTTCTGATATCTAATATGCATCTGTATGCAGAATTTCCTGGCTTTAATTGCAATATTTAATCTTGCATACATGTAGTTTCCATTCTTCATAAATCGCAATAATAAATGCAGACAATAATTTCTGAATTTACAGTCCTAAACATTATAATAAAACATTTAATTGTGCAAAATGAATGCCATTACTGTTTTGTATGCAATTTCAAAGAGGATAAATTAATAGAAACATATTGTAAATTTAGAAATTATTGCAAGGTTTTTATTAATCATGTTAAGGCGAATAATGCTACTGGGTGAGAATCACAATAATAAGATTACATTTTGATAACAAAAACATAAATCTTAATACAGACTTTTTTGAACTCGCAATGTTGTCCATTCGAGAAAAATCGTAATAATAAATGCACACAATAATTTCTGATTATAAAGTAGTCTAGCTTTAGGAGATAAGTAATCAAATTGATGTTAAGCCGAAAAAGAAATTCAATAAATAATTGACCTACAGGACAGCATTAAAATCTTTATCAGTAAGTCAATTATTTAAGACAAAAGGTAATTGATTAATTGTAAATTAGAAACTAATCCAACAGCAAAAATAACCAAAACCCGTATGGCGGGCATCATTGAGTCTTCAAAACAAAAAGCTAAATAAAACTGTATGTTTTTACTAAATAAATTGGAATTGATATATACCATTTTTGAGAAAATTCCTCATGGGGAAGCAAATTCCACATTAATATCCATTTTTCATACAGTTTTTATAACGTTTTTTCTAATCTAGGCCTTGGATTATCCTTCTTTTCAAATATTTGAAGCAATTAAATACGTTCATTGAAATCAGATTTTGGATCTTTTCAGAACCATATATATATATACCTGTCAACTCAAATAGAGATCTAGAGATCCTACAATTGTAAACATTAATGAGTTAATGAATAAAAATATCAGTGTCCAAACATCAGGACTGAAGAAATATTTCGACTCAAATGTACATAATTCTGTATGTAAATATAAATATGTAGGACTCTAAAGTGCGATGGTTGAGCTAAAGTGTGATGTCTACGCTAAAGTACGATGGTGTCTCACACTAAAGTGTGATGGTATTTTGTTTGTTAAAGTTATTTATAAAACTGCAATTAACGTAACAATGATTTAAATGTTTCCGTTCGCTTCCAATAAAAGCAGGATACAGGATACTTTTGCATAAACTATTTTGTATCCATAAAGTAAACTGCAGATAAAAGTCCTCCTTCCAGCACTTGAAAAAAAAACACATGTTTGCTTCAGCCGACAAAGCATGGTTAAGTTTAAATTAATTAAGTCATGGACACTTGTTTTTCGACTGCCTGGTTAATAAATTAATCATGAAATATATTCCAGTATGTACATTTATGGTTTGTATAAACAACTTTTAACGTTTCTTATGTCTATACTTTCGAGGACCATCACACTTTAGAGTCCTACAAATATAATATCCTTCCAACCCCTTAAAAGATAGACAACACATTCATTTTAATGAAATCGAAAACTAAATCAGTTTAGGTAACTAACTTTTTGTTCAAAATTTGATTTACGCATTTGTTTGCAATATTTTGTAAATGGCGTCCACCGACTTTTGATAAAGTAAACGACACCACATGTATTCATTTAGTTATTAATTAAACAGCAATATTTGAAATATTTATTAAAGTGTGTCTTATTGATTTTAAGAAATTTCTTATTCCATCTTTCCTACAATACATTGTATCCCAAACTTTGTCTGACCATCAAAATGTCAGACAAAAGGTCATTCGGTCAGACAGAACTTTTAAGATTGTTTAGATGAGTATATTAGTAGACAAGAGGCTGTCACAAGACAGCAAACCGGATTTATTAACATTTATTTGTGTCCTGGCAATATCACAAGAACCATTACTGATGAATGGTGAAAGTGAAAATCGTCAATATCAAATTTGACCTCCATTTTGTCATCAGTATCAACATATTAAAATTTTAAAAGCTTAGATTGAATTTAGGTTTACTCTGGGTTGGGAACCCCCCCTTTTTAAAATGGCTGGATCCGCCCCTGAGACCTGTTAATAAGCCAATCAAAAACAATTATGAATTATTTGGACTGACAATTTCTTTGTAAATGACATGAGTTACATCACTTTACCTCACGATAAACTTTCAAGATCGTTGAAGACTCATTTTCATTGGTCGAAAAAGACACACCTATGAGGTTACTCACATGTGACCTCATAGCAGGTTTCATTTGATCTCCCACGCTACATTAGAAAACGGGAGCGATGAGAGATTGGTTTTTAATTAGATTGCTGTTTGCTTTAGTCATGATAATTACACCTTAAACAAAACTATTCATGTCTTCCATTTGATATTGTTTTCAACAGATCTTATTTGACAACCCTAAAATATGAACATTTTTTTTGATAATGTTTTCAGTAACTTTTTATGTTTCAAATCAATAAAATATTCTAAGTCGATTTTCTTCAAAATATTCAGAGTCCAATTTGCCATCCTTTTTATCTTAGAAAATTTCTAAGTGCTACTTTTCCATCGTTTGCCATCCTCAAAAATTTCAAAGTCCAAATTTGCCATTGTTTCCTTCCCCACAAAAAGTTAGAAGTCCAATCTTTGCCATCGATTGCCATAGATTTTCATCCTTTCCATGGAATTTCTTTCAAGGCAAATATGAAAACGATGGCATTTTTTGCCATGGAAATTTTTTTCCATTAATTTCATGGTATTCCATCAAATTTTACATAGTTTCCATCCTTTTTCCATGAAAAATCGATGGCATCGATGGAATGTCATGAAAATCCTAGGGACGGGTAAATCCAACAACGTGAATGGAAACGCCATTTTATGATCTTTGAAGAACCATAACTCCTGAACGGTAAAAGTCAAAACCGTCATTATTGAACTTGACCTCCATTTTGTCATCAGTAACAGCATATTAAAATTTCGGAAGCTTTGGTAGAACAGTTCATGCATAAATGCATGGACACGACTGGAAACTCCATTTTTCAATCTTTCAAGAACCAGAACTCCTGAATGGTAAAAGTCAAAATCGTCATTATTGAACATGACCTCCATTCTGTCATCAGTAACAACATATTAAAATTTGGGAAGCTTTGGTAGAACAGTTAATGCGCAAATGCACAAACACGACTGGAAACTCCATTTTTCAATCTTTCAAGAACCATAACTCCTGAACGGTAAAAGTCAAAATCGCCTTTATTGAACTTGACCTTCATATAGTTGTCAGTAATAACATATTAAAATTTTAAAAGCTTTGGTTGAACGGTTCATGAGTTAATGCACGGACAACATTTGATTGCCGCCCGCCCGCCTAGATCCCAAAATCAATAACCGACATTTTTGTCACAAAAATCCGGTTAAAAAGTTCAAATTTCTCTTTGGGTCAGACAAATCTGAAAACAGTTCAGCACAGACTGCTATATATCATGTATATAATACATATAATTATCATAAATAATTTAATAGATAATTAGAAAAAGTCTTTTGCCCTCAAAATAAAGATTGATATGCGTCATCCATGCACTTCGTTTAATGCACTTCGTTTACAGCATGGACCAAATTGTGAAAATATATTTGTAAGATTTTAAAGATGAACATCAAAGAACTGCTGGATGCATGTGATTTCAGTCATTATCTTACTTTAAAGCAGTATAGAATCTGATACATGCTGTTTATATTGTTTTGAACAAATTTAGAAGTTATGTGAAAAATGGTGACCAAATAATTTTCAAACTTAGACGATGCTCGACACTAATTTTGCCCATGCAAAATGCATGAAATGTGCAAATGATTCAATCTAATTTCACTTTTTACATTAAATATGACTTTTTATTTTATATGCTTTTTATTGATTTTGCTCTTCACTTTTTTTTTGCTTTTTTTTTTTGCAATATCAGGCCTCGACAATAACTCTTGTCCGATTGTCCGGTACCAGAGGGAAAAAAGGTCAGACAAGTAAAAGCTATATCAAGCTTGTCCGACGGGACAAGTAAAATTATTCTGCAGAAAATAAATTTCATCCAACTTTGATGAACAAAGTAATTATAAACAAAAAACAAGGAAAGAAGTTAAAAACAAGTGATAATTGGACTGTTTACTTTAAAACTTTGATACATTTTATTTCTCAACACGCCATCACTTGCAATCAATAATTTAAAACTGTTTTTTTGTCAGGTACTTTTTAACAGGTAAAATGCATTACTATTCTCAGAAACCTGTCATACTTAACCTAATCAGCGATGCGCTTTGTAGATAAGGTAACTTTACAAGACAGTTCGTCACCAGCTGGAAACATTCGGCTCCCAGTACTGTTGGTTTAATAGACATAAAATTGAGAATGGACATGGGGAATGTGCCAAAGAGACAACAACCCGACCATAGAAAAAAACAACAGCAGAAGGTCACCAACAGGTCTTCAATGTAGCGAGAAATTCCCGCACCCGGAGGCGTCCTTCAACTGGCCCCTAAACAAATATATGAGGGGGAGGACAGGGGTAAGGTAGACAGGGAGAAAGGGGTAGGAGAAAGGAGAAAGGGGGTGGGAGAAAGGAGAAAGGGGGTAGGAGAAAGGAGAGGAAGGCTTGGAGAAAGGAGAAAAAATCAAATATCTCTCCTTTTAAAAAATTTTCTAATATTTCAAGAAAAAATATCTCAAAAGGAGATGTTTTATTCTAATGGGAGAAAGTAGAACGCGGGTAGGAGAAAGGAGAAGAGGGGTGGGAGGAAGGAGAAGGGTACCCCCTGTCCTCCCCCTCATATATACTAGTTCAGTGATAATGAACTCCATACTACATTTACTAATTTCCAAATTGTACACAAGAAACTAAAATTAAAATAATACAAGACTAACTAAGGCCAGAGGCTCCTGACTTGGGACAGGCGCAAAAATGCGGCAAGGTTAAACAGTTTGGCACCTTAGGATCAATATTTTAATAAACATGATTAATTTGGCAACGCAGGAGACATTTGCAGGAGACAAGACAAATCAGTACCTTGTTTTCCTACCTTATTCTGTTGCTTCAAAATAAATACCATACCAGTAATTTTTTTTAACAAAAATATTTTTCAAATAAAAATTACCGCAAAATCATATTTAATCATATGTAGAAAAAACAATACTTGCAATACGGTGATCTATAGTTGTTAATTTCTGTGTCAATTGGTCTCTCTCAGAGAGTTGTCTCATTGGCATACATGTACTTCATCTTCTTTTTTTATTGATTGTATTTTAATAAACTTTTTTTCAACTTAAAAAACCAGGATAAAAAAATCCAATGAGTGCACATTGACAGGCCTATCAGATTGTGCCTCATGTGCAGAGTCTAATGAGACTTAACCTATGGTGAAAACTAGAACCTAAGTCCTGTGACATGAATAGATTCAGTTGTTCTCGACTCCTATTTTTGAAAAGTCTTTCAAAAGATTAAATCAAATTTTGTTTTATTGTTTTAATTCATTTTGTTCCTTGAATCAACTTAAAATGCAAAAAAGGTTATTATTAAGAATCTTTTTGGACAAGTTACAGTTTCATTCGGACAAGTAAGTTTTGGTATGTAAGTTGAAAAAAAAGTTATTGTAGAGGCCTGAATATATATACATATATATAGAGACAGAAAGCAGTGTCCATTCAAAACAGGAGATTCACTACAATTTGTTTGCACTCAATTTTCCAACATCTGTGCCTATCTTTATACAAGGGTAGTAATGCCCTTTACCGCCAGGCGTCAAAAGGTCATTTTTGGCTACCATTAGCATCAAATGGTTATAATTTTACCGGGATTTGTCAAAATATCCTTTATGTGATTCGTCAAAGGTCTTAAATAATTGTTCTAAGCGTAATTTTTGGAGAAAAAAAAACATGATATATCAAAATCAGTTGATTTGTTTTGTCGTCTAACATGTCTAAAGTGTACATTTTATCGTCATGCACCAAAAATTAGTTAATGTTATTTGGCAGGAATTTTTAATGTTATCCGTTAATAATTTAATTTTGGATGTAACGCGTCTTCTGATTGGCTGACGTTATTTTGTTATGAGCCCATAGACAAAATTTATTCATGTGACCGTGACGTCATCAACGTGTTTTCATGGTTTTCTACGGTTTAAAATGGAATTTAGAATTAAATTATAAGAAATGACTGTAATCATGTTGTCAATATGAGGGTACTTTCATTAAGGAATGACTGTAATATTTTTTCTGTCTATTCAAAATAACATAAAAAATGTGGTGCACACTGTTAAATAACCCGCTACGCGCGTTATTCATTGTGCACCAATTTTTTTATGTTATTTCTTCAGACAGAAAAAATATTACAGTCATTCCTTAATGAAAGTACCCTCATATTGACAACATGGATAAACATTTTTGCGTGCCTTACTATGACGTCAATTCAATAGTGCGTTTATTTATGGGAACAGCAGATAATGTCTTCACCTAGAGCACGTCCATCCAAAGCAAATGCTGTATTTGTCCTATTAGAATCAAAATAATTCATGGGGCCTTGAATATATCGTGATTTTACCACAGGTTGTCTCTTCAGGCCGATATTTTACCCTCACTATCACTCGATCAGGTTAAAATATATGTTATAAAGGGCCAACTCATGGTAAAATATCTATATATTCAAGCCCCCATGAATTATTTCTTAAGGTTCATGTGTGATATATTGTCAGGGGCGTAGATAGAAGGAAAAGATGTGCAAGCAACTACCGCCGAGCGGAGCGTGGCGAAAAATTTTTGGGACCCTTTTATGCAGTTTTTTTTTTTTTTTTCAGTTTTCAGTCATAGGACGGTTAAAAGAGGAGCTACATGTAGAAAGGACTTATAAACAATTTATGAATGAAAACTATTAATTAATCTTCTGAATAGAGTAAATCATGGTAAATTGAATACATAAACAACACATTTTTGTGATACCGAAATTACTCAAAATTGTCCAAAATCTGCTCTTCGGGTCTAGGCAGAAACGAACTTCTCTATTACTTTGTCAATATCAACACTGAATTCCCGATGAATATGCAGTAATGCTATCGATGATAACCTGTCGTTGTTCATTGTTGATAGTACA
This sequence comes from Mytilus edulis, assembly GCA_019925275.1. NCBI lineage: Eukaryota > Metazoa > Mollusca > Bivalvia > Mytilida > Mytilidae > Mytilus > Mytilus edulis. The sequence goes on along the minus strand of CM034362.1, from coordinate 34,626,859 downwards.
TTTGTTTTCAACAGAAGTAGTACTTTGATCTCCACGGTAGCACTCGCGAGGTGTTATAAATCAGCGTACGTGTTCGCCATCGAGCGACCTCCCAATTGAATTCGTCAAAATTACATGCCAGGTCAGTTTCGTATGTCTCAGACAAAGTTGAGATTTCTTCGTTTGTTATATTTCCAACAACACAAGGAAGCAGATACGGCGCAAAGAAGCGATTTTCTAATTATACCAGACGCGACTCCACTCTCCAGTTTCATTATCATATGGTCTATGAACGCAAAATATAATGAGACTTTTCAATACTGTTTTGTCGTGTTTGCAGGGTGATTGGGTCTAGTTGTATGTCGAACACATCGCCTCGGGATCTGATAAATCTAATGCCGATTGGTACATCTCATTCCAAACAGATAAACCGTACTCAGTAAATTGTGCTCCGAAACTACATGTCTTAGACTGAGTATAACAAATTCAAATCTTGTAAAAGATACTAGTTACTGTCCGATTTTATCATGATCTCCAATAATACTTTTTTTTTTAAACCAAATGCCGTTATTTAAGACATTTCATTAATTAAAAAAAAGTGACAACATATGTGTTTCCTTTAAACACTTAATTTATATTTTTATTTTGCCATATTTTTTTTTGCATGCCGAATCGATGTGCACGCAACTGCGTGTTAGCGTATAGGCAGCTACGCGCCTGATTGTAACTGGTTTGTAGTGTATGTCTTAAAACTTTTCCTGCATGTTCATGTGGACCCATTGGCTAAAATGGCCGTATCTTCATCTCAAAATTTACTCAGAGTACAGACAAACCTGTGCATCTGGGAAAGTTTTAAGGCATAGCAACATAGATAAATAAATTTCAAAATATATGTGTTATGTTTTACAAAAATAAAAAGTTAACAGGATTTTGCTGTGCACTTTTTTTTCGTTCCTCCAGAAGGTGCAAAAATAAACTAAGTTAAGAAAGAGGTTTGAGAACTTCACCACAGGTATATAATAATTAAAGTGAGTTGTATTAATTGACATGGACAATAGATGGACAATAGATACATGACAATAATTGGTGATTTAAATCAAACTGTGTACCCAAGTGGACAACTGTTTGTTAATTTTATCATATTCTAAAGCGACGAAAAAAAGTGCACAGCAAAATCAAGTTAAGTTGTGAATTTTCTAATTCATACAATGCATTTGAATTCTATTAATCTAGGGCATGCTATGCCTTAAAACTTTTCAAGATGCACAGGTAAGTCTGTTCTCAGAGTAAATTTTGAGGTGAAAATACGTCCATTTTAGCCAATTGGTCCACATGAACCTTAAATAATATGCTTTATACATAGGGACAGAAGAGTTCGGTCCATAGTTATGATGTAATGATATTAAAGATACTACCTCTGCCTAATTGATATTAATAAATCTGGAGTACTTATTCCACATTCACATTGCACTGATGATGGGACATAAAATGTAGCGGGGAGTGAATTTAGTGTTTCATTGTTTTATCATCATGTTCCTTGCAACAGATATATATATTCCCCACTTATGACACATAGATAAACCACTTATAAAAAAGATGCAATCCCGTTGTATATCTTTGTCCCTGCACACGTCAATACTTTTGAACACCAAAGTGAAGTGCTATAAAATCAAATTGCTGTTAAAAACTCTGTTTTTGCAAGAAAGTTATATATAAATGTTAATCACGCATCAATAGTATGATTATGATACAATTAAGGTTTCTTTTCAATTGTTATACAAATAACTAAGCTTACAAGTATAAAGGTATTCTCCAATAATCACTGGGGTAAAGCTGATGACCGTAACTGCATTCACGCCGGTCATCCAAAGATGTCGGATGAAAAATTAGGTCAGTTTCTGTATTGTCTGTTAAAGTGTTTCTATATCATTTTCTTTACAAATCATACATTGAAACGATGTAAATTTATAAAAGAATCACTCGGAAATCACTAATTACTTCCGAGAAATGTGCATGAAACGGGAAATTCGATTTGAAAAAATCGCTCAGATGACCGTAACAGAATCAGCGATTCATAACAAGGGTGACCGTAATTGCTTTTAAGATGACCGTAATTTGTAAATGATGACCGTAACTTTTAAAGGATGACCCTCAATTCTAAGAAATATCCGTGTTTATATATAACTACCTTTTTGTATCAAATGATTAATCGTGTTGGTTAAACATATTAATATGAGAGTATTATCCTATAGGTAGAAGAAAATAAGACGTGCTTCAAATGCAAATATAGAAGTAGATTTTTCCCTTTTTTCAATAAGTGGGGCGAGTTGACAGGGGAAAGTTAACTGGATTTAACCCTTTTCACAAGTGAGGCGATTTTTTTAAAAAGTGGGGCGAGTTGGTTAACCAGGTTGGGGCGATTTTTTTAATTTTTTTAATAGTGGGGCGATTTGGTGAAAAAGTGGGGCGATTTGGTGTGGGGCGTTTTGCCAGTGGGGCGATTTGTCCTGCTTCCTGCTCTGTATATATATGCCTCTGTTTGCAAGGAATTGCAAATGAAATCTGGGACATAAAATATTATTGATACTATTTCTAGATGAAAAAGTGTATTAGTGTCAAGCTCAGTGGCGGATCCAGAAATTTTCATAAGTGGGGGGCCCACTGACTGACCTAAGAGGGGGCCCGCTTCAGTCACGCTTCAGTGATTCCCTATATAAGCAACCAAATTTTTTCCTGCCCCCCTCTAAATCCGCCTCTGAAGCTATCCAGCAATCAAAGGCGCGGATCCAGCCATTTCAACCCCCGGAATCCCCCCCTCCCCCCTGGATCCGCCAATGAATTATCATCCTGCATTTCTCTATAAATAAAAAAAGCTATCCTTCGTCATCCTACTTGAGTCACATGAGCGACAATTTTATTTTTCTTTTAAAACCAGTTTTTTATATTTTTCTTCGAAAACAAGATTAATATAGAAAATCAAAGATTTGTATATCAGATTAACAAAATTTAATTTTAGTTTGCAGATTTCTAACACATATTTTTTTTTTTTAACTAATGATTTTAGGACCCAAGCTTAGGCCGATTTTACTCTTTTGATGATATTATGCGCACATCATTGAAATACAATAATCAATTATAATGATAACTATTTCTTTCAAAATATCACTAGTTAGTACTTTTTTCATATTAAAAATATTGAATTGTCATGTAATACTTACCTAAATAATTAATAATTATAAATATATCATGTCCAATATAAATCTTTCTTCCTAATTAATAAACACTAGATTTTTTTAGATAAGTATTTATATGCCTTTCATGATATAAAATACAGCATTAACAATTCAAATAATCATGAAGTCTATTTAAAGGTTTATATTGTTTGATACTGATCTTGGATAAGTTGAAACGAACTGACCAGTTTTTTAAAAATTTGGAACGAACTGACCAGGCAACTTGGGACGAATTTGTTGATACGAATCCGAGTTGGAACGAATCATCCACTCATAATACCTTTGAGAATGCAGCAAAATGTTTCTAAATTTAGATTAAACTTTTTAGATTATATGTTATGTACCTATTATAAAACTACGACCGCATCTACAACAACAACGCTAGTCATATGAAGTTTCAAGTCTGTCTGTTGTTTATGAAGATTTCAAACGCTTTTTAATTTTTCAATCTTATATACCTGATGATAGTTATCCCAGAAACATATCGATTAAACAGGAAGGGATATGATGTATTTACAAACTTCATTTGATTCTATTTTGGTGAAACGTTGATGGTTCGCGTGAATGAACCTGAGCGCTGAGATATTTAAACGTTTTTGCAAATGTGGCTTAAAGCGTAAACGAAGCAGAGAACAAAATTTTTGCTCAGTCCGTGATCTAATCAAATCCAAGGTCCTACATGTATCATATATCAAAGTACCGTGACCTGAGTGACAAATTATACTAACAAAAGTAGAAAGTCATATTTTTATATTTTCCTCCATATTGTTCACACTATACTCAGTATTGAAATAGACTGAGACTCGGTGCCAATGGAACAACTCTCCATCCAAGTCCCAATTTGTAAAATAAACCACCATAGATCAAAGTACGGCCTTCAACACGGAGCATTGGCTGACACCGCGAACAGCAAGCTGCTTGGCGTATTCAAGTACTTATACATCCTTATAAATAAGATATGGTATAAATGCTAATGTCTGGGACAACTCTATATCCAAGTCACAATGTACAAACAGTAAACAATTTTAGGTCAAAGTAGGAGCATTAACAACTTGGCTCACATTGAACATCAAGCTATATGAAGGGCTCCAAAATTAATAGTGTAAAAAAACCAGAAACCAATGGTTTAATCTTTATAAAACAGTACCTTTCAATGTTTTGGGTTCTAGAACTCCTGGTGGAGTTTAATCCAGAAAAGCGCTTTGAACGCACATAATCTTTGAAGTGTCATTTCAAACATGTTGCGTTCAAGGGAGCTTATGAACATCGATTGTTTTTCTTTGGACCATTCAAACTTTGTATTGTCTTCTCCTCATCATAAATTTAATCAAGTTTTCGATATCTTGCGTTATTTAAGGTAGAACGTACCCTAAAAACTTAAATCTTTTAAATTACTAGAGAGAGAGAGAGAGATTAATACTTACATTCCAATCATATCTCCTGCAGTAATAGCTATTCGTTCTGAATTCGATGGCTTATATCCCTTCTTCTTATTTAAATCACTTCCTGTAGATATAACAAACACAAGCTAATCCCATTTCCCTCATTTCCATTCTCAATTTTACAACTACTTGTACTATTGAAAAATGTTTAACAATTCTAAAAAGGACGTCATAATGTTAACCTTAGAATCCAGACACTGCTCCTTAATGGTTTCTTGCGATATATTTAGTTGTTTGTGGTATTTGAAATAATAGAAAAAATTCCTTAATCTTTTATCCTTTAGTTCTTTAGTATTTTATGAGGGTATGCTACTAAACACCTATCAGGAGGGATTGTACTTGATTTCATATAATGAAGACATAATCTTTCAATCAGTTTATTTCAGGTCTGGAGCAGGAATGTCAGTAACTGGAAGTAGTCCTGTTTTAATGTACGGGTTACTTTACTTACTAGTTTCTTCTGTTACCTGTCTGACATCGAACTCGCACTTCTTTTAACGTGTGTTTCACTGTACGTATTACTATGTGCTTCTTTATTCTACATTGACTAGAGGTAAATGGGAGGGGTGATATATCACAACACATGTTTAACCCCACCGCATTTGTGCGCCTGTCCCAAGTCAGGTCTTTGTTAGTCTTGTTTGTTTTTATTTTATTTTAGTTCATGTATATGTTTTGGAGTTAAGTGTGACGTCCATTTTTACTAAAAAAAAAAGTACACACTTTTATTAAGGGTACAGCTGAGACCCAATTCCGGTTGCGGTATTTTCTCACTGCGTTGAAGACACATTGGTGGCCGTTCGGCTGTTATCTGCTCTTTAGCCGGGTTGTTGTCTCTTTGACACATTCTCCATTACCATTCTAAATTTTATTACTAAGAAGAAATATGACATAAATCCAACCCACACTGAATAAAAAACTGAACTTAGTATCATGTTTATAGGCAAACCCTACCAGTAACTGTAACTTTATTGATGCCTACAATGGTACGCTTCCTTTCCTCTCCAGCTTTTCCAGTTGGTCGCCAAACAATAAAAATCAATTCACCAGTATTCTTAGGATAAATCTCCCATTTATGAATAAGACCACAACATCGTACAACATGGATGTCACTTTCTAGTATGATTCCATTTCCTATTGAAAATGTAAATCGCATAAAACATAATAAAGTTTTTTAAATTGATTTTTGTTTAATTCACATTTAGAATCATATTCAAAACAGTGTTGCTGTGGCTATTGATTGACGACCTAAATTATCCCATTGACTGGGACAGATTGTGTGAATGTTTGTCTGTAACGACCACTGCTCACTATGTTATGTACTTTTTAATGATACTTAAACTGTGGGGTCACCAAAGGTTCTCAACACATAAATAAAGTCATTCGAAAAACTAATCAGGAATAACACGATGTTTTGATTTATATCAATAATATAAATAAAAATATAAAGGTTATTCCTGATTAATTTTTCGAATTATTTTATTATTAAAGACGTTAAGAATCTTTGATGACCCCACGGTTTAAATTCTTTAATAAGTAAAGAGTGAGCAGTGGGCGTTTCAGACATACATTCACCTAATCTGTCCCAGTCAATGGGATATTTTAGGTCGTCAATCAATGGCCACAGGCACACTGTTTTGAATATGATTCTAACTAGCTTCATGCTGATTAAATGTTTTACGTCTATGCATACATTTCTAGAGAGGTAAAGATCTTTTTTAAATGGGGGAAAACTCGAGAGCAACCACTTAAAGGTAGCATATACCAAAAGCAATTAGTTGTAATTTGTATATCATAAAACCTCATATGCTCAATTCAACATATAGCGAAGATTTGTTGTTGGTTCTGAAATATAAACATTTGATGTTAACGTCTCTGTCCTGCAAGAAGTATATTCGAATCAGAACAATAATCGTCCGTAATTTCCATACTGCAAATTGAATCCCTTTTTTGATAATTATTTACCTGACACCGAATCTGTACTGTGTGACATACTATCTATTTCTTTATAACGATCTGGTTTCTCTGAACAGTCTGTAATAAAATTTCATATCATAGTTCTCATACAATCTTATATAAATTTTTCACAAATATTATAGAACTTGCGTTCTATATAACATGTTCTATTCTTTTATTTGTCTTCTTGAATATAACTGTTGCTGTTTAGTGTATTTTATGTGATATCCATTTGTCAATGACGTGGCTCCGTACTTGTACATCCTGTCATTGTGTTATTGTGCTATGGTAATTTTGTGTATGTTTGTCTTTCATTTTTAGGACAAGTGAGCTTTTCTCGCTACTTGGCGTTCAACGTCAGTCGTCGTTTGTCGTCGTCGTCTGTTAACTTTTACAAAATCTTCTTCTCTGAAACTAATGGCCCAAATTTAAACAAACTTAGCCACAATCATCACTAGGGTATCTAGTTTAACAAATGTGTCCAACCATCATGGCCGACATGGCTAGAAATAGAAGAGAGGGGTAAAATGCAGTTTTTGGCTTAGATCTCTGAAACTAAAGCATTTAGAGAAAATCTTACATGGGGATAAGATCTATCCGTCCTGATTTTTTCAGACGAATCCGACGGCCCATTGTTGGGGTGCTGCCCCTGAAATGATAATTTTAAGGAAATTTTGAAGTTTTGGGCTATTATCTTGAATGTTATTATAGATAGAGATAAACTGTAAACAGCAATAATGTTCAGCAAAGTATAATCTACAAATAAGTCGACATGACCAAAATTGTCACTCTTTTAGGAGTTATTTGCCCTTTTGATATAGTCAATTTTAACAATGTTTCGTAATTTTTTGTAATCTTTTACAAAAATCTTCTTCTGTGAAACTGCTGAGATAAATTTAACCATACTTGGCCACAATCATTATTAGGGTATCTTGTTTAAAAATGTGTATGATGAATCCACCTTCTAACCATCATAGCCGACATGGTCAAAAATAGAACGTAGGGGTAAAATGTAGTTATTGGTTTATGTTTATATCTCTGAAACTAAAACATTTAGAGCAAATCTGACAGGTGGCAGAAGATCAGATTTAGATTTATCTGCCCTAAAATTTTCAGACGAATCCGACAACCCGTTGTTGGGCTGCTTCCCCTGAGTTAGTAATTTTACTGAAATTTTGCAGTTTTTGTTATTATCTTAAATATCATTATAATATCTAATATCAAATACTATTGATTATCATTTTAGCTTTATTTTACATGATTTTCAAAGCATCAGTAAATACAGGTGAGCGACACAGGCTCTTGAAAGCCTCTAGTTGCTTATGTGCTTTGCCTTTATGGTAATTGCCCTTTTGTGTTTCTTTGTTACATATTTGTTTGTTTTTATTGTGATTAAGATTATAACACAGTGTTGACTGTTGTACCTCTATATTGACATTTGACCATTTACGTCTGTTTGTTTTGTTCACACATCGATGTCAATGTAATGGAGTTTCGTGAGACTGTCATACATGAAAGAGGTTTATAAGCTAGCTATAAAACCAAGTTTAATCCATTATTTCAACATAGGAAATATTTTTACCTAGTCTTTATGAATATGACAGATGTTATCCATTCGTTTGATGTGTAACTGTATGAGCTTTGAGCTTTTGATATTGCCATTCAATAAGGGAATTTCCGTTTTGAACTTCCTCAGAGCTCGATATTTTTTTTAATTTAACTTTTTTTCATTGGTAAATATTATTCTTATTAAAATTGAACATTCCATACACTAACTAAATTCGACGTGGCAGTATGTCTTTTTGTATGGACAACTCGTCATCTTTAAGCCATGTTCGACTGTATTTGTTTACAATCCACATGACATTCCTGTAAACTAGATAACTAGAACCTTGGTTCTTGTTAATACAGACGTTATAGTTTTCCTCACTATAACGAGTATTTAAACAGAAACCTAACATATCGAAAATCCTTAGATAGCGTGAATTAAAGAAAACATGTAGTTGACTTCAATTAGGCATCGACTTCAAAATACACGTACCTGTAAAACAAAAGATATTTCCATATTTAACACTGACTACATACATGTGCAATATGGCTGTGTTCCAACCAACAAACATTCTCTTGTTTCTTCATCTTGGAGTTCTGAATTAGTTTGTGCGCAATGTACATTATATCCATCATTTGTTGTTCTTGCGTTATTACATGATCTTGTTCTTCTCTGTGAACCTCTGTCACACGATGTGGAACAGTCTGACCATGACCCCCAAATACTCCATTGAGGTACTGAAAATAAGTTTTATAAATAAAATTCAAATATTTATTTTTTCATTAGCTAATAAATCAATTATATGTCTATAGCATGCAATCTATTAGTAGCTTCAAGATACTTAAAATGTTTTTCATTTCAAACATATGTACTACAGACATATTTATTATAACGATTCTCCCTTTGAACTAAGGCTTTACATTACAAACGTAGTTCCATAGGCATTATCATTACATGGATGATACCTTTAAACAAGACTTATTTGTACATACGTAGTTCCTTAGGCATTAATATCATATCTATGCTCCTTTCAAAATAAGACTAACTTGTTCATTTGTAGTTCCACAGGCATAATTATTATATGGATGCTCCCTTTTTATCACTACGACTTACCTGTGCATATATAGTTTCACAGGCATAATTATCATTTGGATGCTCCATTTAAACTGACTTAAAGACTAAAATGTACATATGTAGTTATACAGGCATACTCGTTATTTGGATGCTCCATTTAAACTAACTTAAAGACTAGCATGTACATATGTAGTTATACAGGCATACTCGTTATTTGGATGCTCCATTTAAACTAACTTAAAGACTAGCATGTACATATGTAGTTATACAGGCATACTCGTTATTTGGATGCTCCATTTAAACTAACTTAAAGACTAGCATGTACATATGTAGTTATACAGGCATACTCGTTATTTGGATGCTCCATTTAAACTAACTTAAAGACTAGCATGTACATATGTAGTTATACAGGCATACTCGTTATTTGGATGCTCCATTTAAACTAACTTAAAGACTAGCATGTACATATGTAGTTATACAGGCATACTCGTTATTTGGATGCTCCATTTAAACTAACTTAAAGACTAGCATGTACATATGTAGTTTTACAGGCATACTCGTTATTTGGATGCTCCATTTAAACTAACTTAAAGACTAGCATGTACATATGTAGTTATACAGGCATACTCGTTATTTGGATGCTCCATTTAAACTAACTTAAAGACTAGCATGTACATATGTAGTTATACAGGCATACTCGTTATTTGGATGCTCCATTTAAACTAAGACTTACTAGTGCATACACAGTTCTTTAGGCATTATAAATATATTGATGTTCCTTTTATACTTATACTTACTTGTACATACGTAATTCCAGTAAAGAATACCGCAGATGGAAGTTGTGCGAGTTGAGTAATAATATATTTGTGCGTAATACACAGTTCTGCTTTGGGTGCACCATCCACCATTCCAAACACCACACCTGGAATATACATTGTATTGTAATTCATTTAATGAAACACAATCGCTCAATAGGACCTATTTGTGTAGATCGGTTGTTTCCTTCAAAACAGCATAATTTTCGGCAAATTTTCTAACATATAAAAAATAAATATTTCAGATTTTTGTGATATTAAGGTTTAATGTTATTTTCTAATATATGGTAATTTCTCAATAGGTAAAATCGTCTATTTGTAATCCTGTAAGCCTACTTTTCAGTATACTTTTTAGGATAAGACAATCCATTTAGAACGTTGGTAAATGAATGTAGTATATTATTGTGTTACGTGCATTTGATTTTGTTTGTTTGTATATATAACAAACCTTTTTAATCGGCAATAAAATTTTGAATTGAATTGAATTGAATGGCTGAACTTTAAATACCTATTTCTTTTCTTTACCTTAAAACTGAATTTTTGGTGTTTTCCATTATAACTTTTTCACTTACCAGGCTGAATAGTACTCTACATATGAACGCTGGAGGTAGTAAGAGTGTTGTGTGTAGTAATGAACGTAGCAGTTTTGTGCCATGTTACCGCCAGATATCTGTACACTGCAGTCGTAGTGGTTATTGCAATAATTCTGCATGGTAGATAATTCATCATATGAAGATGTGTATGTATTGGATGTATACGAACAACCTTGTGTCCATGTTGCACCAGTCATAGTTATATACCCCATTGTATTGTGGACATAACATGTTGGCTGAAAGTAACTGTCTCTGCAGGTACTCCCAGACTCTAAAAGAAGCAATGAAGATTTAACAATGGAGAAGAAGACATTTTTAAAGGCCACCAAAGACCAAAACATGCAGATGTAAGCTACTATTACTCTACCTGGCAATATCACGCTCAATTAGGTAAAAAGGTTTTACGCGTGATCAGCCCCTTCTAATTCTTCATTTTTTGTACTTAAAGGAATGTTGTGTCTTGTGTACTATTTGCCTGTTTGTCTTTTTATATCTTTTAGCCATGGCGTTGTCAACTTATTGTCAATCTATGGCGTTCTACATTAATTAAGTGCATGAATACTACTTCCAGTTTATATAGTCCGGTTGACCTTTTTCAATGCCGTATACCGCCCAGTCTTTTGACTTTATCATTTCGCAGTATAAAGTGATAGCAAAGTTCAAAATCAAAAAACCGTATGTCGTTAACCTTTAACGTTTCACAGGAGTTGTAATCAAAGTTATACACTCTAAAAAGCTTAAATTACAGAATAACCTTGATTAATGATCTTTACCTCAATTTTCAGATAATTGACCAAGGACCTCATATCAAAAGCATCTGGGTCTCTATGATTTACAGTTTATGACTTACCTAAACATAACATTCATGTCAAACACAAAAAGTTAATAATCCTGTTGCATATAACCGGACTGCTTCCGTCCAAATCTAACAGATCACTCTTATGAATAAGCAAACCTTTCTGAGAAAAACTTTTAAGCGCAGCAGAAACAAGAAACACAGTATATTTGGAGAGGACGTATAAAAAGTGTGCTTTTAAAAAGGGGGAATTCCCAAAGCGTAATTATTGTTCAGTATTTTATACAAAATATATCATATACTAGTTGCGAAATAAAAGCACTAGTTTAGAAACAAAATATGGCACAGAAAAAAGATCTTTAAATGGAAAGACGAAAAGACGAAAAGGTCTCTAAATCTCCAATCTCACAAACCGATTAAGAAGATACAAATCTAGGTAAGAAACAAAACCTTAAGGAGTCCAAAAGGGAGCAATACCGAGTAGCTGGTTAATAGTTCAACATCGATCTAAATCAAGAAAACATACAATCTAATTTAACAAAAAGTCTGATAAGAGCACGAAGCCCATCAAAACAGGGGATAATCTCGGGTGCTCAGGAAAAGGTAAGTAGATCCTGCTCCATATGTGTCATCCCTCGTGGGTATCCTGTAAGTGAAGACCATGTGATAAGTCTAATTCAGTAGGTGAAATTCGTACATAAGAGGACAGGATTGTGGTTACGACGATTGAAAAAAATCGTAGTCATCTGTGAAACAGATATTCCAAAACGGTCAACCAACTCGTTTTGGCTTCAGCAAAAACTTGAGAATGGATGACTTCAACTTCCAAGGTTGTGTCTCTTGGTTTAAATACTTCTTCGTTGACAGCAACCCTCTATCAAATAATCATAAAAGGATAAGTAACCTCTGGAAAACTGACATCAAAAACATAAACATTTGAAAGGTCGTTCGTCTTTTTAAAGTTCTGTTTGGAGTTAAATAGTGGCTAATTTTATATTAAAGAACTGAGAGAAAAAAGAACAGAAATACAAAAACAATTTCTTAAATAGTTTTTGCAATCAAACAAATAATTAACAATATTCTCCTTCTAATCGTAAACATACTTGGGCATGTTCCTGTGTTACACCTTTGTTGTTCGTAATCTCGACTATCTCTACAGGTACTGTCAGAACCAAAGTAATTCCTTGATGGATTGGTACAGGTACGTGTACGTGTCTGGTATCCTCCACCACATGAACGTGTACACGATCCATAACCTGACCAGTTCGACCAGGCTCCCTCGCCTACAACAAGAAATATGCTAAATGAGATAAGTTTTGTCCTTTCTTTTCCTTATGATATTAATTTTAATTTTAAGTAGCAGCCTATACTATATGTTATACAAAACAAAATGTGCGTTCCTATAAACTGGAAAAGGCAACTTGATTTCGAATAATATTTTGTTTGTCAAGTATGCTAATGTGTAAAGTGTTTGAAATTATATACGAATCGAATATTGATATTATAATCAGAAAGGAAAACAGGCATCATGAGATCTAAAGTTTCACCTAGGTTATCGAACGTTAGCATTTAAATATTTGTCATACTGGCATGCGTTTTAGGTCTCTATAGTTTTAATAAAGGCAACAGTAATATACCGCTGTTCGAAATAAATAGCCCTTTTTTTATTGTATTTTGTTGTAATCTTAAAACGAGTGTCTTGAATAAAGCTTACTTCATCTCACTCAGTCGTTATAAATTTGATTAATTTTTTGCTCGTTCTCCCATAAAATCATGTTTGTAAATTTGCAAAAATATAGAAAGAAGAGAAATGATGAAAAAGCATTGCAAGTCTGTCCTCCTGGTTAGAGGAACTGTAATACTATTATATTGTTATTTATTTTCACACATGCGAAACAAAATATGTGTTATATATGAACTGTTATTTTCTCTGTAGCTATGTATTAGTTTATGAGAATAAAATCATTCATTTATTCATTCAGAAAACTACATTTAATTGACAAAACTCAAAGCACACGTCTAATTTGCAGATAGTGAACTAGTATATAACAACATTCATATTTCAGGAAAATACATTTGTGTATATAAGGAACCTTTTTACCGTTTTGTAAGGAACAGCGAATGGCAAAATAAAAAAACCCATTATATAACCACATTGTATTTATTGAATTGTTATTAATACTGATCCCTTATTAATCATAATGACTTATTCAACTAGCAACAAAAAAAAAAAGGAATACATTAATTATTTTAACGCATTGAAGAATTTTAAATCAATTCCTAAACTTCTTATTAAGCAAAGTTAACACAATTCCATATCATTAATTCTTTTAATGATAAATTTAGTGTCTTTTCATGGAAAATGCCAGATTGACAATAGATATATGACATGGTTGTTATAGTACGTATTTGAAAGTCATCTGTAACTAAAATGTGTGTTTGAAGATAAATCAAATATATTGTTTATTCATATCTTCATATTTTACAGATGTGAATAAATCCGTGTTGTTATATTTTAGGCTTAAATTAGGATTTTATTAATAAATATCTGGCATTTATAATATACATGATATACTAGTTACATAACTCCACACTGAATGCATTTACATATTGAAGTGTACATTGTTCTTTGGTTATGAAAAATACATTAAAACATTATTTACTTACGAACACAATGATACTGGATTTTCAGGCCTCCCACTCCACCATTTCCACAAGCGCTTCCGACCAGTGTATTGGTCACGACGAAATTACATGCTGTTTTATTGTCACACTTGTTTTTGATACCATGGTTGTTTGTATGAGAACAGCTGTCAAATGTGAACAGTATATCATCCACTACAATGTATGGGTCTGAAGGTGATACATATCCAGAATAGGAGGTATAACTTATTTTTTCTGAAGTACATGACAGTGACACAGTGTCACCTTCCTTTGCATTCGTATAATAGTAATCTGTAAAGTCAATGATACAGTTAGTTAGTCTCAGTATTAGTCACAGCACAATTTAATACAATCCTTAGACAGGAAAGGACGGGCTTATTATTCAGTAATAACATATATAAAAATGGGATGTATATTTGTCAACAGGTTTATCAAAATCAATCAGTTTTGCGGGGATTCAAGTCGTTATTATAATTATCACACTAATATTAAACGGAAACTAAATCATATCTACTAATAATATTACTAGAGCTCTACAAACTTGAACTGTTTGTGTTTTTATTGACAGTAAGGTAAGTATTACACAAACAAGCCATCATAAAAATACACATGCTACTTTCTGTTATGAATCTGATGGATTTCTTTAACTTGTCGTTTGCCTGAATATTTAGGAAAGAAACCAGGCTTACATGTAAATGACTACTTTCTGAAAAGACTTAAGAATAAATTAAAAAAAACACAACAACGTTGTCCTTGGACATTTCCATTGATTTGTGTTCTATAATATCATATTTAAACTGATCAAGTAATACATTTCTCATATAACGTGTGTCTTTCAGTCTTAAATAGCACTGAGTGACGTAACAAAATCCTGACATAAAGCCAAAGAGCGCGTCAGTATATCACAGTAACGGGTGCAAAAACATGGCTTAAGTTAAAATTAGCAAGTAATATTTTTTTACGAATGTAAGGTTGTGTGAAAGACGTGAATAATGATACTCATAATGCATCATCAAATATTATCAATTTGTCTTTAATTGATTGGGTTTATCTGGTATTAGTTTGCAAGGATTGGATATACAACAGCTTCGTGTGTTATAACTATTTGCTGTTTGTGTTCTTTGAAAGACTTTTTTAAATTGGACAAGTGCAATTAAATGTATGACTTAAACTCATGAATGCGTCTTTTTAATCGGATATGTGCAATTATATGTATGACTTAAACCCAACAAATGAAGACATAATACATGGTCATTAATAATTTCATAACTATCTTTGTTATTATGCATCTGTTTTTCAATACTTCATGCATTTCTAAAATTCCTAAGCATTTACAAACACATTCTTATCAGTTATAAGAATAATCACTATAGTTGGTCTGTCTAAAGCTTATTAAATGTATCGATCTAAATATTTTAGTCCAAATGTTATACCAAGAAATATGAATCGTCATCATTCTTTTTTAAAATTAAACTTAATTAACTATTACGTATTTCTAAAATGGTTTTAAAGGGCTTATAAACAAAGTTGTATGTCAATGAGAAATTACTGAATTTGTGCTCAAGGGGTCATGTACTGATTTACATTAACAACAGCAGTGTAACAGTATTACTACGATTGTGTATTTAAGGATAGTATGCCTGATTTATCGATAGACCAGAATATGTATTTAAAATTGAGAAAGGAAAAGGGGAATGTACCAAAGGACAAAACCCAATCAAAGAGTAAAAAACAGTCGAATGCTCCCAATGGGTATTCAACACAGCAAGAAAATCCCGCAACCGAAGTCGTGCGTCGACTGGCCCCTAAACAAAATTATGTACTAGTTGAGTGATAACGGAGGACATACTAAACTCCAAAATATATAAATGAATTCAAATTAAAAATCAGACAAGACTTAAAAAGACTAGCGGCACATCACGCATTGGAGCTTACTCTTAAAGCATCCGTTAAATTATTTAAATATTACACCCATTTGTACGCTTTGTCTATGCCTGAGTTATACGTTTGGTTTACACCTTGTTTATAATTGATGGCAGAACTTTCTTTATAGTAATATTGATAACTCTAATAACGACTGGTGTGATTTTACGTTTCTCATTTTTGACATTTTTACCTATTGTAGACATTAGAAGATATGGTAGGCGTTTCAAAATGACAACTCTCCATCCAAGTCAAAATTTGTATTGCGTCTGCTTGTTTTGTTCACACATCATTTTCAATATTAAGGAATTATATGCGACTGTAATACAATAGTTATCAAAAGTACCAGGATTATAATTTTATACGCCAGACGCGCTTTTCGTCTACATAAGACACATCAGTGACGCTCAGATCAAAATAGTTAAAAAGCCAAACAAATACAAAGTTGAAGAGCATCGAAGACCCAAAATTCCAAAAAAGTTGTGCCAAATACGGCTAAGGTAATCTAATCCTGGGGTACGAAAATCCTTAGTTTTTCGAAAAATTCACATTTTTTGTAAACAGAAAATTTATAAAAATGACCATATAATTGATATTCATGTCAACACCGAAGTGAGAGGTTTAGTTAGCTATAAAACTATTACCAGATTTACTTCCCCTATGTTTCGTTAGAAAATGTCTGTACCAAATCAGAAATATTACAGTTGTTATCCATTCGTTTAATTTGATATGTTTGAGCTTCTGATTTTGCCATTTGCTTATGGAGTTTCCGTTTATAATCTCCGCGGTGTTCGATATTTTTGTTATTTTACACCAAATTTTTTAAAAATTCAGTCGTATTGTCCTTTTTTCCCATTGAAATTAAAATTCAAGAAAAGTAACTGTTATCATGTGTGGCAAAATAAAAGAGTCAATATGTAAGAATGTACAAATTAATTTGTATTTAATATAATGATATAGTTTATATAATTTTATTAATAGTCCCATAACCTTAGTACTAATGACTATGTTATTTAGAAACCTATGATGCATACATGTTTTAGTGTTGGTGAGATATTAAATGTTGCTCTTATCTTCATAAAACTTTCTAAACAATGTTCCTTTATGGATTTCTTTATTTATATAAAAAAATAAACTCATCATAGATACCAGGACTAAATTTTGTATCTACGTTAAAAGCTGGTGTAATGGTTGAATTTGTCCTGAAAAAATGCATTAGCATTGCACGAGTGACATACACAGTGTTCTTGTGAAATTAAGTTAGGTTTAAGGAATAACAGTACTGTAGTTGTAGATTTGACGGTCGCAAATGCAGTTTTACTGGCGACGCGGAGCGGAGACAGTAAAACGGAGATTTGCGACCGTCAAATTAAAATTGACGGTGGCAACTCTTCAACTACAGTACTGTTATTCCGATTCTAATGCATTTCAAAATGAAATAATACGATAAAACTTTGAAAAATGTCTAAATTTGACAAATAAAAAAAAATCCGCGAAACTTCATGAATGATTTTGGCGCAAAGACGTCATGGGTAAACGTGACGTCATACAAATGAAAACTTACAACCTGGAGGTTATTACGTTACCTGTACGCTTCAAATTCGGATAAAATAACATTAAAACGGCAAATTCGAGGTAGGTGTTGTTTTATTTTCGATTATATAGTAGTAATCGAACATGTGTTGATTCAATTATTTCAAAATGGTTGTACCTCCTTAGTTACGCCTTAGTACTAATGACTATGTTATATAGAAACATGTTTTAGTGTTGGTGAGATATTAAATGTTGCTCTTATCTTCATAAAACTTTCTAAACAATGTTCCTTTATTGATTTCTTTATTTATATAAAAAATAAACTCATCATAGATACCAGGACTAAATTTTGTATATACGTTAAAAGCTGGTGTAATGGTTGAATTTGTCCTGAAAAAAATGCATTAGCATTGCACGAGTGACATACACAGTGTTCTTGTGAAATTAGGTTAGGTTTAAGTAATAACAGTACTGTAGTTGTAGATTTGACGGTGGCAACTCTTCAACTACAGTACTGTTATTCCGATTCTAATGCATTTCAAAATGAAATAATACGATAAAACTTTGAAAAATGTCTAAATTTGACAAATAAAAAAAAATCCGCGAAACTTCATGAATGATTTTGGCGCAAAGACGTCATGGGTAAACGTGACGTCATACAAATGAAAATTTACAACCTGGAGGTTATTACGTTACCTGTACGCTTCACATTCGGATAAAATAACATTAAAACGGCAAATTCGAGGTAGGTGTTGTTTTATTTTCGATTATATAGTAGTAATCGAACATTTGTTGATTCAATTATTTCAAAATGGTTGTCCCTCCTTAGTTACGCCTGGTCTGTGGATTTGACGGCAACTTTTAGCCAATGAAAAAAATTGTTACATACAAATTGCATTAGAATATGTTGTCTCTCTTTTTCAATCAATAAATCATGATAATTTAATGATCATTTAAGGTGGTACCAAACACCTTGTCTAAAATAAATTTTGCTTGTTTAAATTTCATTAAATTTTGACAAAATATTAACTTCGACCCTTTGAAAAAAATATAAAAACTTCAAACAACTTCAACTAATCACTTTCTCGGAAAAAAATGGTTGGATATGTTCCGGGCCATATGAGTATTTGGACCATACGCGTATGGTCATGACCATATGCGTATACTCATATGGTCCGATCCGACCGTACGCGTATGGTCGGACCATATGAGTATAATACTCGTTTGGTTATAAATGGGCCGGACCATATGAGTATTTGGACCAAATAGGTATTTTTTTCAAATAACATTATAAACGTTTCAATGATACAAAAAACTTAATCTAAAAAAACAGTGATGGTTACATGAAAATTCATTTATTTTATAATCCAAAAACTATGTAAAAATTAAGTATTGATGCCAAACTTAGTTTTCATCGCTAGTTAATACATTCTTGCATGTAGGCTTGGGGTGACATTCACTTCCACACGGTATCATAGTTTGTTTTTTGCATTTGCAAGAAATTTGTGCACGATCCGTTTCATTTACACCTTTTGTTTGCGAGTGAAAAGCTAGCCCTTTTGCAGATGCATACAGTGATACCGAAGTCTTTGGCCATTCTGATTTCTACGGTGTTTTTAAGAAGCTCTAGATCTCAAATATCGTAAAATGACTGCAATACACCATATTCACAAGACAACTTAAATAAACTATGTTACTTTCCAGTGACTTCTGGTGTAACAGTTCATTTTGAAGATTTTGGAATTTATTTTTATAAGTCGATATATTGCCATCACTTGTAACCATCGGTAATAACAATAGATATAAAATGTGTTTATTATAGTTTTGACAAGTAAGTAGAAATAACCATGTGAAACTTCTTTTTTTAATTTAGCTAATCTTTTTATTATAAAATAATAATAAGATTACCTATATGATATTTAATGAACGGTCATACCATATGAAGAGTTTAGAAGTATTCAAAGTAAACTGTAACATAGTGTTAATTATCCCTACCATATGAGTATATACCCATATGGTCATGACCATACGCGTATGGTCCAAATACTCATATGGTCCGGAACAGATATATAGAAGTTTGACAAACACTAATTTTGATCATTGATAAGCATATTATTTCCTTTTCAATAGAACGTGATTAAAACGTTTAGCTGATTTTACAGAGTTATCTCCCTGTAGTGTTAGGTACCACCTAAATCTATCTTTATATTGGTGATACTAGTTTAATAATAAAGTTATTGTTTATGATGTATGAATTAATGGTACATTATAGTTGAATTTTCGAGTTAATTACACTAGATGAAACTCTTTCTTTCCCACATGAATAAATGATATAAATTTTTGTCACGATTTTGAATTTCTTTGTTTCTTTTTATATGTTTATTCTCTTTTTGTATGTACGCACTCATTGTTCTCATTTTGATCCACAATTAACGTTGAAAAGTACTTTGCCAAAACTATGCCCATAAATCAATTGACAGTACAAGATCAAAATCGGTTAGTCTTTGTTTTAAAAATAGCAATACTGTTGGTTTAATTTTCTAGATGATTAAACACGATTAAATTTCAAAATAAAATACCTCTAAATTGTCACAATTTTTCTTTCACAAAAGCTAGATATATTATCTATGAATGCATTTATGTCAACATGACATGTATGGTACTTTTGTTCGATCATTTCGACTTTTTCTTTATGTTTTTAATACTATTCAAAGATATAATTCCCAATGACTAATTTGTCGAATAAGTCAGAGAGCCATCAACCTTCTTAATATTCGATCTATTAATCTTTGTCTATTATAATTTCTGTTCCTAGTACTTAGTAACTATATACTTGTATACAAAAAATATCAATCAAATATTGTGTTGTGCAAACGGATCTACTATCTGCGCGATGGCAAAAACTAAGGTAGCTCACCATTTACTAGATAAAAGTAAAGAATGGTCTCAAAACATTTGGACACTAAACAGAATGTATCATTTTGGTTGACCATAAGACACATTTGATGGCCCGCTAGATATACTAAGAGAAAACTATATATATATTCTACACCAAATGCATGTATATGGTAGGACATCCTGCTTAAATTAATTATTTTACCCTATGTGTGCATGTTCATGCCACGTAATTAGCAGGGGTATGCTCCTTCGCCAAATTTTTGCATAAAGTAAAGTAACAAACATACCGAATTTAGAGGAACATTCAAAACGGAAAGTCCCTTATTTAATGACAAACACATCAAACGAATGGATAACAACTGTCATATTCTTGACTTGGTACATGAGACAATATCTGAAAAAGTCAAATTTATGGCAAAAAGAAAAAAACAAAAAATATGTCTTTAGACCCGATATTTTAATAGCACAAATCGAAGAACACACATTGAGGATCTAGGAACTGTTGTCTGTAATTCAAACAATTGTTTAATGTGGAAACAATGGCAATTTTAAAAATGGTACAAAAAAATCCAGTTCTTTCCTGTTACCAAAGTGAATCAATTTTAAAAAGTTTCTAAAGTGAATAAGGAATAAGTGTAAGACACTATTTGTGGTTTACCAGTATATCCTGCAATGGTTTATCAAATGCCAATTATTGATTTTAGCATTTGAAATACGAAAAGTTTGAAGTATACTCAAATATGTCGGTAACATGAACGAATCTTGAATAACAGAACAGAGTTGGTAACAGAAAGGATTTTTTTTCTAAAAATAAAAGCTTTATTTTATAGTTTAAGAAAAATACATCATTTCAGATTAGTCACAATTGGAAGATAACAGAAACAATGTCATTTATCCTTTGAAACTGTATTTGCAAGATGACAAATCTGCCTAGGTAATGAATAATTCTAAAATAAATTCCTTTCTGCTACTATCTACTATACTAGAATTGCACAATTTTCTCTGCTGTTATCAAAAGCAAAAAACCTATTTTTTCATTCAATATACTGTATATTATTTTGAAATTTATTTAATATGGTGATGATAACTTATATTAAATGAAATAGTTGGCATATAGTGAATTAACCTTTTAATTCATCAGTGAAATTGTCTTTAAATTCCTTCCTTCCTGTTACTGATTATGGTTATGCTGTTACTTTTTATCAGGTAACATGACAGAACGTAACAGAAAGGAATTACGCAGTACTTTTTGTTCATTTACTCGAATTGTGTAGAAGTTTACTTCCATCTACATATCAATTTGATAAGATACTATAAAACACATGTACTATTACAGTGCTGACAATAAAATATTCTCAGAAGGTGCACAAAAAGGCTGTAACAGGAGAGAACAACAAAATTATTTTTCTCCAAATTCTGATCTTTGGGGAGTTCAGATTTTTCAAACTGGCTGCTATTCACCTAAACATGTGGAGTCATACATTCATGAAATGCTGCTCTTCACATTACATTAACAGAAATAAAATTATGGTCTTACAAACGTGTCCACAGGTGGAAAAAAAAACCCAGCGGAAACAGGAAAGAAAATACCCCTGGGGACAACATATAAAATACCATTGAAAATGCAAATTTTTTTACATGCTTTAGTTATAACAAAATCAGACCAGTAATGAAGAAGTGTTTTATATAATCCATCAGATTTGTGAAAATCGGAAGGCTGTTTACTTCATTTAGATATTCTTTGAATGATTTAATTTTCAGAAAATAACAGGGGACAACATGACATGATTTTTTTGGGGGGTTCCTGATGAAGGTAAATCCAGAAAAACGCATTGAATTATTAAATGTGTTGTTTTCAATTTTTTTCAATAAATGCTCTTTTATCTTTTCTTACACATTATCTGATTTCGTTGTAAGTTTTGTTGTATTCAGTTTGAACATCAGCTTTACTTCTATTTAATTTTTTGTCTTTCTGTATCTTCTCCCTCACTTTTCTACAAAGAGTTTCTTCACATGTGCCGTTTATTATCTTTTTTTATTGGGACTCCACTGGTCCCAAATGTAATCAAGTTCTTCTAGCATCTGGAATTAGTTTGAAAGTGAGATGTTGAACTGTTCTTTCTCTGTCTTTTATCTCAAACAGACATTGTATTTCACCCTTAATGGGGTTTTCATGGTGTATACGTTCTTCAGTTTCATTCTTACTTTTCCAATCAGGAGGTGATGATCGGATGGCACCGTCAATTCCTATACCTTAGAAAAATATTACCAGTATCAATTTTATTGCACCACAACACTTGCGGGCAAAATTACAAAACCGAAAAAGGTTAACCACTAAAGAAGAACAGATAGCTAGATGGGTCAATTACTTAAAGAACTCATTGATATACCTGCTTTGGCTTTTAAACCAGTTATCGACAGAGCTTCAAATAAACCTTATCACACCAATAAAAGATGAAATAAAACAAACAGGAAAAAGTTGAAATCATACAAGGCAGCAAGTCCAGACAATTCTCGACCAGTAACCCTTAAGGCCAGTCGTGACCTAACAGCTAAACTTTTACATAAGCTAAACGGTGATATACTAGTAAGGCAAAAAGTAAAGATATCTCAAAAATGGAACGAGAGACATCAAATCAAATTACCAAAGCAAGGCAATCTTAAAAAAGACATGAAAAAAACGACCGAAGAATCGCATTTCTTTCAGTGGAAGCAAAGGTACTTAATGTTATCCTTCTCACCTGACTTTTCGAGGCTATAGATAAAAAAAACTAGGAGAACATCAAGCAGGATGTAGGAAAGACCGATCAAGCATAGACCAGATAGTCGCACTGCGCATGATAATTAAACAATCTTTAGAGTGGAAAACTTCCTTAATGATTAACTATATAGACTGTGAGAAGGCATTTGACAGCTTAGACAGAGAACCCCTTTGAAATATCATGCAATAATACAAATACTCGTAAACATCATCAGGAAATGTAGAATTATACATGTAGGCAAGCTCAGCGAGAGATTTGATGTCAAAACAGGAGTAAAATAAGCTAGGCCGCCATCTATCACCGCTTCCTATTGAATTTACTACTAGTAAAACATGGAAGAAGCGACCGACGGGAAATGAAACGGAATCCATTAAACAATGTGGTAACAACTAAAAGACTTGGATGTTGCTGATGATATTAAATTCAGTACACAACAACAGTTGGAAGAAAAAATACATTCGTTCTCTCTTCAACATCTATAACACTCGGACTCAAACCAAATGAAGAAAATACAAAAGTACTGAAGATTTCCGGAGCACCTGAGATCAGTCCCAGTTTTTTGTGGGGTTCGTGTTGCTCAGTCTTTAGTTATTTATGTTGTGTCTTATGTACTATTATTTGTCTGTTAGTCTTTTTCTTTGGTAGTCATGACATTGGCAGTTAATATTCGATCTATGAGTTTGACTGTCCCTCTGGTATATTTCGATCCTCTTCTTTAACAACAAATAGGCTAAAAAATACTGAGGAAACAAAATTGGCATGATGAAATCTACTAGAGCAAGAAAACAAGTTACTGTTGTCTTTCGTTAGTTTTAATTTTTTACAAAAAGGTGGATGGTTTGTTTTTCATCCGAATTGGAATATCATGACCATATAATACATAAAAATCAGTTCTTTATTGGGTTGTTCTTACGTATTTCTTTTCTAACTATTAAACTAGAAGGAAGTTAGTTATCGCATCGAAATATTTAGTATTTGGTTTTTATATAAAGATTGCTTGATTATAACATTTAAAACATTCTACCCATGAACATTTAGTGAAATCTATCAATGAAATATATGCTCAGGTATTCAAGTTGTAAAATGGTAGTATAATTGTAAGGAATATTACATAACTTGTGCATACTGCAGGAATATAATATTTCTTCGATAAATATCAATGATGTCATTGTTAAAGTAATCTTTAAAATTGAAGTTATCTTCCTTTGTAAATAATTGTAGTTAAATCAACTACAACCAAAAATCTATTCATAATAATTATCACAAACAGAATAGTACGTGCTAGCAAACCAAAACTGATTAGTCCATATTTATTTTGTTTTTCGTTTATTGATTACAACATAAATCAGGCCGGGTTTTTTTCTTTTGAATTTTATGACAGTTTTTTGGCAGGCAAGTGCCTTTTTAGTCTAACTGTACGGAAGAACACTCTATTACCCACTATCACTACGGCTGTTACAATAGGATCTGTATTACTGATTGTTACTCATTACAATGGATTTTTCAGTTGACTACTGCTAATTTGAATCTATTAACCTTTTTGCATATTTATATACAGTTACGATAGTCAGTTAGAGGATTTGAGAAGGCCGTCCTCATCCTTTGGTATCTGTTGCATAGTTATCTAGTATTAAATTGGCAATCATAACATATATTCTTATTTTAAATGGTTCCAAAAAAGCCTCGATACTAGAATTTACCAAGTATTTAAGCCTTTCATACGAGTGTAGTTTCAGTTTCAACCATGATTCTGAATTTTAATGTTAAATTGTGGATGGGATAAAAAATTATCTTTAAATTTAACAAAAATTATAAAAAAACCAAACACGTTATACCATTCATAGCGTTCCTTTTGGTAAAGTTAGAATTTTGGACATCAAAAATAAATCTAGATTTCTTAATGACACAAAACGACGAAAGTATAATGAAACATAAAGACAGAGAGAGAACCAGGTGAGGATGTATGGTAAATAAACATAGACATAGTTAAACACAAAGTACCGATCAAAGTTGAAGTGGTCCAAACTAACAGTCAAATTAAAAAAAAATCAATAAAAAAAATCTGACTAGTCTGGTTGCCATGGAAACCACGTGACATCATATGCATATATTAGTATAGCAAGGAGAAATGGCTAACATTGTATTTTATGGTAAAAATGAGATAAAGCATTTCATTTTTTGTTATTTTCATGGGTATAAGAGAAGATTTCGTTCATTTAAACTGCTAACTGACAAATTTTTCGAATAAAAACAGTTTTTTGGTCCACTTAACACAAAAATCGGCATGATTTTTGCCGTATTTTGTCATTTTTTACATCTGATTTTACCAAAAACGCAGAAATCCTCACATAAAAGACTATAAAATATAAAATTGTGGATGTCTGGTCAACAAAATGCTGCAAAAAAATTCTTGGGTAAATGTTGCAGAAAGTTGCCAATAGAGGAATATTAGTCATTGTAATTTACCCTGAAATTCCCCCTTTTTTAGGTTCTATTTGTAAATAAATATTTCATATGAATATTTTCATGATAAAATAGTCCTTTCTTATGAAAACAACTATTTTTAGATGTATTGTGGGTAATTATATCATATTACCTATTCCAGCAATTAAACATTTCATGCTCAAACTAATCTGGATGTAATTTCGAAAAATGAGTTATTTCCCTTTTTTGAAAGGAGTAGGTCCAGTAAGACCCCTTTTTGACCCCAAAATATAGCAGTTTTATCAGATTGTAAAAACTTTTAGTTATTTATTGGACAGTAGAATGCTTCTACTACATAAATATGGGCTGTTTTTGACAATACAATGCACATATATCGGGTACTAGCACCATGAAGTCATGCTAAATTACTGAAATCTTCACAATTCTAGCATTTTAGTTAAATTTTAGACGGTTTTCGTGTAAAACGAAAGTGGCCGCATTTGTGTTCATCCTTAATATTGAAATGTAAGCTGTATTTTATGATAATACATAACATATATAAAGGTTGAGAATGAACACGGATGCGGCCACTTTCATTTTTGACAAAAACCATCCGAAAAGTGACATTTTTCGGCATATTTGGTAGATTTTTCATATTTGAGCTTGAATTGGATCGTTTTTAATGACTAAATCAGTTAAAATCTTTCACATAAACTAATTGATTCAAATGTAATAGACCCTTAAGTGTTTAAAAAGGGGTCAAAATCTTTCGTCAAATGAGCCTGAAATTTGAGGCCAAAATCGGTCCTTACCGGACCTACTCCTTTTCGTTCAAGAGATAGAGAAAAAAAACTTTAGCAGCAATAATATTTAGGAGACAACTTGATTATACTGTTTCTGGATCACTTTTCCTCACTAGACCGCTGTCTTAAGTATTGGCGGAAAAGAAATTAGCAAATGAAAAAAATGATATATTTTATCAAATTTAACCAACAACTTTAAAAAAAAAAATTATTAGAAAATAATTATTAGTTTTCGGACGACGACGATGACGACGATGACGACGCAGACGACGACGCCAACGTGGTACCAATATACGACCAAAAAAATTTTGCGGTCGTATAAAAATGGAAAATGGTGTGAGCAAAAAATCAATTCTCAATTTTGTCTTCTTTTGACTAGTGAAGTGTACAAATTTTCAAATAAATATTTTAATTATTCTATAGAATCTCCCCCTTTTTTAAATTGAATATTTTTTTATATTTTGTAATACATTGTACCACAAAAACAAGTATGAGTAAATTCTGTTTTTTAACTGCTAACTTACTTAATAAACTTACTTTATTTGAAAATCTATCAAAAGAATGTATATTTATACATGTAATATTAGAAATGTAATTAAGAAATGACTTTATATACAGATTAAATCACTAAATATGCATAAATTCCAGAGTTTTGTTATTGCCTAAAACCATGTTCGGCAATAGGGCGAATAATCATCATCAGATTTCAGGAAATAAGCTGAAAATTTCAGGCAATAACTTAATGCCTAGGCGTTAGCTTATTGCCTAGGATTTAAGCTTAATGCCTAATTTCACTTATTGCCGCTAACATATATAACAACAACAACAAAAAACACTCAAAAGAAAAAACCAAAACCTTTTTTCTTTTAAAAATAATTAAAGTATGAATACTGTACGAAAGAACAACAGTAGCACTGCCACTGATACTTATTAAAATTAGCATCTGCCTAAAGTACACTTCATTCCAAAATTACGGTTTTTCAACAAAGATGTAGTATTTTGTCCTCTAACCTTTACTTTAATTGAATTGAAGAAAAAAAAATTACCAAGTTATATGTTCAGTTTTGATTCAAACGAGTTTTTACTTAATTACTTGAAGAATACGCTGTAAAATAAATTGATTCTCTAAATCCCCAATTTTTAAACATAAAACCCAAATTTTCCATAAATATAATGAACCTAGTAATGAACCCATTTTGTTTATCTCTGTATTTAAAGAAAATCATTTGAAGCATCCATCCCAAAATTGTTTGATTTTAGTGCCTCTCTATTTCTAAATTTTTTGTGCAAAAAAAATATTTTTTTTTAAATATGTCACCTCCACCCCCTCTTTTTTTAAGGTTTGCATTAAGGTTTTTTATTGTCAACCATAGGTCAGTAATTTGAACAAACATATTCAACAAACACCAACATCAATATAACATGTTAGTTAGTTTATATGGTGGAAATTGTCTGGTATGATAGAAAACATATGAAAAATTGGTCTACATGAAGAGTTTACACCCCTAATATGACCCAATTTGAATTATCCGCCATCGATTTAAAATATATTTACCCAGAGATATTTTTTCATTAATGATTAGCTGAATACCTAATCTTTAAGTGTAGTGAGTCATGTTTTGGCTATATTTCTGCGAAAAAAATATTTTAGGGACCAAATTTGGTCGAATTTTTATACTCTTTTTGCTTAAGATCCACAGTACCTGAAATAGCTATTAGCTCTGATATTCTATACTGTATTTCACCGTATAAGATTTACTTTAATAAATATATTTTTATAAAGCATATTCTGTTGTTCATTTAATGATAAACTTTTTAAAGCTATCTGCCATAATAAATGAGCTGTTCATAATTGAAATTTGGTCATTTTGAGGTAAATTTTTCCTTGTTGCAAAGAAAATTTATGTTCCTTGGCAACCGACAAGAAGGACTGGGATGATTAAGATTTTAAACTGATTTTTATGAATAATGCAACTAACTTTGATGTTAGAGGTAGTTTTTCTATCACAATATTTTTTTTTATGTGGCCAGCTGTTGGTTGATGCATACAGAGAATCGATGTCAAATATCAATATCAAATAAATTTAGTGCCATATGAACATGGCCGATCAAAAACAAAATGTGGTCCTGTTTGTTGTAAACTTATGTATATAGTTTCCAGTGTGAAACTCAAATAACTAAATCTTGAAAAGAGAAGTTTTTTGCTGTTTACATTGGACTCCATGTTGAAGTAACTGTCCTTGGGTAAACGAAGTTAGGTTTTCGGAAGTGCTCTTTTTTTTCAAATTCCCGTCTCATTTGTCTTACATATTGTATACCCCACTTTCTTTTATTCAATAAACAAGAAATTACAGCTTTATGGGTCTTTTTTACACTTATAATTTGTTAGAATAAAAGCTAAACAAATACGGGTTTTACGACGCACGTTTTTCTTTCAAATTCTGCTTAATGCATGCATTTCCGTATACGTCGCCTTAAGAATTTTCTTCATAATCCAGATAAAAGCTTCTTTCGACTTTTCTGTATTTTATAAAAAAAAAATGAAGTCATTTGATATTGTTTTACAGTCAACACTAAGTACAGTCTGAAGTTGAATACATCTCCAGCGCTTGATTTTACATCTCCAGCGCTAGACTTTGCATATCTCCAGCGCTAGATTTTACACATCTCCAGCGCTAGAAATTACATCAGCGATAGACTTTACATCTTCAGAGCTTGACTTTACATCTCCAGCGCTAGACTTTACATCTTCAGCGCTGGACTTTACATCTCCAGCGCTAGACTTTACATCTCTAGCGCTAGACTTTACACATCTTCAGCGCAGGACTTTAAAAGACACTTTATAATCTGTGTGAGACCAGCAGGGCTCCGTATTTTGCTATTATTTAAAGGTTTAATAATGAATGTTTAACACAATATTCAGTGACAAAAAATACCTTTTATATATTGAAAAATATTTGGACGCAATTTTCAATATTTAAACGTTTATTGTTTTGGGTTTTAACTTTTTGTGTTATACGTATTATATTTAGTGCTTGCACCAATATTCTATTTAAGTATATTAATACAGCTTTTATTTGGGCAAAAGTTTATTGAAGAAATCATCGCATAATCTAAGGAAATATTCTTTAGTTTGTGTTTTAAACTGTCGATTCATACTAAAATATTCCGTTTCTAAGACATTTTACAATACAGATATGAAAATTGGCCACTGTTTTCTGCCTTTCGCTGTTGTATTTTTACGTTTTACCAGAGACATAGGTAGCAATCATGCCTCTGGTTTAGTTTAATTTTTAAGGATTATACCTTTTGACTAATTCTTTTAGTTGTGTGTATAACTATTACTATATTATATACTTACTCTGGGCAAGGTATGTATCAAAGAGCAAACACAAAATCCAAGGCAAAATTTTGAACTTCATTTTCCTACATTCTTACTCATTTGGATTAATTTAAAAGATTCCGTATAATAGTCAGAAAATTCGTATTAAAGAAAAAACAATAACCTTCATTTGCTGGACAACAGGTTTATTTTTAAACTGGGGTATCGCAGAATCAATCGAAAGTAATAGTACGGAACAACATTGAATCAACATTCAGGTCACACTAACGTACGTGTAAAATTACATCAAAATCGTAATAGTTAACCGACTCTAATATTTTTTAATTGGCAAGGAGTCCTTGTGAACATTTTGTGATATTTTTTAATCGAAAAAACTTATCATGATATTTGAAAGTTTCTGTCAAAATAACGAAAGTAAACATCAGTTATAGATGAAATGATATGAATTAAAAAGTCAACATTGTTTTCTCAAGATCTTCTTTCAAGGCCTCAAGGGATTTCAAATCGAAAATAAATGCTAAATATGTTAGTTGTGTGTCTTTCAAAACACAATCAATATACAGAATTAATTGCAGGATAAAGACAATAACTGTTTAATGTCTTTAAATATCAGCTGTATTTGTACTCGGCTCGAAACAGGTGTAGTAGCTCGCCAAAAGATCGCATACACCTTGTTTCCTAGCCTCGTACAAATACAGCTGATATTTAAAAAGACACTAAACAGTTATTGTCTATATACTGCAACTGCTTGTTTTATTTCCTAAATATAGTAACACAGCTATATGTTGTGCAATGCCAATTTCATTATGGAACACTTTTTCCACAATCAGGGGTTCATTAAGGGATGAAAATAAGTTTAAAATTTGTGTTACAATTTAAATAGCTATCAATTTATTTATTTAAGTTGCAGTATAAAAACAATAAAAGCAACAGTAGTATAACGCTGTTGAAACTCATAAATCCATTAACAAAAAACAAAATCGGGGTAACAAACTAAAACTGAGGGAAACGCACCAAACATAAGGGGAGAACAACGACACAACACTACAATGTAACACAATGTTAGAAAAATATAATTTTTTTCTAACATTGACCTTATATTGTATATTTATTTCCTATATATAGTAACATAGCTATATTTTGTATAATGTCAATTTCATCATGGAACACTTTCTCCACAATTAGGGGTTCATTAAGGGCTGAAAATAAGTTTGACATTTGTGTTACGATTACAAAAGATATCAATGTATTAGTTCTAGTTGCAGTCAACGTCATAAAAATATAAACTTTTTTGTACTCGGCGCAAAACTGACGAAGGAGTATGCCTAAACGGGCTGACTTGCCATACCTTCCATTTGTGTTATTAAAAATAGATTTTTTTATTGATGTTTAAACAAAAACTTTGTCTTGTGAATTAAACGCATGATGATGATGATGACCCAACAATAGTCAGATAAATGCAAAGTCCGGTGTCTAGATAAAATATTTTTACACATGTACCTACATGTCTTTTTCTTCCTCCTCTAGCAGGAGCTTCGCTTGTAAAGCGTAATGATTTGCCCCTTAATGTGTGCATATGCCTGAGGCAGGTAATCAAATAGTTTTTAAACTAAAACTATGAAAATGTGATTACCTATGTGGTCAATTAACCATATTGATATGGCGGGAAATCAGCACGAAATGAAGAATCTTTGTAGATAGCCCTCATTTACACCATTTTGTCTATAGAGTGAAAAATGTTAGTTTTAGAGAAAAAAGCGGAAAATATTCAAGCAAATCAAATATTGCCTCTGACCATATTTATCATCCGGGTGGAACAAAATGAGGATTTCACCTCATGACCTGACGTTATATGGGGAAAGTTTGGTTTTACATTGGACAATTATATTTAGAGGTAAAGTTTTAAACGCGACGAACAGACAAATTGAAGCTGTAGGTAAAGATTCTGATTTGTGATAACGTTTATACTAAATACTAAAGTAACTCTCTGGCGTAAACTTTACATCTGAACTGTTGGCAGCTGGTTTTTAGTACATATTTTTTTTTATAGTTTCCTTAGACACTTTCCTTTTGTCATCTTAATTTTTTTATAGTTTCCTTAGACACTTTCCTTTTGCCATCTTAATTTTTTTATAGTTTCCTTAGACACTTTCCTTTTGCCATCTTAATTTTTTTATAGTTTCCTTAGACACTTTCCTTTTGCCATCTTAATTTTTTTATAGTTTCCTTAGACACTTTCCTTTTGCCATCTTAATTTTATAGTTAAATAACACAATTATCCAATAGTTATTATTGATTTGAATCTTCTGATATAATTCAATGCATGGTGTTATTTTTAGGTTTTACATCTATACCGCGCGAAAAAACTGCTGAAAATAAAGACTAGTTTTAAAAATGTTAGTACTGTAATTTAGGTGACCGTATTATTCATATAATGTTCGTTTATTGGTATTGTTATTGTGCACTGTATTGTATACTATAAATATATATTTATTATTGGTGGTACGTATTGTTTATAAGTTTTAGTGCGAAACTCAATAAAACTTTAAAACAATACGTAGTTTCGCGTACAATAATGAAAGATATCAAATAACAGTATCACTTGCAATCTGTTACTGATAAGGTCAATGAATAGTTCAGGGTCGCCCGATATTTTTGGCGTCAAATCACTACATGATATTCTTTACAGTATAAAATATATGTTAAAAATGTATACATGAAATCAAATTGATAATGCGTTCATAAAAAATTATAAATTAATCATTTTGATGAACATATATATATTATCAGATAAATACATGGCATTTTTCATATCACATGTAGGTTTAATATCATGCTAAGAGCCGCATGGCTCGAAGGCTAATACTAAACCTAGGGCTGGTAATACATACGATATGAAAAATGACATTTTTTTTATCTTTTTATCATATGCTTTAACAATGGAAAAAAATAACATTTAGTCTAAGTATATGATAAATAAATATATAAACATATATTGTTTTAATATATTTTTTCACTTTTTTGGTCTTTTGGAAAATGTTGTTTTTGTTGTATTTAGACCCTTCTACAACAAAATTTATTTGACATGCACACGTATAAAAATTGCGGTTTTTATCCAACGCAATCATAGGTTTGAACGTAGTTTTCAATTTAGACTCGTTTATATATATAAATAACAAGTACGTCTGAGTCAGTGACAACTCTACAACAGATTTATCCATCGGATCACCAGCAATGATGGTGATACATGGCTGTGTACATTATGTATATACAACTCGTCTAAACATCAACCCAACAATGTTAGATCTGTAAATTTGCTTACGCAAATTTTTTGTTCTTCCCTCGCCGAGATTCGAACCAATATATATATATATATATATATATGATATATGTTCAGAAAAATGATTTATTTATATATAATTACATTAGATGTATGTTTTATTATAACACTTTATTATGATTGGCTGACTGCACATCACGTGTTATTCCTTAAGCAATTGCATTACTCAATAAAACTTTTCTTTCAAGAAAACACGTGGTCCCACAATAAAGTACACAGGTAAACTAAAAAAAAACATTATAAAATTCGTGTTTTCACGATCATAGCTAATAAATGTAATTATAAGTATTGAATGCTTCTTTTTGTTACTTTATAGGGTTGTAAAAGCGTTGACCGTGCACACATTTTTAGAATTCAATTCTTAAATAATAAATGTTTGATGAATTTGGAATCTCATATGGTCATCTTAAAAATTCTCAAAACAATAACAACGTTTCTCACAAATCTATTCCGAAAATGTCTGATAGAAATAAACGGCAATAATTAATCTGGAATTCTGACATCAGTGTTGAACACGGGAAGTGATGCATCTATTATGGACAATTACATAGGCATTACAGTGATGCCTATAAATTCCAAGCTCTTTGAAAATTCCATCATATCGAGTCTCTCCAACATCTTCTTGCTCTATGCTTATGACTGTTTTTATCACCAACAAAGAACAAGGTGAAACCAAACATACAACATTCTATTCATTATTTCCCATGACAGTAGATAGCTAAAAAGCGTTTGATGTAGTGGACCATATTATAATGATGGGCAAATTCTATGAAAATATTTCAAATAGCTTATTATTGACCGTTATCAAGGAATTTTAGTCTGGTTTAACGTAAAAAAAAATCAAATGGACAGCCACTCTTGCATCATCAAACAGGAAGGAGTACTGTCACCCTTCTTATATAAAATGAATACGAATGATCTCCTTGAGGACCTCAAATCACACAATATCGGCTTAAAGTTAGGAACAACCTGTGAAAGATGCCAACATATGCAGATGATATTTCATTCTTAAGTAGCAACAAGACAGAACTTCAAACAATGGTATCTACATTCATCTGGCATTCTTAACAGGACCGTGTAACTCTGCACCCTAAATAAAACTAAAGCTGTTCCCCTTAATAAATCAGCAAAACTGGATATATCAAAACTTAGCTGGACACTGGACAATACCATCATATATCCGTCCAAAGAAACAATCCATCTGGGAATAGTAAGATTAGAACTATAGGAAAACAACATTAACATTGATGCTAGAATGAGCAAAGCAAGTAGAACCCTCTGCTCTCTTATAAAAACTGAAGTGCATGGATCGAACGGATTAAACCCAGCTCTCTCCTTCAAATTTATCAGTGCTGCGTACTCCTAAGACTAGTATTGTTTGGAAATTTTTCCACTGAATAATTGACAGATGGATAAATTCAACAAATTTCAGCTTAAGAACTTGAAGAGTTTCCAATCCCTACCTATCAGAACAGCAATCTGTGCAGTATTACTTCTAAATGGGGCATAGACTCTAGAAGCAGAAATTCACTAAAGGCAACTGACATTTCCCCATAATGTATTTTCATGCGAAAATATTACTATTAAAAATCTCTCTAAGCCGCAAACACTCATGAATACTCAAAATCTAAGCAATAACTACTTTCTAACAAGGGTTGCTTTCATGGATATCTACATTCAAAACATCTATTCGAGAGTTCTCTGGACTCAAAAATTAAAATCTGATACATCTCAAATATATTCTTTAAAACACTTATATCAAAACTGCAAAATTTTGGGTCGACTCACCTATCTTTGAGCTGTCTACGTTCAACTATCTTGGATGTAAAAAGTAAAATCATAAAAATACTGAACTCAGAGGAAAATCAAATCGGAAAAGGAGCTATGAATGTACGCCTGATTACTGGAACATACGGTATATCCTACAAAGTTTGAATTGTAAATATTCTGGGGGGGGGGGGGGGGGGGGGGTAGTAAGCACCAACTTGTAAATGCTGTGAATTGACTGATGAGGACGAGATACATATCTTGGTAGTTTGTCCGGCTCTATTGTAACAACGAGATGTGGCCTTCCAAAAGCTGAAAAGTTATGCAATAAACATAATTGGACCAAAAAATTGGAAAAATACTTTCTTAAATAAGCAATTCAGGTATTGTACAACTTGTGATAAATTGTAGCTACTTCTATTGCATTACTCAAGAAGGTGTACATTATGCATATCTGTCTGCAAGTCTATATTATATACACAAAGAATTGGACTATTAAAGCTCATGGAGATATAGCATACAAGATGATGATTTTTAAATGGTTGATTAGATAGGGAATCACAGAAGTATGAGTGGAGTGGGACTCTCTTTTAAAAAAATCTGGATCCACCATTGTACGTTACGTTTCTATACGTGGTAAGGTCAATTTCTATATAATTAATATTAATGAATAATTGTTAGGTGTACGTAACTTTCTGGTATGGTTCATTTGACTTTGACTTCATTTTCAAGGTTTTTTGGTTCAAAATTGGTGCTATTTATTGTGTTTGTCTTTCAAGTGAATTAGATGAAGAGAATGAGGCTACGTTGTAAGTAAGTACAATATAGAATAAAACTTATTTACTAAATATTTGGGTACACATATACTGCATTTTACATAAATAGTGGCTGTTTTCTGTTTTATATGAAGTATATGGTTAAAATGGTAAATCAAATTAACAAATTTTGCAGATTGATCAATCCATATACCATTGCTAATTTCGGATAACGAATTTCATTTCAAAAGGTTGTCGTTCTAGTGTTACGAACGTCTGCTTTCCTTCTGTAGACAAAGTTTGATCAGGGTTAGCCTTTATTAGGTCAAATCGTTGAAGTAATAAAGTAAAAAATAAAAACAATTCTGCTTCATCTAAATGTTTTCCAACACACTGACGGGGTCCTAGAAATATAAGAAGAAACAAGAGCACGTTATACAATAAATGATTGTTGTTTATTTTCCCCCCTACTCACGGACTAGCTTTATTACCAAATGCTATTCACTGTTATTTATAAATGTTAGATAAGTCATACTAATCTAATCTTGAATTTCATCCAAATTCTTTCTTAATTTTGGGAACTCGTTTTAGAAATTCAATTGACGTCACTTTGTACTTTGTGCGTTGCACTGGCTTTAGCTAACACGGCTGTGTATTTTTGTAATGTATCCGTTTTTATTCTGTAGCTAGTCACCACCTCAGTTTAATCATGTATATCTATTATATAGTCGTTTTATAAAATTACTGTTTGCAAAAGTATGAATTATTCTAAATAATAAGGATGTTCTTGTCCCAGGTGGATAACCCTGGCCGTATTGGTCATAACTTTTTGGAACTTTTGGTTTTCGGTAATCGCGTCTGGCGTATTAAATTTTTAACCTGGTACCTTTAGTTAGCTATTATTCGTTTGTTTCTCTGTCCTATATTTTCTCCCATTTATTTGTATTGTAGTCCTGCCATGTAATATCGTCATTTTAATGTAAATAAACGCGTCGCTAGGTAAACTAAATTTGCGACAGTAAAACTACCGATGGACGTCCTTAAGGGCATACGATACAGTTACAGGGGAGGTAATGACGTTGCTAACGTAAAATGTTATTTTCGCGACGTCAAACTATGACATATCGGGTAAAGATGCATTTTTCGACTATTTTTTATCATTCAAACTGATTTAATTTGAAAACGAGCGCATGGACCCCATTTTGTAAAACGACATTTTGTTTCATTTTGCAGGGAGATTATGTGAACCAAATTTTATAAAACTGTAAATAGTGCAATTTTTTTAATGTTGATAAATATACAGCAAAAAATTACGTTTTCTTCTCAATTCATGACCATTTGATCAATATGAGTTATTTCTGAATAAAACATGCATAAGTTTTTAGGATACTGATAAAATACAGAAAATACAAATTATTTAACAAAAAACCAATTTGTGTTTATCTTTTAAAACAAAAAAGTTATGGCTTTCTTTCGAAAGGGAAAATACGGCCACAAATCCGAATTTTGAGCAAATATACAAAATTTCGACCTCATTTAACTCAAAAAGTAGCACATGCAGGTATATTTTTTATTACATATTTCATTTAATCAGGCAAAAATTAGCCTAATATGGAAATTTTTATCAAACTGCAAATACGGGATCAGAACTGTATCGTATGCCCTTAAAGCATCAAATACAATGCAGTTATCTCTTAACTATAGTTCGTTTCTGTGTGTGTTACATTTTAATGTTGTGTTTTTTGTTGTGTCGTAGTTCTCTTATATTTTATAAGTTTCCCTCAGTTTTAGTTTGTAACCCGGATTTGTTTTTTTTTTGTCTATCGATTTATGAATTTCGAACAGCGGTATACTACTGTTAACTTTATTTAGAAAAGAAAAGAACATGTGGGGATTCAGTTAAAAACATAAAAGGCATGATGTATTGGAACTATCTTAGCAATAATGATGAAATTCACTATGCTACACGGTTCTAGCAAATACCATATAATCCTCAGATTGCTGTTTCCTATCAAAGTACTGATGATAATGAAAAGTGTATCATTTGAATTACTATACTAGTTATACCAGTAATAGTTTTTTTTTATTGAAATAATGAAACCACGTACAGTAAAACCTGTTTTAAGAGACCACTTAAAGAGAGCAAGAAATGTGTCTCTTAAGAGAGGTGGTCTCCTGATACAGGTTCAATTTAATTGAAATGTACCACAGAGGGGTAAACAATGTATGGTCTTTTAAGCAGGTTTGACTGTAGTTATAAATGCATGCATATAAAGTTTCGCGCTTTGTTTCTTTCATAAAATGGACTATCAGTTGTATGTGTGCTAATGGTTTGGAAAAGCACCAACACTTCTGTTTTACTCAAACATATTTTTCCTATAGAACTATTCGATATTATTTTCAATGTTTTATAATAAATAAAAAATGCAGGGTAAACATTACAAAACCCAAAGACAATTTCTTTTTAAAATACGTTGTATGTCATTATATAAAAACAAACAAACAAAATGATGGTAATCATCTAAAACTCTAATTACAAACCCAGTGAAAACGGACAGAACTGTTCACTTCTAAGGAAATGGCCCTTGTCATCAAGAAATCTTTCAGGACGGAACATTTCTGGTTCGTTCCATACAATAGGATCAAGATGTACGGACATCAAGTCGCAGAGAAGTATACTCTTCTTTGGGATTAATTTTCCCTCAATATAAATGTCTTCTAGCGTAGTATGGGGAACTGCCATCGGAGCTAAAATGTACACATAATCATGACAAGTTCCGAAGAAAAAAAAATCCCACTGCGATGGCTGTATAACATATACCAATGATTTTTCTCAAAATGATTAAAGACCATATAAAATGAAAGGTGAATATAAAAATAAATTGTAACCTGGTGTCGCAGTGTTGTTGTCTCATTAACCGTCACTATCAGACATGTTTCTCAATGACTCTCAATGACTCCTTAGTTTAATTTCACATCTGGGAATAGCATGACAATTATGTGTTCCTGGTCGTATGAACTGAAATCTAAATCGTTGATGTATTGTTGTCTCATTGATTTATATGCGTATTCTTTAATTCGTATTTAGTCAATTTTCACGCATTCTATCCAGTTTTACCTGACAACCAAAAAAAAAAAGAAACTTCTACCGTCGTCTTTAACCAACTTTAATCGAAGCTCAGTATAAAATTATATAACTTACATTGCATCTATACTAAAAGAACGAACTTAAGGATTTTTCAGAAAAGTTAGGATCAAACCGAAAAGAGAAAAAGGTTAGAGTTATTCATAGCAAGAGAGACGGAATACTCAAAAAGTCTTTATTCTGACGTACATTTGACAGTACAATTTAGAACCAGAGGCGGATCCAGGATTTTAGGTTAGAGGAGGTTGGTGCAAACTTATTTTTTAAAGGTAAAATTATAGAAATATTCTTTATTTAGGATGTTCGCTACTCTGTTTCAAAATAACAAGCTTTCTAAAAGAAAGAGGTATAGAGGGAGGGTTGAGATCTCACAAACATGTTTAACCCCGCCGCATTTTTGCGCCTGTCCCAAGTCAGGAGCCTCTGGCCTTTGTTAGTCTTGTAATATTTTAATTTTAGCTTCTTGTGTACAATTTGGAAAATAGTATGGCGTTCATTATCACTGGACTAGTATATATTTGTTTAGGGGCCAGCTGAAGGACGCCTCCGGGTGCGGGAATTTCTCGCTACATTGAAGACCTGTTGGTGACCCTCTGCTGTTGTTTTTTATTTGGTCGGGTTGTTGTCTCTTTGACACATTCCCCATTTCCATTCTCAATTTTATTTTTAAAAGAATGTCATAAATATATAGAATTTAGATCAAGAAACTAAAAAAAAAAAAAAAAAAGTTGTGTTTGTTTTCAAGATATATGTCATTGAAAATTTGGCGGGAAATAATTCTCTCTATATTTTTCATAGATTTAACATTGGCACTTTTTTTCCTTTCATAAATGATGAAAAAAAAACAAGTTTTTATAAGATTTTCTATTTTAACTATAAAATATTTTAATTCTGGAAAGAAAAGTAGGGTCAAATAGGATTTTTTTTTAATGGCACTTCATGGATAAAACCAGAGGATTCCGAATATCTAGCATAAATTTTGAAATAAGAGAAGCGAACATCCTTAAGCTGAGGAAAGCAAGATGGTTAATGCATTATTTCGTAAAAAACTATATGGAGGTTATCATTATCGATATAAACCAGTCACCGAAGGTTCATGATAACTGCTCAAAGCATTGTCCGAGAACTGGAAAATCGCCCTTTTTTAAGTTTTACCCTTGTCCGTTCGTAGGCTCGTACGTGCTAACATCCCAAAGCTGGGTTCTGTACTCTTAGTTACTTAAATATTTCAGCCAATTCATCTAAAACAGTCTGTTCTTTCCTGCATATTTTTTTTTATGGGAAAGTTATAGTTTATTCCAGGTTGGAAATTATTTCTTATCAAATTAAATTTCTCAATTTTGTTTATAATTTACGTGTTGATTGTTTAACAAAACCAATGTCGTTTGTACTTTTATGTAAGTCGGGGTTGTTTCTTTAATCTAGTTACTGTTATTCGTATCAATGATAGGTCCATTACAAGTCGTTGGTACTTCAGAGGGGCAGATTTCATGTACAAATCAGGGCCGTAACGTATAAATGGAGGCAAATGCCTCACTTTTGAAACGACGACCAAACTTTAGAAGTGTCATATATTTTTTCAATTATGGAAAATTTTTGTAAGCTACTAAGACAAATTTAACCAAACTTGTCCACAATCATCATTAGGCCCTATCTAGTTTTAAAAATGTGTCCGATGACCCTGCCTGGGAACCAAGATGGCAGACATGGCTAAAACAGTACATAGGGTAAAATGCAATTTTGGCTAAAATCTCAGAAATCAAAGCGTTTGACGCAAATCTGACGAGGATACATTTGTTCAATAGGTCAAAGTTTATTTGCCCTGAAATCTTCGACCCATCAGGCAACCTGTTGTTGGGTTGCTGCCCTGGAATTGATAATTTACAGAAATTTTTTGCAGCTTTTGGTTATTATCTTGAATACTTTTTTATAGATAGAGATAAACTGTAAACAGCAATAATGTACAGCAAAGTAAGACCTACAAATAAGTCAACATGATCAAAATTGTCATTTAACCTGTTAGGAGTTATTGCCCTTTATAGTCAATTAACTTTAAACAATTTTCATAAATTTTGTAAATTTTGTTATTTTTTATTCGTTTATGATATGCACATATCCCAAGGTGAGCTCTTTAGAGCCTCTAGTTTTTATATATCATTGTTTGTATTGTATTATGAAAATTATTGATGTTGTAATGTTTATGTCCTTTGGGGCCCACAATTGGAAATAAAATATCTTCTTCTTATTCTTTTTCTTCTAATTCTTTACCAATACAATTACGCTATATATATGTTACAGGCATTTTCTAAATTTAGGCATTTTGTAAAATGCCTTAATTTTCAGGCAATTTAGAAACTGCCTAAACTTGATAGGCATTATACAAAATGACTAAAAATAGCTAGTCATTTTGCAAAATGACTGAAATTTTGAGGCCAAATTCCACAAATTGCCTGTTGAGATTCAGGCAATTTGTAGAAGAAGGATATCATTGAGATGCATATGGCAAAAGTTGACAAAAACACAATATCTTGCAAAGAAAATAACTAATGGTTCGGTAGAACTAATTTATTCTCCAAAAACCAGATTGGAAGTTTTTGTTATGCCTTATAATATGTAATTTTTAGTGAAACTACGCTAAGTACGTACTCACTCTGTATTTTAGATACCAGCAGTGAATTTATGATTATTTTGTCAAAATGGCAGAAAGACAAATTATTCTGTCATAAGAACAAAAGTTACAATCAAATTTTTAGAAAATCTGGATTCAAAACAGTAAAGTGAAACATATTGAGTAGAGAAAGGTATGTTTTTAATTGACAGATTACTGCTTTTTTTGCTTTCAGTCGCAAATATGTCATGCAATTTTAAGACGTCAACCATTTGGTTATAATACGTATGGGTTATTTCTACAGTGGATTGACCTGGATATGGGACTGAAATTTATACTGCAGCTTGCAATAGAAATGAACCTATTTTGGACAGGAACAGAAAATCCCCCTGCAAAACAGCCATAATGTTCTCAACTGGTTGGTCGATCGTATAAAAATGTCAGGGCTGATAGATCTTAACCTGGTGAACTTTTTAACCCCCATGTCAGATTTGATCTAAACGCATTAGATTTAGAGATATATTCATCCAAAAACTGTATTCTACCCCTATATTCCATTTATAGCCATGTTGGCAATGTTGTTTGGCAATCAGGGATTAATGGGACAGATTTTTTAAATAAGATACTCTATTGATGATTGTGGCAAAGTTTGGTTAAATTTGCCTAAGTAATTCTAAACAATATATTTGCAAAAATCGGGACAAATATTGTGTTACAGTTCTGTCGTGCAAACATTTTGAGAAATTGAAAAAAAGGGTAGAGTTCTGTGCTTGTGTGAATTGTAATAATTCAGTCAAATGTATTCTGGATTATTTTTAAAAGCTCTTCTTTTTAGCTCACCTGGCCTAAAAGGCCATGTGAGCTTTTCTCATCACTTGGCGTCCGTCGTCGACGTGGTTGTCGTCGTCGTCGTCGTTGTCGTCGTCGTCGTCGTCGTCGTCTGTCGTCGTTAACAATTTTTCAAACATCTTCACCTCTGAAACTACTGAATGGATTTGAATGAAACTTAAAATGATTGTTCGTTAGATTGTCCTGCACAAAGTGTGTGCTTCGATTTTTGATCCGTCAAAAAACATGGCCGCCGTTACTTAAAATAGAACATAGGGGTCAAATGCAGTTTTTGGCTTATATCTCAAAAACGGAAGCATTTAGAGCAAATCTGACATGGGGTAAAAATGTTCATTAGGTCAAGATCTATCAGCCCAGAAATTTTCAGATGAATCAAACAAACCATTGTTGGGTTGCTGCCACTTAATTGGTAATTTTAAGGAAATTTTGCAGTTTTTGGTCATTATCTTGAATATTATTATAGATGAAGATAAACTGTAAACAGCAAAAATGATCAGCAAAGTAAGATCTACAAATAGGTTAATATGACCAAAATTGTCAATTGACCCCTTAAGGGGTAAATGTCCTTTAATGACAATTTTTCACAATTTGTTCATCATATTTGCTAACTTTAAAAAATCTTCTCCTCTGAAACTACTGAATGGATTTGGATGAAACTTAGCATGATAGTTCCTTAGATTATCCTGCACAAAGTGTGTGCTTCGATTTTTGATCCGTCAAAAAACATGGCCGCCCTTACTTTAAATAGAACATAGGGGTCAAATGCAGTTTTTGGCTTATATCTCAAAAACGAAAGCATTTAGAGCAAATCTGACATGGGGTAAAAATGTATTAGGTCAAGATCTATCAGCCCTGAAATTTTCAGACGAATCAAACAAACCATTGTTGGGTTGCTGCCACTTAATTGGTAATTTTAAGGAAATTTTGCAGTTTTTGGTCATTATCTTGAATATCATTATAGATAAAGATAAACTGTAAACAGCAAAAATGATCAGCAAAGTAAGATCTACAAACAAGTTAAATATGACCAAAATTGTCAATTGACCCCTTAAGGGGTTATTGTGTCCATTGCTAAGTTTTAAGTGTTTGTGTTTTGGTCTCATTTTCTTTATTTATAAACAGTAAGTCATATATATTTGTAATACTGAAGAATTGTTAGCTGTACATGTTTGCCTGGCATGGTTCAATATGTTCAATAAGGCATTGTTTACCAGGTGAGCGATTCAGGCTCTTGAGAGCCTCTTGTTTAATTTAGTAATTATCATAAATAAAACAGCTTTTTATTCTATAAAATAATTCCAGGCATTTTGTAAAATGCCTTTTAATTTTTCCAGGCATTTTGTAAATGCCTAGAAAAGGAGTAGGTTCAGTAAGACCCCTTTTTGGCCCCAAAATATAGCAGTTTTACAAAATAGTTAAAATGTAAACCTTTAGTTATTTATTGGACAGTAGAATGCTTCTGCTACATAAATATGGGCTGTTTTTGACAATACAATGCACATATATCCGCTACTAGCACCATTAAGTCATGCTAACTTACTGAAATCTTCATAATTCTAGCATTTTAGTTAAATTTTAGACGGTTTTCGTGTAAAACGAAAGTGGCCGCATTCGTGTTCATCCTTAATATTGAAATGTAAGTTGTATTTTATGATAATACATAACATATATAAAGGTTGAGGATGAACACGGATGCGGCCACTTTCATTTTTACCAAAAACCATCTGAAAAGTGACATTTTTCGGCATATTAGGTAGATTTTTCATATTTGAGCTTGAATCGGATCGTTTTTAATGACTAAATATGTTAAAATCTTTCACATAAACTAATTAATTCAAATAAAATAGACACTTAAGTGTTTAAAAAGTGGTCAAAATCTTTCGTCAGATGAACCTGAAATTTGAGGCCAAAATCGGTCCTTACCGGACCTACTCCTTTAGTCATTATGTATAATGACTGAATTTTGCAAACGTGGCCCGTGATGCGATTGAACCATTTCCTACACTTTGTGAACATTGTAATATGAAAAAAAAAATATATATATAGTAGTAGTGAAGCCCATATATTATCTAAACACTTTATTAACTATAGAGGACAAGTTGAAATGATTGCTTTTCTAACAACCCCGATGGAAACTATATTTCTTTTTATTGTGTTCCAATATCACCTTGGCAAAATTTTGTAACATTAAACTGAGCTCAGACTGGGTGGCTTTAATCGATATTCTTAAAAATTTTGGTGCGCCTCATATACGGCAAAGTGAAAATGGTCACGAATTCTCAGCTCAGTTAGTCATATCCGAGTTGAAAAATCAATTTGTGATAACAAATGCATTTTTTTTATAAAACATAAATATCTATCAAGTTTTTATGATTTTACAGAAATATTAGTGATTTTATTTCCGGTAGAGTGACATTTCAAACTTCAGTTCTCATACTGTTATTAATATGTAACAAATGTATTTATATTTAAATGAACCACAGTCGGACTCGCTTGAATTTTAGTATATATATAACAGGATTTTTTTCATTTTTTTTTTTTATACATATATCACTAAAATTCAAGCGACGGTGAATTAATGAATAAATGTCTTGTTTTTACTTGCATTTATATTTAGGCATTAAGCTTACATTTTTTGAGGATTTAAGACTAATGCCTAACATCGAT
Organism: Mytilus edulis; assembly: GCA_019925275.1. Taxonomy (NCBI): domain Eukaryota; kingdom Metazoa; phylum Mollusca; class Bivalvia; order Mytilida; family Mytilidae; genus Mytilus; species Mytilus edulis. Next base: position 34,581,941 of record CM034362.1, on the reverse strand, counting down.
CATTTGGCCAATAGACTTACTGCCTAGGCGTCAGCTTATTGCAGCAATGTATGATTGCATATGATTTAAGCCTCATAGTGCCTAATTTTACTTATTGCCGAGTTAACAAGGGTTCCGGATAATTGTCGCTTCAGTTACGTTGACGATCTGTATTTTACCACAAACCATTGTATTTCCGCTTTATTTTTGCACAGTCCCTGACAGTCCCTAGGCTCAACATTCAGTGGTTAAACAGGGGTAGTATCAGCATAACAGCTTTTCATATCGGTAGAATACCTTAATAATATACAATATATACAGCTAGTCCGAGATTACTCTGACGTCCAACGGCTGTTTTGCCAGACAAGCTGGGGCCGTGGGACGCCAGAGCTCGTCCCATATCAAAAAGTGGATATTTGCCCACCCAAAATAGATGCGCTGCTTCGTCGCTATTGATGCTGACTGACGGCCTTGGAATTATATAAATCGGGCATCAATCTATTCATTTTTCATTTATCTCTTCATTTATGTAAGTTTCACCTACCTGCCAACCTTTATTTTTCCATATTTTAACAGTTTTCACATTTCGGCATTTTGACTTTCACTTTCAAATGGACGTCAAGTTACGAGAGAGTTCGTGGTCTCGAGACTCAAAATATGCAAATATTTATATTTTTTTCACCTCCTTTATCATGTTTATAGGAGATCGATGTTAACATTTAGTAGCCAACCACGATTTTTCACCTCCTCTACAGGAGATCGGTATGAAGCATTTAGTTCCGACCACGTTACAATCAGAAGCTCTCGGACATTTAGATAACTTGCATTGTAAATGAACGAGGTGTTACATTATGGTCATTTGCATAAATCATCACTGTTTTCTCGTGGTCACGTGATTGTCTTTGAAAATGAAAGGCAAAACACCGATGTACATGTTAATTATATTGAACTGATCAAAACAAGTGTTAAATATATATCTTATTTGTTTTACAATATTTTTACACGAAACTTAGAAATCTAAGAGATTAATAAATACTTGATATAAAAATATAAACTTTATAGTAAATAAAAATGTTTTCTTAAAAAAAATATGACCGGACGGAATTCACATTTGCCGATATATGCTTTAAATATATTGAAATGATAGACACAAATTTTAATATCTTTTATTTTACCATATCTGTCCATGAAATTAAGGAATTTTGGAGATTTATAGATATGCTATACGAAAATATAAACTTTATAGCAAAAAAAATGTTTTTTCTCAAAATAAGTTGACCAGACAGAATTCAAATTTGCCGATTTATGCTTTAAATATATATATGGAACTGATCGACACATGTTAAATATCTCACCAGCCAAGTTAAAAAAAACCTTCAAAACAGAAGGCTGTATCAACACCGAAATCTACTAAGATGGAGGTTTCTGCTGATAATGACAGTCAAGATCATCAGATACTTCTTACTGACAGTCCACCTTCCGTGAAGAAAGCAAAACTTGACAAGATTTCTTGGTTTAATGAAGAAAAAAAAGAGTTATTAACACTTGTGTCGATCCTGTCAATATATTTAAAACCAAAGACATAGATTTTATTAGAGTTGCGAATCTCTTGTATCAATATGTCTCTGTTAAAGCATACATGTACATCGGCAAATGTGAATTCAGTCCGGTCAACTTTATTTGAAGAAAAAACTTTTTTTTCTTCAAAAAAGTTTATATTTTCATATCATATATTTAGTGATGTCGCAGATTTCTCAGTTTTATGACTTAAATATTGTTAATCCCTAAAAAAATATGTTAACATACATTTGTACATGCATAATCAACGTGTACATCGGAGAATGTAAACACCGATGGTCCGGTCAATTCTTTTGGCAGAAAAACATTTTTGTTTATCATGAAGTTTATATTTTTATATAAAAATATTTATTGATCTCATAGATTCCGGAATTTCATGGACGAATATTGTAAAACAAAAGACATATTGAGTCAAGGATGTGGTAAGATCGCAATAGTCGCTGTACCATCGTAGGGTAAGGTAGCGAAAGCATGATTCTATTTGGAAAGACTTCACTACGATCTCACAGCGGCGTTATTACATGTACAACCTCACTACTACATGTACCATCACTTTCTCACTACGCTTCCACTACGACTATACATTTACACCATGCTGTTCAAGAACATAGTACGATTCTAGCACGCCCATGCCATCTACATCAAGCTCTTCTTGCGACCTGACTACGTCCATACTACGACCATCATGCTCATTGTCATTTTTCGCATAAAATATATATAAAAGCTCTCCAGGTTTGGTTTGTCTGTATGTAATTAGAACCTCTTGTTCTTTTTCTCTAACCACCCAACCATGCTTGACACATCTGTGTCATCCCTGCTATCGTTCACTAAATCATCGTTATTTTAAGTTTGATGGACCAACACAAAGTTGTGATTCAAGTTACAAATGTAATGTAGCTTGGTCAGTCTGACATCTCTACTGGATTAGGATTTGTTACTATCAGAGCTCCCTCTGCCTCTATATCTACCCTACCACCACGCCCCCATTTTCTTGTAGATTTTGGTGGTATGACTGTGTTGTCTCCAAGATATCTACGTACATGTATTAATCAGAAATAATGTAGAACAAGGGTGGTGACTGGTGAGACAGGGTATAATCGTAGCAGGATTGTTGTAGAAGTGTAATTAGGACGAAGTATCATTGTGAAAACAATGGAAATAAAAAAATTCATACCTAGACCTCAGCATGAACTAAATTAATTTAAGATTGTGGTGAGCGTGGTGGGATCGTGGTCCAGTGGGACTGGGGCTTAAGGGGAAAAAATTATGTTTTAAACTGTTTTTACAATCTTTGTAATATATACAAAATACTTTTTTTGAATGCAGAAATCCATGCTCTGACATCTTCTATTGCTAAAATAGCTCTATACATGTACAAAGTGTAGGTAGCTTAATTTATAAGAAAGAAGGGGTTCACTTTACACTAAAGTAAAAGAAACAAAAATTTCTATAGAACTGATATTTATTAATATTAATGACTGTTACAGATTTTAATATAATACCTCTAAGGCCAATTAAAATTAATTGATAGATTTTCATCCCCGCCCGCCCCTCTGAAATCGTCCCGCCCCGATTTTTTTTATTTTATAAAATTTACGATTTACGGATTTTGTTCGTTTCCGTTACTGATAACCGTTAAAATTTCGTTTCATTTATGACTTCCTGTTTCAATTTTCGGTTTTGTACCTCGAGTAAATCTAACCAAAATGATTGTCGACATAATTTCTGCTGCTCTATGATGACAACATCATCTTTCGAGAGTAAAAACTGATAACGATAATGACGTGAAATATTCGTGTTACGAGAAAAACTCTGTGTCCTAGACCACAAATCGCGGTATGTCACAAATTTCTGTGATTAGAAAACTGGATTTTTTTAGGCAATAACTTTGTGTCAGGAAGTTTAAATGTGAAAGATATCCAAAGCGCAAAAATCGTGGAACCCATTGATACAGAAAACATGACTGGATTAAAGATATTGAAACACAAACACGAACTTGTTTATTGAGTTTAAAAAGTCGACTAACATACGCTTTTTATTTACAGAAGCCCTTAGATTTTACCCATGACTGTCTTTTCTTGTTGATTAACACAAAATGTCCCAATATCCCCAAAAGCGTCATTAAACAACAACTTCTTTTTTTTTTATTAAGTTCACATGTGTTTTACATGGTAATTATATTTTCATCTTGCATAAATGCATAAGTACCAACCCTATTATTTTAAACACTGTTTGAGTTTTCATTTTATTCTGTACTCATAATAATTGTGTTGCATACCAATGCATTTGCTTCTTTTTATGGGTACTAAAAACAATCGTTTAGGAACCCAAATACATTTGGTGTAGAAAGTCCAACTGAAGAGAGCATTTCTACACGTCTTTGTTGTATAGTTTCTAAAGCCGCAATTAGAGACATTTATTTTAGGATTTGAAAAATAATGTAAGATTCCTCATACCTGTGTATACATGATATAAGCGTATTATTACACTTGCATACATGAAGAACTCGTCACAAAATGGTTTCATATGAAATAAAATTTAAAAAATAAAATCCTCCCACCCGCCCCATTTTTTTCAGAAATTTGGATGAAAATCTACTAATTAATTTTAGTTGGCCTAACAGTCCATTTTATGTTTATCTGTATTTTTCAGGAACACCACCATGAAGACTGATTCTAATACCCCAACAGTCCATTTTATGTTTATCTGTATTTTTCAGGAACACCACCACTGATTCTAATACCCCAACAGTCCATTTTATGTTTATCTGTATTTTTCAGGAAGACCACCATGAAGACTGATTCTAATACCCCCAACAATCTATTTTATGTTTATCTGTATTTTTCAGGAACACCACCATGGAGACTGATTCTAATACCCCCAACAATCTATTTTATGTTTATCTGTATTTTTTCAGGAACACCTCCATGGAGACTGATTCTAATACCCCCAACAGTCCATTTTATGTTTATCTGTATTTTTCAGGAACACCACCATGGAGACTGATTCTAATACCCCAACAGTCCATTTTATGTTTATCTGTATTTTTCAGGAACACCACCATGGAGACTGATTCTAATACCCCAACAGTCCATTTTATGTTTATCTGTATTTTTCAGGAACACCACCATGGAGACTGATTCTAATACCCCAACAGTCCATTTTATGTATATCTGTATTTTTCAGGATCACCACCATGGAGATTGATTCTAATACCCGCACAGTCCATTGTATGTTTTACAGGTTATCTGTATTTTTTCAAGAACACCACCATGGAGACTGAATATAATACTCCCAACAGTGCATGTACAACTTATGTTTATCTGTATTTTCCAGGAACACCACCATGGGGACTGATTCTAATACCCCCACCAGTACATGTACAACTTATGTTTATCTATATTTTTTAGGAACACCACCATGGAGAACGAATCTAATACCTCCACCAGTACCTCCACCAGTAGGAGGTCAATAGCTGAATGTGTAGGGGATATGTACCTCGATGAACATCTAGCAGATATTCACTTTTCCTTCCCAAAGGAGAAGTCAATACAACCAGTCCCAGCTCACAAAATGATTTTGGTAGCAAAGAGTCCAGTTTTCAAAGCAATGTTTTGTGGAGATCTGGCAGAAAAAGGGTCAACTATTAAAATAACGGATATCACAGCTAAGACCTTCAGACAAATGTTGAAGTAAGATTCAGTGATTTTTATAAGCTCATTTATATATATATGGTATACCTTTGTCCCTTGTCAACATGTTAGACAATAACTTAAAAGAGTTATGGGGTTTTATTTATTTAGAAGGGGGAATTTTCAAGTTTTCAGACAATAATTCAAAAATGATTTGAGCAGTTTGTATGAGAATTTGGTGAATTGTTTATATCTATTTATGTACATGTAAGCTCCCTTTTGATTTTTTTATAAATTTTGGACTTTTTGTATCCTATCTTCATTATTTATGGGGTTTTATTCATAAAAAAGGGGGGTTCCAGTTTACAAAAAAATCAAAAGTGTTTTGAGCAGTGTTAATTAATGGTTTGTATCTATCAAAATAAACTCCCTTTGATTTTTCTGACATTGAAGTTTTTTTTTTTAGAAGACGAGGCCTGGAGGGGTGTATCATGCACTCATGGCAGTGGCAGGTCCATCAATTTAAGGTTGGGATTCCCAACCAAATATAAAGGAGGTGGGGCTATTAACTCATGACTTGCCTTACAATATTTTTGGTTTTAATACAATGGGAGACAAACTAAATCATAACTGATATTAATTATACCCCTGCTTTGAAAAAAAGGGGGGTATACTGTTTTACCTCTGTCTGTCCTTCCGTCAGTCCATTAGTCCGTCAGTCTGTCAGTCAGTCCGTCCGTCCCATGAATATTTTTCGTCACATTTTTCTCAGGAACTACACTACCAGGATTTCTGAAATTTGGTTTCAGGCTTGATATAAGTCAGCTATACCGTGTGATGCGTTTTCAGATTCATCACTTGAAAACTTCCTGTTTACCGAACACTTGCATATATTTACACAATTAATATTATCCACTTGCGGCGGGGGTATCATCAGTGCGCAGTAGCTCGCAGTTTCACTTGTTCTATATTTCTTGAATATGAAAAAAAGAAAATGAGGTATGATTGCTGATTAGATAACTATCCACCAGAGACTAAATGCAGTAAATTTAAGCTGGCATAATCCGCATTCATCTTCAGATGACTTGTTGTTTATTAACAAAAAGGTTGACAACTTGAACTATTTTTCATTTAGGTTGAATTGTTTGATTTCTATGATTTAACCATTTTTTTTCAAATTTAAATGTACAACTATTTGATCTTCTAGGGCTTATCCATAATTTCTAAATTTTGGTGTTTTTGATGCACTTGTACCTTAAAAAAATTATTAATTTCTGAAGATGACAGAGAATGTTTTGTTGTAGGTACCAGATTAAGGCACTATAATTAGAATTTATGTATGACTAGTACTTGTTCTACAATCTGGACCTTCAATATTATGAACTTCCTAAAACCAAACTTAGCAAATGGTTGATCTTTATAGCATATGAAGATGTTGTATGATCATGATGATTGCCAAATAGATAACTATCAACCAGAGATCAAATGACATAGATTCTAACAACTATAAGATTACTGTACATGTACATGTATGACTTTCAGCAATGAGCAAAGACTATACCGCATAGCAACCCATCAAGGACCATTACATTACAAGTTACACAATAATTCAAAAGTGAATTGCCTTCTTTAAAGTGAGACTGAATTATTCCTAAATTAAGTTTTAATGCATATTTGAATTTCAGTTTGATAATTAGGCAGGGTTTAACATCACTATCTACAGTACTCTTAAGGACATGCTGAGATTAATAACTTTGAGAGACATTGTGTCTGACATGACAGCCTTAAGGACAGACACAAAAACCAGGTGTGATCTCATGCTGTTTAGCAATTAAGGTTACCTGAATCAAGGAGCATGACTGATAAACTGTTAGATTACATAACCATGATAACTATAAAACCTTGTTTACAAATATCTTATCAGCTAATAATTTCGAATGTAGATACAGTGAACACATGCAGCACACAGGTGGTTCTGTTAGATATCACTTTTTCTGGTGTTGAGTGAATCACAAGTAGTAGTGAATTTGTTCACTGTGTGCACTATATATATACAGATATACATTTAATATAATGTTAGTAATATTGTTAATGATATATATGCTCCGGCAAAATGAATTAAACAAACTCTTACTACAGTTATTATAGCTACAGTGTATATAGCCTACCTGTATATGTATATACATTACTTTTTTAAAGTTTGCTAAAACACAAGTTTAAAGCGCAATGAGGCAATGAGGTTTCTGTAAATAATCAAAAAATGTCAGAAATATTGTTATAAATATAAAATGATAATGGTGTTTTATCTTTACAGACATGTTTACACTGATAAATTGTTTATAAATGCAGATACTGTGGGTGCTCTCCTACATGCTTCACAGAAATATCAGCTGGAAAGTTTGACGAATGATTGTGAAAGTTATCTCCGTCAAAACCTGAGTCTTCACAATGCATGCACCATTTTACAACAAGCTGCTGACTTTGCTCTATTTGAATTGGCTAGTTCATCCCACAATTTTTTGTGCAAACACGCAACAGATATCATCAGTAGTGAAGATTTCCTAAATCTTTCCAAGGAGAATCTTAAAAAGATTCTTGAATGTGATGGGTTCTGTACTGATGAAATTCTTATATTTAATGGAATGATGAAGTGGGTCGATGCTAAAATCGAGGAAGAAGTTTGGACTTGCGATCCTTTAGAAAAAAGAAATTCTCAAAACTCTAAGAAACGTAAAGCTGAAAGGGAAGTTGAAGATAGACGCAGAGAGATATTAGGAGATATATTATATCAGATTCGTTTTCTAGACATGAGTATTGAGGACTTTACAGAGGTAGTTATCCCGAGTAAAATACTGACAGAGAAGGAACAATTAACTTTTCTAAGAATCATGTCTAGTAACTCAACAAGCAAGCATTGCCCAGATCTACCAGACGTATTTCTTACAAATAGCCGTTATGATTCAAAAGTCATTACACTTAGAGATGTGGTTGAAAAACTTCCACATAGACCAATATTGGCTGCATTGCCTAAACACTTACGAAACTGTTTACGGATTCACTTACATTCCGCTAAACCTTTCAAAATAAATGCACTGAACATATTACCACAAAAGAGACGAGAGCAAGATTCTCCTGTTAAACTAGCATCAGTATTCTGTCAGATAAAGGGAACAAGTTTTGGTAAGAAGTATTGTCTTGACTTTTCTGAATATTCCAACAGTTATATATCAGTTGAAAAACAAGTGAAAGGTGATACTGTTGTCATAATAGAGGTTGTTATTACAGAAAATGACGGTCTAATGACTAACAGAATGGAGACAGACTGGGAGGAATTAGAATCTGAAGTCCCCGAAGATAAAGAAAAATGGATCAAAAAAGAAATCTCTAGTTCTCAGGATGTTAAGATTGCATGTGAAGGAGTTGATATTGTAGATGATATCATTTTATATCCTTGTTAATCAAAATACATATTTTCAGAAGTTTTGATTTTTTTTTTATCCCAATAATATTATCATCTTGCACAATTGGACATCGCTTATAAATATTCTTCATCTTAAACATCTGTTAAAAAAAGGGAATTATGAAGCCATTTTTTGCCAGGGGAAACATAAATCAAAAGTAAGGGCAGCCTCCTTTGATTAAAATGTATCTGTCCAAAAAGGGAGGTTAATGTTGTTATGTGACAACAATTTCATAAAAAGGGATAACTATATCCCCCACACTCTAGTAGTAGGAGTTACATGTATATTACAATTGCATTTTAAAAGGTCTATTTGTCCACCAAATATTTTTGATGCATTTTTCTCAGAATCTTATTTATTTGGTCAGCAGCTTTAAAGCACTTGATGAGTTGTTACATTTGGAGACTCTTATCTTTCAGTTTCCTTCTTCCTGTTGGAAATTTGGATTGAGATTTTGATCATATTTTGAGGGAATGAATTAGGTTGAAGTTGGGGGGGGGGGGGGGGGGGGGGGGGGTAAAAAAAAAATTGGTAGGGAGGGGGAGGGACATTTTTTTGAGATTTCAAAAATGAAAAAAGGAAATTTCTTCAAATATTTTTTTTGGGGAAAAAAAAGGGGGGGATTTACATTTTTGGAAAGGGGTTAATTCTCAACGGCATAGTGTATAGCACCAAAAAAAAGGAGGGGGGGGGCCAGTTCTCATCAGCATAGTGTATTACACAATACCAATTCTAAGTTCTTTGACTACAGTTATTCTGTGTCAAATCCCAATATAGACCTGTATCAAGCACGAATATTGTGCCCATTTTTACCCCAACTGTTCAGACTTAGACCTCTGCGGTCATATCCAGCTGCGCTAAACAAAGCAATTTATTGGGACTGAGTTGTTGTTATGTGTGCCTTTTTGGGTATGAGTTGTCATGTGTGCCTTTTTGGGGATGAGTTGTTATGTGTGCCTTTTTGGGGATGAGTTGTCATGTGCTCCTTTTTGGGGATGAGTTGTCATGTGCTCCTTTTTGGGGATGAGTTGTCATGTGTGCCTTTTTTGGGGTTGAGTTGTCATGTGTGCCTCTTTTGGGATGAGTTGTCATGTGTGCATTTTTGGGATGAGTTGTCATGTGTGCCTTTTATTGGGATGAGTTGTTATGTGTGCCGTTTTGGGGATGAGTTGTCATTTGTGCCTTTTTGGTGATGAGTTGTTATGTGTGCCTTTTATGGGATGAGTTGTTATGTGTGCCTTTTTGGTGATGAGGTGTCGTGTGTGCCTTTTATGGGATGAGTTGTTATGTGTGCCTTTTTTGGGATGAGTTGTCATGTGTGCCTTTTGGGGTTGAGTTGTCTTGTGTGCCTCTTTTGGGATGAGTTGTCATGTGTGCATTTTTGGGGATGAGTTGTTATGTGTGCCTTTTTGGGTATGAGTTGTCATGTGTGCCTTTTTGGGTATGAGTTGTCATGTGTGCCTTTTTGGGTATGAGTTGTCATGTGTGCTTTTTTGGGGATGAGTTGTCATATGTGCCTTTTTGGGGATGAGTTGTCATGTGCTCCTTTTTGGGGATGAGTTGTCATGTGCTCCTTTTTGGGGATGAGTTGTCATGTTTGCATTTTTGGGGATGAGTTGTTATGTGTGCCTTTTTGGTGATGAGGTGTCATTGGCTCCTTTTTGGGGATGAGTTGTCATGTGTGCCTTTTTTTGGGTATGAGTCGTCATTTGTGCCTCATTTGGGATGAGTTGTCATGTGTGCATTTTTGGGGATGAGTTGTTATGTGTGCCTTTTTGGGGATGAGTTGTCATGTGTGCCTTTTTTGGGGATGAGTTGTCATGTGTGCTTTTTTTGGGGTTGAGTTGTCATGTGTGCCTCTTTTTGGATGAGTTGTCATGTGTGCATTTTTTGGGATGAGTTGTCATGTGTGCCTTTTATTGGAATGGTTTGTTATGTGTGCCGTTTTGGGGATAAGTTGTCATGTGTGCCTTTTTGGTGATGAGTTGTTATGTGTGCCTTTTATGGGATGAGTTGTTATGTGTGCCTTTTTGGTGATGAGGTGTCATGTGTGCCTTTTATGGAATGAGTTGTTATGTGTGCCTTTTTGGGATGAGTTGTCATGTGCTCCTTTTTGGGGAAGAGTTGTCATGTGTGCCTTTTTTGGGTATGAGTTGTCATGTGTGCCTCTTTTGGGATGAATTGTCATGTGTGCCTCTTTTGGATCAATTGTCATGTGTGCATTTTTGGGTATGAGTTGTTATGTGTGCCTTTTTGGGTATGAGTTGTCATGTGTGCCTTTTTGGGTATGAGTTGTCATGTGTGCCTTTTTGGGGATGAGTTGTTATGTGTGCCTTTTTGGGGATGAGTTGTCATGTGCTCCTTTTTGGGGATGAGTTGTCATGTGCTCCTTTTTGGGGATGAGTTGTCATGTGTGCCTTTTTTGGGGTTGAGTTGTCATGTGTGCATTTTTGGGGATGAGTTGTCATGTGTGCCTTTTATTGGGATGAGTTGTTATGTGTGCCGTTTTGGGGATGAGTTGTCATTTGTGCCTTTTTGGTGATGAGTTGTTATGTGTGCCTTTTATGGGATGAGTTGTTATGTGTGCCTTTTTGGTGATGAGGTGTCGTGTGTGCCTTTTATGGGATGAGTTGTTATGTGTGCCTTTTTTAGGATGAGTTGTCATGTGTGCCTTTTTGGGGATGAGTTGTCATGTGTGCCTTTTATGGGATGAGTTGTTATGTGTGCCTTTTTGGGATGGGTTGTCATGTGTGCCTTTTTGGGGATGAGTTGTCATGTGTGTCTTTTATTGGGATGAGTTGTTATGTGTGCCTTTTTGGGGATGAGTTGTCTTGTGCTCCTTTTTGGGATGAGTTGTCATGTGTGCCTTTTTTGGGGTTGAGTTGTCATGTGTGCCTCTTTAGGGATGAGTTGTCATGTGTGCCTTTTTTGTGATGAGTTGTTATGTGTGCCTTTTATGGGATGAGTTGTTATGTGCGCCTTTTTGGTGATGAGGTGTCATGTGTGCCTTTTATGGGATGAGTTGTTATGTGTGCCTTTTTGAGGATGAGTTGTCATGTGTGCCTTTTTAGGGATGAGTTGTCATGTGTGCCTTTTATGGGATGAGTTGTTATGTGTGCCTTTTTGGGGATGGGTGGTCATGTGTGCCTTTTTGGGGATGAGTTGTCATGTGTGCCTTTTATTGGGATGAGTTGTTATGTGTGCCTTTTTGGGGATGAGTTGTCATGTGTGCCTTTTTGGGGATGAGTTGTCATGTGTGCCTTTTATTGGGATTTGTCGGACACATATTTCCTGCTTTCTGAAGGTTACACATGGAGGACATTTGAGGTATGCCCAATATGACCATGATTACAATGTGTGCATTATTGTTCCAAAGAGGAGTTGATATATTGCAGTTCTTCATTTTAAAGTGCCTACACTTATTTGCAAATTTAAGTATCCTTTTGTCAGGACTTTAATGGTGTCCTCATAATAATTTATCTTTAGTTGCTGTCTGACTGAAGCTTATCCCACATCTCCTTAATCCCTATATGATGTGAATCAGCTAGATGACAATGAAATTTGAATGCAAATTGAGTAGATAATATCCTATATTGCTGTATAAATGTACATGTAATTTGATTGCTGGTATTTGGACAAATTGATGATTGATGTCGTTAGCGTAGATCTGTCTGGATTTTAAATGAACATTTTCAAATATTCAGACCAAATAATACCATCCTTGATGTCTTCTGTAAACTTTAGCAAAAATCTTCTCGTCTGGAACTAAATTTTACCAAATTAAACTAAACTTGGCCACCATCAGCATAAGGGTATCTAATTTAATTATAACTACCTGCTGATCCTGTCTACTAACTAACATGGTTGGTATGGCTAAAAATAGAACAAAGGGCAAAACTGCCTACAATCTATTTCTTTGAAAACTGCTCTAAATAGAGTACTGTAAATTGACTTGGGTAGAAATGTTCAGAATATTGAAATCTACCTACTCTTTATTTACATCAAAACTTTCAGATGACTTATTGGAGTTATTACCCTTTATATGAGCATTTTTACCATATTTTTGTGAGTCTTGTCTATAAAAACTATAAGATGATAGTTAGTAGACCCCTTGTAGGATTTATTTCCCTTGAATGACAAATTTTGTCGAGCCTGATACTTTTGTTGCAGAAAGCTCGACATAGGGATAGTCTTCATGCGGCTGTGGCGTTAGCTAACTTCTTACAAGCTTTATATTTTAGAAGGTGGAAGACCTGGATACTTCATACTTTATTTATAGATGCCTCATATTACGAAGTTTCTGTCTGACAGATGTCCGTTGTCCTTTAACTCATTTTCATGGTTAAATAACAATTGAAAATAAAGGTACAAAACCATTTGTTGTAATGTTAATGTCTCTCTTATTATGAGTAATAGGATAACGATATTTGGTATGTGCATGCCTTACAAGGCCCTCATGCTTGTCACACAGTTTTCACGAACTCGACCTCATTTTATGGATCAGTGAACAAGGTTAAGTTTTGGTGTTCATGTCCATATCTCAGATACTTTTAAGTAATAGGTCTAGTGTATTTGGTGTATGGAAGGATAGTCGCTGTAATGTGTACATGTCCAACTGGCAGGTGTCATCTGACCTTGACCTCATGCTCATGGTTCAGTGGTCATAGTTAAGTTTTTGTGTTTTGGTCTGTTTTTCTAATCCTGTATGCAATTATAGGTCTACTATATTTGGTGTATGGAATGATTGTAAGGTTTACATGTCTAGCTGGCAGGTGTCATCTGACCTTGACCTCATTTTCATGGTTCAAAGGTCAAACTCGAGTTTTTGAGTTTTACTAAATTTGAAATAATTTTAACAACTCATGCAGCATTGTAGCTGTTTGTCAAATCACTTGGTTTTTGTTATACTAATGACGAATTTCACAGAATTTCGGACATATGGATGTCAATACGACTACAGCATCAACTGATATGATCCATAATTATGTTCCAGGAGATAAAATAATCTCGTAACTGTAGATATGCGTATACATATGCAATATGCTACAATGGGTTTTTTTCTGGAATATGTCTGTTAGGATCTCATTTTCATTGTTTGGCGATTTAAAAAGAAACATGTTTTTTGAAAGACAACAAAACGTATAAAAAGACAGCAGCCAGGTAACTTTTCCCGCTTCTTCCTTTTCTGTGATAAGAGCCTGACCGAAAACGGTGTCATGGATATAGATATATTTTGTGTCTAATGATTGACCTTTATAAAGTTTTACTAGGTCTCCAATATGGAATGATTTTAAGGTGTACATGTACATGTCAATCTACAAGGGGTTATCTAACTTCTTGCATGTTGGTTAACTCGGAGACATGAAAACACATGTCACTTGTTAACTTTGATTCCCTTTCATTTTCATATTACATTTATGTAGTAATATGTCAAGAATATTTGTTGTTTGGAGTTATTGTAGATAATATTCGTCTTGAATAATTAATTTCATCTCATTCTTATTTTGATGCTACATAGGTCAGTGCTAACTTATGTGGTAAGGTCCGTCTCTGAGATACTTTATAAGCAATGTTGTCATATATATTTGGTGTATGAAATGGTTGTCAGGTGAAACGTGGTCATTTTGCAGGGTTTACATGAGGTCGACCTTCATCAATGGCTTAATTTTCAAGGTTCATCGTTCAAACAAGATTTCGTGATTAGGTCGATTTCTCAAATACAAGAAGAGATTTGAAACACATCTGGTATCTGGTATAGAGTGAAAGTCATATAAGTTTTTGCTTTTATATGAAAGATTGAGGTGTTGTGTTTGCAAATAAGACTAAACGGCGTAGATGCTAGCAGCTACATTTGGGTCAAATCACTCAGAACAAATGTTTTACTGGCGGAACTGAGAAAAAATCTTAAAGGTTTCAACAGACGAAGAAATTGATGATTAAGATTGAAATAGATTTAAATTCATTAAACTGACATTTAAACCAAACAAGTTGTAATCGTTGGCTAGTGTTCTTGTAGGACCAATGGAATTAGTTTCTTAATGCTTACAGTATTGAAGACTGGCTTGCTAATTTCAAATGATAGATCACAAGTCTAAATTTTACACGTTAAGATAGTCGGTAAGATAAATTCGTTACACAGTAAATTCCATATTGGGATTCGCTCTCACCCCATATGGAATTTACTGACCCCATATATACTGTATTAGGTCACTAGCACATTATGTAACTAATATTCCAATGAATAGCTAAAAGATTACATTTTCAGAATTTTGTAAAACTGCTATATTTTCATTTTGTGGGCCAAAAAGGGGTCTTACTGAACCTCCTCCTTTGAATGGTTGGTAACAACATATGTCGCTTACTCTGTCCTGATTGCATTAGGTACATTTTATATATAACTGATTCACTTAATACGAAACAAGCTGTCACAAAGTGCAATAGTATAAAATGTTGCACTGACTTACGTTTTGTGAATAAACATGATTACAAATGTCCACCAGCCATTGACATGATACAGTGCAGCTGTGTACAATGGGTATACGTGTAGCAAGGCAGATATATCCCCACGTAGTGATAGTGACCTAGTGACGAGACTTCATTAATAAAGTAATTATATAGTATGGAGCAAATCTAATTATAATGATAAGTTATCAATCACAATAAACATGAATAGCAAGATACGTTAAGGTGTTGTTATTTATGGAAATTAATAACTTTTTAGGGACGTCGGGATCGGGTGTTTTTAAGCTCGGGATTGCGGGATTGATCCTTTTTGGGATCCGGGAATTCTTTTTTCGAAGTTCGAGATGTCGGAATTTAAATTTCTTTAAATTCGGGACCTCGGGATTTCATATTTTTAAGCCTGGGATTTGGGGATCAGGACCCCTCCGACCCCCCCCCCCCCTCCCCCAATTTACCATTGAAAGTTTATCTTCTTATCATAGTTCACAACTGAGAAAAATGTCAAAGCGACAACAACCCGACCATAGAGCAGACAACAGCCGAAGGCCACCAATGGGTCGTCAATGTAGTGAGAATTCCTGCACCCGTAGGTGTCCTTCAACTGGCCCCTAAAAAATATGTATACTAGTACAGTGATAATGGACATCATACTAAACTCTGAATTATACACAAGAAACTAAAATTAAAAATCATACAAGACTATCTAAAAATTATGGAAGTTAAATAAAAAACCTCTATATTGAAAGTCTGTCTGACTATATATAGTCAGACAGACTTTCAATGGTATACTTATACTGCCTTTTTTGTGTGTCATTTTAAAGCTCTACAATATGTGATCTGTGATGACCCTCAAGACATTTATTTTTTACGCTAATATGAAAATGGCCATTTAGCGGTTCTTATACAGAACAATATTGAAAGCTTGTTACAGATTAGGTATAAAATGAGATATATTCAAAACACTACTCAAACTCACTCACTCCAAAATTCCATCATTCGCTCGCTCGCTCGCTCGCTCTCATAAATCACTCACTAACTTACTCTTCTATGTATACGCACTTTCAATAAATAAAATCACATGTTTGATTAAGAACATGCAAATACTGAACAACAAGTTTAATGAATGAAGTATTGACATAATTCATCATATTTATGTTTTGTAGTATTTGCATGGGTTTTTTTTCATTTCTCTTTTCTTTTATTTAGAAAAAAAAGCAATCATATCACGAACGTAGACAGAGTTCAAACTACTTATCGACACAACATCAAAGAACATGTAATATGTCGTTTCCTTTTCATCCTTTTAACTATATTATAGAGTATTAAAAGTATGTGGTCAAGATTATCCAATAATTTCCTTTTCCACTCTGCACATATTTATTACTTACGTTTGTAATAAAACACGCCTAAATATTGAATATATTGTAATACCTCACGAACTTTCTGTTTTACGTGCGAATATGCATGTGGTAGTATACGTACAATCTGTGATCAGTTATTGACTTCACATATAAATGGAGTATAAAAGGTCATTCAAGATACCAGATTCGTTAATAATCATTTGGGAGTTATAAGGATACAGAGATAGCATTAAGTTAATTAAATATGTATATCACAATCAGAATGACAAAGGTCGAACTAAGGTAGGAATTTTCTGCTTATTATTTTGTAGATAATATTTTAATAATTTCTCTTTTACTTTTTCTTTTTATTATAGATTTAACACGCTTTGATAAAGTTCAAATATCGTGTCATTTTAATAGGACAAAATACAAATAACATATTGAGGGATAATATCGTTGTATAACTTTATATATATATTATATATGACCAGCTTTTTTTATTTTTCAAATTTCGCCAATTTTTTTAATAATTCATCTGCAACACGTTTCTCTTCTGTAATATCTAACTATTTTTGTACACTATAAAAATATGTATATGAAAACTGCATGATATACTTTATCTTTGATCTTATATCTTTGTTTTACTATCTATAGAGAAAAGGTGCTAAATATGGCTCATATAAAATAAAAAGATTTTATCAAGATCTCTTTTTTTTTTTATCCCAAAATGGGACTTTGAAGAAAACAGGACCCCAAAGTGTCCTGGCATTCCTTGGCAAATTTTCATTAGAACATTACTACGGAAAACTTTTTAAACTTGTATGTTAACTGACCTACAGTTATGTTAAAACATACAGCTTGGGTTATTAAACAACATGCATAATGATCTCAATGTTATAGGGTGCATTTCTTTCTAACACAAACGATGCAAACGGCTAAGCGCGCACATGTTTTGATCATTTGTTTCTAACATACGTTTGCAAAGTTTACATAAACTTTGACAAACTATGCAAACGCTACACATGCGTCTGCAGTTTTCGCTTGTCGTTTGTTCGTACAAACGCTACATTTGTTTCCAATTTCAACCTGATTAAACGAAGTATTTGTTTCTACGTTTGTAAAAAGTCTATTTACCAACAACATGTGCATGCATTATTGAAAGTTCAAACAGGGTCAATAAAGACTTGTTAAACTATGTATTTGTTTCTACTTTTGTAGCGTTTAGAAATCAACAACAAACGCGACACAACGTTTACAAAACTTTGGTTAGAAAGAAATGCGGCCTAGGTCTCTTATAATTTAATACAGGATGGCTCTCTTTTTATATCTATATATTTTTAGACTAAATGTAATGTTGTTTTATTTATTATTGAGGGATGAGTGAAATAAAAATATTGAATTGAATTGCAATAAACACCTGTATGATTATTAGTATTTTAAAGATTAAACACAATATTATATTTTCTTTTCAGAGTTCACGCCCTAAAGTTTGTTACTACAGCACTTGTTGGTTTAGAGTTAGCTTGGATTTTATTTCCACTGAGAGCACAACAGCAAGGAAAATGGACGTTCTGGCATTTCTTCAGCTTTGCTATACATTATGGGTCTCAGTTTTGGATGACATTTATTGCAGGTAACAGACATTAACAAGCTTGACCCCCCCCCCCCCCCAACAACAACAACAACAATAAAAAAAGAAAAGTGGCATGCGAAATAAGAATCAAGTTTTATATTTGCAGCGTTGAAAAAACCGTACATGTAGATACTTGCAGTACTATTTTTGTTATTATATCATAAATAAAAATTCGACTTTGTTTCATTCGAAAGGAATAAAGTGTTTCGACATAGTTACATTGCCGAGTGGTAATTTCAAACTTATTATGATGTTTATAATAATTAGAAGTAAGAAAGACCAACAAGAATATAAGTGTTTAGAAAATATGCGAACCACGGTAGAAGTAGACAATGAAACTCCAGATCGTCCAGTAGAAATTATGTAAATCGATTGGAATCTAAGAATGTTTTTCTTCAAATCGTTTCCTGTTATATGATGTTTAGCCATGTCTATGCTTCTGCAATAAAGATTCATTCATTCATTCATTCAATTATAGCTTCAGTAGGTTACCATTAAATTGAACCTTTGAATCGGAAATAATAAGTCAAAATAAGTTTAAGTATTCAAAATAAATCGCATTTTTATTCATATATATGTATATACTTGTAGGAATGGCAATGTTCCTGACATTACCACGTTTCTGGTTTGGTGAAGGACAGAAACTTTTGTTTCCCATGTATTTTGCTCTGTCTTTTGTGATGTCATCAATGACTTTAGCCACGTATATCCAGCTGCACATGGACAGTGGAATGGAGTTTAAAGAGGTCAGTATAAATATTTGACCATATATATAAGTCCATACAACTGTATATATGTATAATTTTTAGTTTGTTATTTGAATGATTACCAAGGAGACAACTATCCACACGAGTCCAAATCACACGGATGTAAGCAACGAAACGTTGAAGTACGGCCTTCCACAACGAAAAAAAACTATACCACACAAAATGTATATAGTCGCATAAAAAGTTGTTTTAAAAGGTTTAGTTCTGATATGAGTCTTAACATAAAATACATCCTGAACATTTCCGATGACTTGGTGAACCTTATGATTTCTCGTGCTTGCGTTACATTTAAAATGGAGATTGTGTTTTGGCTGTTTTATTTAAATTCATTTCATTAGATTAAGAATAGAACATGATGCTATCCAAACCAAGAAACAATTAAATTTTCCGATGACCCTTAATAACTTTGCAAAAATGTAGTCTTTACAATGCCATGAAAAATTTGGTAAAAGGTAAAAGTCATTATTATTTTTAGCTAGAAATTGGGAAAATCTTAATTTAGGCTGTGGTTAAGGTATTCAATTTAAGAAAGTTTATGCTTGTACGTGGCGATGTAAACCACGACCCGTCACTTGGTTATAACATCCATTAATATGTTCATGAATCCTTAATACATGCAATAAAAATATTTTTTTCTTGTGAGTAAAGTAGGAACTTTGGTTTACACATTATTTTTTTTCCAGGTGTTATCATTGTTAATGGCTGTGTTTTCCTCGTTAGTGAATTCCTACTACCTCAGTGATAGAATTGTAGAAACAACTACAAAAAGATTCGGTTTGGAAAAAGATTCAGGAACAGCATACGAAATAGGATTTGTTGATTTATCGAAACTAAGAGAAAACCCTGAATACTTTATAGCGGACAAAACATTTAGATTCTATCATCATCTTAGCTGGCTATCAAACATGACTGGATTCTGTGCAAACACTATATATTTGTATTTTTTATCTTCACATTATTTATGATGTTAACTTTTTACTTAGGTTAAGAACTGAATAGTTTACATACCTTATTGAATGAGGTAGCAACAAACAAGACACGATGTCATCGAGCACAATCACGAAGGTCAGATCAAACTCAAAAATATTCTCAGGAACAGTTTTGCATGTTCATATAAAATCTTTATAAGTTTTAATATACAAGAGCTATGTGGTTGTATACTTGTGTTTATGTATAAATTTACTCTACAAAGCGTACAACCTGGACATTTGAAAGACTAACTATATACTCAAGAAAAAAATACTCTATACATATTTTGTATTTTGTCTATTTAAGTATTGCTTTTTAAACTCATTGAAGTTTCTTTTCACAAGAACTTCTAATGTATTTCTCAGCTGCAAAGTGAGTGAGCACTTGTTTCGAGCATTGTGTTTTCAGATGGATTTGAAGTTTGAAAAAAGAGAGTTGTATGTTAGTATGTTTGCGATCATGAATGAAACTTACTCTACAAAGTGTCCAACTTTGGCACTTGAAAGACTATCTACTCAAGATAGAAAATACTCTATTATATATATAATACATGAATAGATTGTATTTTGTCTATTTAAGTGTTGTTTTTAAACTTATTAAAAGTTTTTTACAAGTATCTCTGATTTATTTCTGAGTTTACTACAAGAGAAGGAATTTCAATTTTGAAATTGTGAACTTTCCAAATTGTGAAGCAGCATTTTAGACCAGAAATGGAGTTTAGTCTTTTGTTTCTTATCATGATTTGCTTGATGGCGGGTTGCTAACGATGAAGCTGTTGATCCAAAGGTTTCGAATTGTTAGGGTTAATATTTGACTAATTTGCTTGACCGTTACAGAATAATTGTGTCACTTGTAGGCACAATCGTTTCAATTTTCCGGTGTTGTAACATCAATAACTGCGATCAATAGTTCTTTATTTCCAATGAGTATTACAACGGATACCTCTAGTGCAGTAGCACTTGTTTACCTGTCTTATACCATATGAATTAATCCATAGTTTTTATTGGATTCTTATTTGTCAATCTTCTGTTTTGCACAGAATGTTTTTATTTTTGTTCATATGGTGTTGTATTAGAAAAAGAATGTGTCTTCATCAAATTGTTATTTTATAGCCAATTTGGTATCTTCGTCATCTTTTTTACGGATTTTTCAAGTGTTCATAAAAGGTCAAGTTTTATACACTGTTGTTTGTCTTCTTGTTTTTTTCTCTTATGAAATCCTACTCTTTTCTTTTCCATTTCGATCCTTTCCTTTTACGCATCGTTTTCTCCCTCAGTATGAATAAAACATATGTGAGGTTATTGAACTTTTATTCATTGATCAATATTTATAAGTGTGCAGACAACATCATATTGCGTAATCTGATTAGTTATTGTATGACGTTTTAAATGCACGGAATGCGTCAACAACTATAAAATTCGATGAATGGAAACAGGAAGACAATTTGTTTATTTATGAGATGACATCATTATTTTATTTACATGCACCTCATGTGTAATAAAGATTTGCCTAGACTACATCTAAGTACGTGATATATACATGTATGATGTGAAATGTAAGTGATGATGAATACTTCAAAATGTTTGCAGGTCTTAAAAAGTGTTGTTTTTTTATTACATCTCATCAACAACTTCAGATTTTCTTACATTAAATTGCAAGTCTTGCATTTAGATTAATTGTTTCTAGTTCAGCCCAAAAGTCTTTCTGTCATTGAAGGAGATATGAATTATGTTATTTCTTTTCTTATCCGATGCCTTATGTAGAGGGAGTTCGAGAGAAAGAATGCTTCCCCCTTCCCGAGAGACAGTGCCATGCTTTTTGCACTTTCAGAACAAATTCTTTGAAGATCCGTAGGTGGCATATTGCAATACAGAATTTATGCCCCTATTCAATGTATCCGCATTTTCGAGTGGCAGTCCAAATTTCCCAGAACTTCTACATACTAGTATGTAATGCTTTTTCAATGGCTGTTCTTTTAAAAACTAACGAGAAATAATTTAGGAAAACTGTGAAATTATATGTTCCTTTTGTTGACTTATGATATTTGTATTATAGAACCTTCCTTTTTTTATATTTATTGATTTTTTGTGCTCGTACATGAAATATTTGCCACTGAACGATAAGCTATGAACAATCAATCAATCAATATGTTACGATGAAGACAACATGCGACCAGTAAATCTTGAAATTTAATGATATTTCCTGCATGGTTCATTTATACGTACAAGGCTTACTCACGGAATCAAATATGTTGATAAAAACTTTCATGTAGGTCCATTAAAGTTTTCATACAATAATAGAATTTCAGAAATTTTAAAAGGGTTCCCATCACTGATGTAGTCTGAAAAATCGAGTTTGTTTCTTCAAAGAAGAAAATATCTCAAAATCATTTATCAAAAAAATACACCAAACATGGGATTAATTGAGTGAATAGAATGAATGAAATTGTTTTAGTTGGAAACTTGAAAATGGGATTTTCTGTTGGGTACAATGAATCCTAATGGAAACATTTCTGTCATGTCTGTGGTGATCGATATAAAACAAGGATATTTGATGGATGATTTCTTACAGCCACCAGTTCATCTTATGCAGAGCAAGATATGTGTCCTTTAAAGCCAAAAGCTGGAGATTTAAACGGTCGACCAATTATATTTAAAGTCAAGAGCTGGAGATCCAGCACTAGAGATGTTAAGTCCAATGCTGGTGACATTAAGTCCAGCGCTGTAGATATAAATTCCCTCGCTAGAGATGTGGGCATACATGTGTAGCACCGAACTTTACATCTACAGCGTTGGAACCTTAGAGGTATGAATATCACCTTCTTTGGCAAGAGAGAAACGAGGCAGGGTTTCAATCGTCATTCCTATAAGATTGAAAGGGTTTGACTTTTTCTAAATTGGATACGAACGAACTTTAACAAACGATACGACAAACCAGAATAAACACTAAATGTAATGTGGACAAAATTATAAATCTTTAAAGATTGATTTCATGTATTATACTTTCGAGGTTGGACTCATATTGATTGGTAGTTGCAAGGGAGTTTAATATGTGTAGAGATACAGAAGAAATACGATGGTAGTAAGACAAATTCTGCGTATCGACAATGTCTGATCCTGATCATAAGGAGAAGTTACTAAATGGAACACAATATTGGTCGATCAAGCACATTAAACTGAGGATGTGTTATACTTTTACAAGTTATACACGAATAAATGGGTTTCCTGTAAAAATAAAAGAAGTATTAAATGATTCGTAAATGATTAAATATAAATGTCTCTTACTCATATATTGGTTATTATTTTTGGGCAATTTGATCTGATAACATTTCTGTGGAAAAGCATATTTTCTTAACCATGTTGAAAACTTGACAATAATTGAACATAATTGATTTTCATTCCCATATTCAGAACTAGTTTTGAAGGTAACAAATTAAAGCAAATCAAGCATTAAAATGTTGAACTTTGTACTTTTTTGGCTTTACAACTATTTTGATATGAGCATCACTGATGAGTCTAATGTAGACGAAACGCGCGTCTGGCGTATTATATAATAAATGATAACAAGTTCAAGACATGATAACTAAGAATAGAAAATGAACATGCACGTATTTCATAGTTCATACGGTAAAATCATGTTGTAAGCCAAATGGTATGTATATGCTTTCACAACTATGAACATGTGTAACATAACACTTTAATAGAAAATAAATTTAGTGCTCTTTATTGTGAAGATAAGAAAACAAATTTAAAATCAATCAAACTTTACAAAATCCAGCAGTTCCAAACGGCATTATGTATATAAAGAGGTTTAGCAGCCGACTTTTACCACTGAAATACGATATAATTTTAACAAAGACACTTATCAATTCTATATTTTTTAAAACGTTCATCTTATTCCAAATAAATCTTCACCAAATTGCAAGAAAAAGATGTATCGTCTGGCGTACAAAATTAGAAGCCTGGCATATTTGTTGAACTTTTACCGAGCGATTAAGACCCTCATGAGCAGTTAATGTCGTTAAAAACTTCCCTAGACGTCTGTTGAGTTTTGTTACGTCCCTTCTCCCAAATAAATGATGTACAGATGAAAACAATGACATCAATTTCTTGATTCTAGGAAATGAACTTTAAGATGTGTTTTATCGTTGCTTTGAATCTTCTATAATGTGAAGCCTTTATATAAAACGTAATCTTTAAATCTTAATTATCGTACATTGCAGACATAATAATTGAGACCATTTATCTCCCTTATAACATAAATAGTTTGTTTGTATCAATGTAAGTATCCGGAAACAAAAGAATGGGTCGTTCACCACAATACTGAGTTTATAAAATTTCTTAAATATCCAAATGTATCAAATGGAAAGATGTCACTAGGCCAAAACAAGTCATATAAGTTCAAATTATAAACAACCATTACATAATGATCTGAATTGGGGAGACGGTGTACATGTATGTACCTAACAGTATATCATTCCTTTAATAAAGTTGTTTAGCGCATTTTAGTTTCCCCTTACATTAGGCTGTGGTAAGATCGTCAACTTTGACTAGGTATACCTTAACGTGGCGATATAAACACAACCTATCACTTGGTTGTGACAACCATTAATAATGTTATGAATGCTATAAAATACATGCAATACAAATACGTTTTTCTTGTAAAGTAAAATAGGTTATTTTGTTAAAACTATTAATCTTTTTTCATGGTGTTATCACTGTCAATTTTTGTGTTTTCCACCTTAGTGAATGCATACTACCTCAGTGATAGATTGTAAAAAAAGACTACTGACACAGAATCGGTTTTGAAAAAGAATCAAGAACAGCAAACAAAATAGATTTGTTGAATTATCGAACTAAGACAAAACCATGAACACTTTATAGCGGACAAAGCATTTAAATTCTATCATCATATTACAGCTGGCTATCAAACATGACTGGATTCTGAGCAAACACTGAATATTTGTGTTTGTACCTTCAGATAATTTATTATGTTTTTTTATTAACTTAGGTTAAGAACTGAGTATCTCATATTATGAGGTAGCAAAATGCAAGACAAGATATCAACGAGAACAATGTTCTACATCAGAGGTGACGGAGGTCAACTCAAAGTCAAAAATATTCTGAGGAACACTTTTGCATGTGCATTTCAAATCTTTATAAGTTTTTTAAATATACAAGAGCTATGTGGTAGTATGCTTGTGTTTATGTATGAAACTTACTCTATAAAGTGTACAGCTTGAGCATTTGAAAGATTTTGTATACTCTAGAAAAAAAACCACATATTTTGTAAGTTGTCTATTTAAATGTCGTCTTTTAAGCACACTAAAGGATTTTTTTACAAGAACCCCTCTGTGTAATTCTCAGTTGCAAAGTGAGTTAGCACATGTTTCGAGCATTGTGTTTTCAGAGTGAAGTTTGAATATATTAAAGGAGATCTGTGGTAGTATATGCTTTCGATTATGAATGAAATTACGCTAAAAAGTGTGCAACTAAGGCATTCTGAAAGACTATCTAGTCAAAAGAGAAAATACTCGATATATGAATAGATTATATTTTGTCTTTTTTTTAAAGTGTTGTTTTGAAACTCATCATTTTTTTTACAAGTTTTGATATTTTTCATCCGCTGAGAGTTATACTCCACATACAAAAATAATTGATGGAATATTGCTATATAAAACTGGTTCTAAGTATAGAAATGAAAATCAGCTATTTTTTATTGTTGTTTAGTTTTCAACATACTTATGAAAATCAATTTTTCACAGAAATGTTAACACATCAAATGGTCCAAAATAAATATATTTATTAAAGTTATTGGTCACATGACGTTGTAATGGTCAAGTGATTGTTTACTATAAACACGTGTATGTGTTTATATCGAGCACAAGGTGTGCGTTTATGTTCAATTTAACTGGATGGCATATACCCGTAATGCCGGTTTTACGGGTATATGCCTTCATGATTTTCGAGAAAAGCATGATAAGGTATTACTTAAGGGGTTAGTTTGAGAAAATAAAGTTATTCGATGTTTGCCTATAGTTGAACGCAGCAACATTCGTTATATGTTACCCACCCACCCACCCTTTTGTGAGATGGTTATAGTTAAGTACAGCTCTTTGTAAGAACCAGGCAGGGTGCCATATACATGTGATTTATGAGGGTTTCAGATTTTATCTATAAATGGCCTAGAAGAAGCAGTAACTGAATACTGCTCAAAAAATAAATATGAGTGGGAAAATATGAGTGGTTGCCATGGTAACGGACACTCTATGTTTTGGTTGTGAAGCATAATAAAATCTTCCAAAAATCAGCTAAATCACTACAATTCAGAGCCTGATTAGGAATAGAATCAAGCATTTTTCATTAATTTTCATATGTAACATTGATACAACTTGGTTTTAGCATTATTTTAGTTCAGATTGCATGTAAACCAAATTTGTAAAAATAATTTAAAATTTTGCCAAAAAATGCATATTTTCAACTTTTCTGAATTTGGGATTTTTGCGAAATTTTCTAATTTTCTGAGGTGTTTTTCAGAAAAGAGCAACTGTGTATAGCATAGTTAGCACTTTAGTTATGAAGTTTGGATACTACTTTACCAAATTAAATAGAAAAAAGCTTGGGACTTTCTTTAGTTTTATCACCATAGCAACCGATTTTTTCCTTGGAAACGGAGTTATTATTTGCAGAATATTGCAGTTTTAGAGCTTTAATGTACTGAATTGTTCTATAACTGATAAAAAAAAAATATATTTAAGCATTAGCTTACTTTAAATTACCATCGTTAATAGTTGCTGACTTCAATAGTTACCATGGAAATACATATTACCCATAGTAACATCTATTTTAAAATGTATCAATAGAAATATATGTAAAAAAATACATATATTATATATAGACGGTGTTTATATTCATATTGGAATATGACTGCATGCTTTGCTTCACTCACAGTCTTGTCTGTATACAATATATAATGAAATTGAGGTTAGAACCGAAGGTAAGGGGGAAAAAAGGGGGTAGGTTTATTTAAAAAAAAAATCATACATGCAGATTCTTGAAAAGATAACGTTTGGTCGGAGAGCCTGATTATGAATAGAATAATGATAATGAATAAAATCAATTTTATTTTCAGAAATTTCATATGCATGTATAACATCGATATAACTTGGTTTTAGCTTCAGAGCTTAGTTAGTATTGCAGTTCAACCCCGACTTTTAGATTTTTTGTTAAAAAATACTAAAAAAACATTCATTTTTTTCGAAATCATGAAGTATTGTGAAATTATCAAATTTCCTCGTGTGTTTTTCTGAAAATTGAAAATATGTAAATCATAGCTAGCATTGTAGTAACAAAGTTTGAATACTACCTGACCAAAATAAATAAAACATTGCGTGGGGATCTCTTGAATTTTATCACCATGTTAATGTATTTTCCCCTTATTATTTATTGAATTCTGCGGTATGGGGGAATTCAATGTTCTCAATTGTTTCCAAACCTTTATGAAAAGACATGCATTGAAGCATATATAAGCTCTAAACTGCAATCGTTTAGTAGTATTACAACAGTTGCCATGGTGACAAATATCACCCATAACAGTCAATCAAATGATATTATAATATAGTTTATGTAAAAAATTACATATAATTATGTTTATAATTTTCATTTTTCTAATGGGAATATAACTGCATACTTTGCTTTGTTTCACTCTCAGTACTGTCATGACTGTCTTTGCTCATAAAAAAGACTTAACAAATTTAAATATATACACTGTTGCATTTTTGGGGAGGAGTGGAGGTTGGGTAGTTTTTGTTTGAATCTTTCATAGATTAGGATCATGCACAGCTAAGGTGTGCATTAATTACCTCAGATATACTGCAAAGTTCAAATGTACTCTTAACTGATCCTAGACTTTGAAAGGGGTGTAATTCCATAAAATAAAAATAAACAGCTGCGCCATGAGCGCATGTTACGCCCGTCGCTTTTTCAAAGAATAAAAAAAGTTTAATAACTTCTCAATATCATTTCACAAATTCATGAAAAACTAATGGGAGGTTATGTTAATAGATATAAACCTGGCGTCACCAAAGTTTCATAACTGCTCAAAGCATTGTCTGAAAACTGGAATAATCCCCCTTTTTATGATTAAAATCACATTTATCCGTGACCTAAAACGTATACAAATTAAAAGTGAACTCCCGTCAATAAATATAAACAATTTATTGAATGAAAAATGGAAAAAAATGGGGAGAGTTTAAGATTGGAAAGTGAAACTTTTTTTCAGTTTATTTCACTTTCTAAATTGAGGTACATTTCTCATTAGTTCATCTTTCTCTAAACATATAACCTAGGGGAAGAAAAGAAATACATCTATATTTAGTTATGATTTTGCATACACCTTTTTGAAAGTACACCAAAATGGAACTAAAACTGTAGGAGATGTAGGTTATACGTCAATAACACAGCAATCAAACGAAAAAAACCAACTAATGACATTTAGCAGGCAACATAAAGATTTCAACAATACTAGTAGTTATAGATGTCTACACAATATGTCAAATTCTTAATCATTACTAATTTATCTATATCAAGATTTTCTTGAGGATTAATTTATTTATAGTTGGGATCCTGCTAATATATTTACCCCCGCCACATACTCTATGTATGTGCCTGTCCCAAGTCAGGAGCCTGTAATTCAGCGGTTGTCGTCCGTTTATGTGTTACATATGTGTTTTTCGCTCACTTTTTGTAAATAAATAGGGTTTCTTGTTTGAATTGATTTACATTGTCATTTCGGGACCTTTCATAGCGGACTATGTGGCATGGGCTTTGCCCAATGTTGAAGGCCGTATGATAACCTATAGTTGTTAATTTCTGTGTCATTTTGGTCTCTTGTGAAGAATTGTTTCAATTTGACAAGTATACCACATCTTTTTTTTTTATTTTAACAGAAATGATAAAAAAAATAAATACATGAAAGTCGAAAAAACATTATATGGTATGTATGACAGAAAAAAAGGGCTTCAGAAAGGTTTTCCTTAAATATCAACTGGTCACTTTTAGATATTTCTTCACTAAACCAGGTTATTTAAGGTAAACTATACAGTTTTAAACTCAGTTGCAGATCCAGAACTCTGTGTAAAGGGAGGGGGGCTCCAGTCACACTTCAGTGATTCCCGATATAATCAACCAATTTTTTCCCACGAAAAGGGGGGGGGGAGGGGCTGTCCCCCAGGATCCGCCTGTGAAACTGATCTGGTTCTCGGTTTTAACAATTATTTAAAGTATCAAACAAAGAAAAGTAACGCAAAACGGGCATAACTCGGGAACAGTTAAAGTGACGCCAACTAAATTCAAATTGATCTCTGTTTTGTGGTCCCCCCAAGGGTGACTGGGGTATAGAAATATGGTCACTTGGTCTTATCCCGACCGGCAGTAAAACGCTTGCCGAAGTGGGGCGTCCGTTTGGCTGTGCGGGATGTATCAAGTTCGCAGTCACATCCGGTCAGAAGGGGGACGTTAAATCCGATGCCTCGTATAAAGAGAGTGCCACGCTCTTTGCACGTTAAGAACCCTTGCAACAACTCTTTGTGGGGTCCGTAGGTGGCCTGTTGCAAGGCAACATTTCTTTCCCTATCCAATATACCCTCATTTTCCAGTGGCAGTCCAAATTTCCCCGACCATCATCCTATATGGCCTCTATTGTATCAACCTACCTATTGTATTTATTGTGAACTTGTTCTCGTCCTGAATATGCATGAAATATTTACCACTTGACGTTAAGCAACCAACAATCAATCAATCTGTTTTGTGGTAATAAGCATTGTGTATATGTTTCATAACATTTGGTTGAGGCAAACTAAAATTAGAAAATGGAAACCAACTTCGTGACGACTAACGTACTGACGGACATGGGTGAAACTTATGATATGAGACAAATCTTCACAAGAAACGAATTGAAATAGAAATAAATAACCATAAGTCACCCTACGGCCTTCAACAGTAAGTAAAGCACATACCACATAGTACCATATGAAGGCTTTGTAAACAGATATCAAACTAGTTGAAAAAAAATTACTTAAAATAAAAAGATCATGATTGTTTAATCAGTAACTGTTAATTGTTATGTTATTTGGCACATGTCAATAGGTTCATTGATTTTTTTTTAGCATATCAAAGAAAAACGGGCACGTGTCTAAATGTTGTATTCCTCCTAATTCACACTTTTAAAAATCACTATTCCTTCAATAGATGGTTTGATTAATTATAAATTGGTTTTATAACAATCAAAATGCAAGGTTAATTAAAAATTCACCTAAGATTTACCTGTACTTTTTAAAAGAAAATATAGTTGATACACTGTGCAGTGGCGGATCCAGGGGGAAAAGGGGGAGGGGGGGTGGGGGGTTGTTGAAAACCCCCTTTATTTGGACGATCAATGCATTTGAATGGGAGCACATAGTTGGAACCCCCCCCCCCCCCCTTTTACTCTGGGTTGGGACACACATCCCCTTTTTTAAATGGCTTGATCCGCCACTGAACAGTGTATCAACTATATTTTCTTTTAAAAAGTAAAGGTAAATCTGCTAGGCCTCAACCATGATTCACTATGCAGCATTAATGCCCCACCAAGAAGTAACAACAGTACAGTTTGTCGATGCAGCCACCCACCTTATTCACATTGAATAGATTTATAAACTTTAATAGACTAATATACGGTGGACTTCTGATGTGTGTGCTACAATGTGTGATTTGCTTAAGTGTTGTTTACTTGTTTTGTTTGTTTCATATTATAATGCTTGCGTGACTTTACTTTTGAATTTGTGTTATAAAAGAAATATTAGATAATTTGCTACATTTCTTTATTTCGATTGTTTTATGCTATATGGTCACGTTTTTGCCTCTTTCACTTATTCAGAATTTCAAATCTCAATTTTATTCCATTTCTTTCATTTTTGTTTGAATTAAAAACACGAAATTCAAACATATACAAAATAACCTATTTCCTATCCCAAAAAACATTGGCCAATTAAAAGTTGATTAAGTATAATCCTTTGTTTGCATAAGTTTTCCTCCTATTCCCACATGAAATTTTAACTTTTCTTAGCAGATTTATAAAAAAAAGTGGGAATAGGAGGAATGAATCGTTTAAATAATGTTGAATATCTTATTTATTTATGATTATTTTTCTATAAAATTTGAATTTTTTGCATCAAATATTTATCTCTACCATAATATGTAAAAATAATATATATAACAGCACTCCTTCTAGTCCTTATTGGCATTGTATAGGTCTTTAGTGCACGAAGGAGTCCTTAGCAGTGTTTAGACGTACCGTTTTCTTTTACGATTCTAGACCAAAATAAAATTTGAATTTTGAGATATTGAGAAAAATCCAGGAATACAAATTTTTGAGGAAACCATGCACCAAATTCAGCAGGCCTACATTATTAAATCTGTCTCTCCATCTAAAATTTCTATGCCATACTTTGTTATCACAATAAACAAATGACCCGTTCATGAAATCAAGAGATATGAGTTGTAAATATAAAGAAATATGATTTTTGTTGATTATGGTTGAAAGAAGTCCATTTACAGGGCTGCAAAACAGATATTATAAGGTACATAATGGTTTGTATCAAATCTGAACTTTTTTGTTCCCATGGTAACCAAAAGATCAAGTGTAAATTAACTATCTTACTGTTGAGTATATTATTCAAACTCAATTATTTATATGCATCCAATACCTAGAAAACTATGTATTTGATGCTGATTTCGAATTAATTCAGCAATTTCAGACCGGTTGCTAGGGCTTTTTTTTTGGTTGCTTTGGTCTTTCAGCCACTTAAATTAAACCTTATATATTTTTTTATCATTTTCAAACAAATCATAAGTTTTATTGTCTGTTAAATTACATTAATATAAAAAAAAAATAGCAAAAATTTTGATAATGAACAAGTATTGTCTTTTGTCATTTTTATGAATTTTACCAATTTTTGTTGCCATGGTAACAAAAAAATTCAAATAAACCCAGATGTTTTTTTCCTGTTTTTTATAATTCAATGTATGAACTTTAAGATGCAATCATAGTTTATAATGAACTTGTCTGCTCAATGTCAATTTTTCTTGATTTAAAGTATGATATTTAAGCTATTTTCAGAAAATATCAAAATGCAGATTTTTGCACCTTTTTAAATACCATTTTAGCCTAATATCAAAAAAAAATTCACAACCTCAACATCAAAATATATACTTCAAATAATGCCTAATTATATGTTGAAATTATTTTTTTCTTAAAATTGTCATTATCATGAAATTGCTGCAACCAAAAAGTAGACATTTTCCAATTTATATGCCTGATTTCATCATAAATTCCTCAAAAAAATGGCTGCATGTTTCCATAGCAACCGTTCAACAAAATGTAAAAAAAAAGCTTGCAAACTTTATTTCAATCTTAGCTGCCTATTATATAAAGGAATAAAGCAGTTCTGAGACATACATGAATCACCCCCTGCCTGGATCTTACAAATAGCTGTACTTAATAGAGTATATGTATATATTACATCATATTGATATGAATTTTTCCTCTTTTGTAGATAGTTTTTGATTGTGTTACTGTATATTACTGTGCTATTGTTACTGTATGGTTGGATTGGTAGTGTGCCTGAATTTAAAGTGAAGGACTTTAGTTTGAAAATCAAATTGAATGTAAAGTTAATATTAAAGGCTGCTACAACTGTAAGCACACTTATCCTATTTATGTGTTGTTTTATATATTAAATAATTTATAATCGTTTGAGCTGGCGAATTAGAATATAACAACCAAAATATGAATAAGAGTCATTTATCTTGTGTTTGATCTATGTTTTCAGAAGCAGAAAAAAAAACATTCATTCGACCAAAAGACGACCATCACAGACAATTTTGATCCTGGTTGGTCGTTATTAAAAAGAAAAATAATTTTAAATTACAAATGCATATCTCTAACATTTTATCACATTTCTTGTCAAGATTTATTTTCAGAATTAAAAAAAATGCGGATCCTGTTTGTCTCAAACCGACAAAAAGTTGTATATTGTTTAGGTACAAGCGCCGGGGATGTAAATTATAACGCAGTAGATGTAAAGTTCCGTGCTGGAGATGTATGTTCACATCTCCAGCGAATAAATTTAAATCTACCGCGCTGGACTTTATGCAACAGAACTGAACTTTACATTTCTGTGCTAGACTTTGCATCTTCAGCGCTTGAATTTAAATTTTGTTGGTTGTCCGTTTAGGTGTCACACCACCAATTACTCCCTCAAAATTAGAACGTATGTGAAAGTAGGCCTACTCAGACAAAAAATAGTGCATTTGATGTTATTGTTTACTTAAACTACCCAACGGCGGGGTTAAACATTTATTTTTTAAGATCTCAACCCTATTTTTGGTAACAGCTTATGATTTAATATTTACATCATCAAGATATAGTAATAATGCCAAAAACCTACTTCGGTATACAAAATATAAAAACATTATTTAATCGTTGCTAAGCACTATTTTGGTTGCTAATCGTTTTATCAGCATGATATACAATTTACTTGCTTTCATTTCTTACTGCTAGTTATTCTTGCATGTATGAACCAATCTAACCTGATTTTACTCTAATTTGTACAATTAAAAATCAAAAGTTTTTTTTTGTAGTTCAATTTAATTTCTATCTTTTTCGGCTGTTGCTAAGCAACTTTTAGGTTGCTATGGTCAATTTCATTTTCTTGAGAAAAAAAATAATGATGACTCAGACATCATACATATGAAAGAAAAATCATTTACAGTAGCTAAATCTTTAAAAATTGCTATATTTATATCTCATATGGCCGAAATTACAAATTTTTGAACCGTTGCTAGGCAAAAATTTTGTTGCTAGGTTGTTGCTAAGCATTTTTAAAATGAAATTGAAGTGACTTTTCATTTGCAAACTCAAGTTAGTGTTAAACAAACAATACTATTTTGAATTATGCTAGTGTGTAATGAGAAATCAATGCATATGTGATAATTTGGCTATTTATTTAACCGTTGCTAGGCAACCTTCCTTTCACCGGAACATAAAAAAATCATAGTTTTGAATAGTTTTTATACTAAGGCTATCAATGATGTATATATAAACTAATTTGGAAGGGGGCCAAAAACGCCTCTTATCATACCTTGTCCTTTGCAGAAATGAAACTTTTGGTGAAAGAGAAATATATTAAGACCATTTTGAGCTCTGGTTTGTTAGAGGTTAAACTTACGATAAAAAATTTAGAAAGCTATGAAAATTGCAAAATTTGGTTGAACAGATAGGGACTTTTAATTGGTGGTCTGACACCTTTACATCTACGGATTTGGCTTTAAAAGACACATATCTTGCTCTGCAAAAATGAACTGGTGGTTGTAAGAAATCATCCATCAAATATCCTTGTTTTATATCGATCATCATAGACATGACAGAAATGTTTCCATTAGGATCCATTGAACTCAACTAAAACAATTTTATTCTATTCACGCAAATAATCCCGTTTTTGGGGTATTTTGTTGATAAATGATTTTGAGATATTTCCTCTTCTGAAGTAAACAAACTCGATTTTTCACACTACATCAGTACAAATGTTTTACAAAGTCTAAAATTTTATTAGTGTATGGAAATTTTAATGAACTTACATGTCAGTTTTGATGCAACATATTTAATTCCTTGGGTAAGCCTGATAGAAAATTTCTTATCTTTCACCTTTGCAAGTATAAATGAACTGTGCAGGTAATATCATTTAATTTCAAGATACAATGTAAAATTTCTGAAACATACCGTAACGATTTTGTAAAAACGAGTTGAAGCATATAATTTTCAGTACAATTACAAATCATTAACAGTAATATTCTAGCTTATGAACATGATAACGTCAAGCTTACCTATGAAGGCAGCCTGGTGTGTTTCATAATACTTTCTTCTACCGGATTGGTTTATCTATAGGAAATTACATGACACAGTACTGGTCTCGTGTGGTCTTCATCGTAACATATTGTTTGATTGTTCATAGCTTATAGTTCAGCGGCAAATACTCATTGGTGTTCAGGACGAGAACAAATAAACAAGAAATAAAAAAAGGAAGGTTATGTAATACATGTATATAAAAGTCAATCAAATATCATAGAAGAACATTAAGGTAAACTAAAGGAACATATATAAATTCACAGTTTCTCTGAATTATTTCACTATTAGAATGTGATATTCCAACAGTAGTAATTTTTCTAAAAGAAATGCCATTTGAAAAAACAAATACATATGTAGAAGCTGTCTCGGTTGACAATCGGGGAAATTTGGACTGCCACTGAAAAATTGGGATATATAGAATAGGGACATAAATTCTGTCTTGCAACATGCCACCTTAGGACCATTCATTAACATGATTTGTAACTCCTTCAGCGTCCGAAAGATTTTTCGGGCTGAACTAGAAACAATTAATCTAAATGCAAGACTTAATTTAATTTAATTATTAAAAAAAATTAATTGTTGATTCTTTGATTTTGATGATGTAATAAAAAAACCATTTTAAAACCAGCAAAGATTTCAAAGTATATATAATAATATATACAATATACAATGTATGTGTATCATACCACTTAGATGCAGCCTAGGCAAATCTTTGTTACACATAAGGTTCTTTGAAAATAAATAATGATGTCATCTCATAAATACACAAATTGTCTTCCTGTTTCCATCCAGCGAATTTTATAGTTGTTGACGCAATCCGTGCATTTAAAACGTCATACAATAACTAATTCAGATACGCAATAGTATGTTGTCTGCACACTTATAAATATTGATCAATGAATAAAAGTTCCAATACCTGCCCTCCCCCCCCCCCCCCCCCCCCCCCTTTCCTGGATCCTTCCCGGGAATGGCATACATTCAGGTGTTACTTTTTATTATATCATATAGCTCCACATGCATTCTTCTTATGAAGAAAAACATAGAAAAGCGTACCGTACGCATCAAATCTATTTAATGCTGTCGTCATCTAGTACTGTGCTAGTGGGCTGATAGTTTCAGAGAATCTCATCAACACTTGATAACGTACCTTTCTTAAATTCTAAAATGATAAATCTACAAATTATTTTGAAACTAAGTTACAAAGCATAGGACCTTAGTTTGATGTTGCTATAATATTATCCTAAACCGTAATTGGCATAACTTTTTGAAAATTTGGGTCCTCAATGCTCTTCAACTTTGGCGTTCTATTAAAACTATTTTGATCTGAGCGTAACTGATGAGTCTCATGTAGACGAAACGTGCGTCCGATATATCAAATTATATCTATAGATCCATTTGATTATAGGACTTCTCAAGTATTTAAGTATTTCTGCATCAATGCCTTTTACAAGAGAAGTGCCTCCATAAAGTATTATTTTTTTTTAATTTTTATCTGTTTTAAATTGTTAGATGCTGCATGGTGATCACGTTGATGATTCTACTTCTAAAACAGTTTTTTCTCCACGGGTAGCACATGTCGTCTCACTATGAGGAACCCGATGTTCGATAGATTTCGTGTATACAACGAATCATGATGACAGAAAACATGCACAAGCGTTGGAATATCCGATCAATCAAAAGATATACTTAAAATGCTTGTGCTGCTAGATTCTAAGAATGCAACACGGACATATTAATTGAGACTTAACACAATTGAATACTTCAAATTACAAAAAAAGTAATTGGTTTTTGTCGCCGAGTTAAGTTCATTTGGACCCCACTTTTAGTTTCTAGATGTAAATTAAGATCTAAAGTAGACTTACATTTGTAATTGTACATATTCTTAACTTAGCGTAATATGTAGACATCGGATATTTTCAGTTATGTGTGTCAATACTCTGGAAGATTATATACTACATTATAGAGCTTCACATACGATCTTTATCATCATACTTATTCGAATAAGTTCATAATAAACACGTATGAAAAAATAAATAATCTACCTATGGTTTTATCTATGATAACAGGCATTAGGCTATTTGTTGAATAGGGAGGGTATACTTAACTCGCACCCGCAAAGTGGAAAGGGGTTAATATAAGTTGCAAAACTTGTTTCCCAATCCACTATAAATAAATATGTTTAAACTATTCTGTTACATTCATATATCCTTGATGTCGTGTGGTATTATAGTGGACTATTTGTTGTTATTCATCTGACTATTTCTTGTTATTCATTAGTCATACCGACTGACAAATAACAAGAAATAGTTCATTATAATACCCACACGACATTACGGATATGTAAATGTAAAAAAACAAAGTAAATCAAGCAGTACAATGTTGACATTTTAACATAAGCAAGCACAAGAGCAGACTTAATACTGTGTGTGTACACTGTTATACAAGACAACGAAGACATGATAACCAAGAATAGAAAATTAACATATTTCATGAAGTTCATACGGTAAAATCATGTTGTATGCCAAATGGTATGTATATGCTTACACAACTATGAACATGTGTAACATAACACTTTAATAGAAAATAAATTTAGTGCTCCTTATTATGAAGATAAGAAACAAAATTAAAATCAATTAAACTTTACAAAATCCAGTAGTTTCAAACGGCATTACGTAAAAAAGAGGTTTGGTAGTCGAGTTTTACCACTGAAAAATACAATAAATACAATAAAATTTTAACAAAGAAACTATATTTTTACAAACATTCATCCATTTCCAAATTAATCTGCACCAACTTGCAAAGAAAACAATGTATCTCATCTGGTGTATAAAATTAGAAGCCTGTTATAAATTGTTGACTTTTTACCGACCATATAAGAACCTTATGTGTAGTTAATGTGGTTAAAAATCTCCCTTGTCGTCCGATGAGTTTTATTTCGTCCCTTCTTCCAAATAAAAGAAGCACACGCATTTACGATCAGATGAAAACAATGACAGCAATTTCAGTATTTGAGCTAATGAATTTAAGATGAATTTCATTGTTACTTTGAATCTTCTATAGTGTTAAGCCTTTATATAAAAAGCAATTTTTGAAACCTTTATCAATTGGCCTCGTAAATTGCGGACAAAATACTTGAGCCGATGACATGTGAGTTCGTGGTCTAGTGGTTAAGACCGATGGCTACAGTGCTGAAGGTCCCGAGTTCGATCCTCACTCGGGATGCCAAAAATTTCAGTACATCAGAAGGGTGATTTTCACCCTCTCACACACATCTCTGGTATCCAGACCGGAGTTTAAACTAGCTTGGATACTTCGGGGGCCTCGGTAGGTCAAAGTTGTTCCCAGCTTGACCTGGAGATCAATCTTCTGAAATCTCTTCGGTTTGTCTGTTCCCGCCGAGAAGCCCGGTGGTTTTCTCCGAGTTCTTCGGCTTCCTCCACCATAATAACAGACTTCCCTGTGTCTCCTAACACTCCCTCTGTGTTGGGTTGGGGATTGTCCTGGTGGTGGGTTGTATATAAGTTAGTGACACATCTCCATTAATCCTGATAGGGAGTGTACACGGATTCCACTGTACCCTCGCAGCAATCGAGGGGTGCTCCGTTCACGGAGGGATCTTCGTACATACATACATACATGGCATCTTATACACTGTTTAGTGGCATGACAAGAGTTTCCCTAATTTTTCATGTTTCTCCCAATGGAGAACTTTCTGATTTAAGTGTGTGTGTTGGGTTATTTTTTCGAATTAATGCCAGTAATTTTAATTTAAACACTATCAAGATTATGTTCGAGTCTTTATGGTCAAATAAAGTTTTCATATTAAAAGGTAACCAAAGATATTAGCGTGCTTTTGTACACTTGAGACCAGATGTTAAATTTGATTTATCTCCCTTATAACACAAAAAAGAAAAACGAACTTTTTAATAGCGTGTAAGTTTCATGCCCGACCTAAACATGCTAAATGAAATAAAAAAACTGTTAGAAATTGTTAGTCTTGAGTAATTTTTAAAGTTAGTGCATATAATATGCATGTGTTTCGGAGTTTAGTGTGCGTTCATTTTGCCTAACTAGGATACATTATTGTTTAAAAATCATCTATCTAAGCCCGCCTCTAGGTTCGTGATTTTCTGACTGCGTTAGCACATTCCTCGTTTCCATTCATATTTCTGCTTTCACATAGAAATTGATAATGTTCAGTTTAGAGCTCAGCTTTACGACAAACGATGTGACTTCTCT
Organism: Mytilus edulis; assembly: GCA_019925275.1. Taxonomy (NCBI): domain Eukaryota; kingdom Metazoa; phylum Mollusca; class Bivalvia; order Mytilida; family Mytilidae; genus Mytilus; species Mytilus edulis. The sequence continues at coordinate 34,542,935 of CM034362.1, read as the reverse complement.
TTGTTTAAGGGAGCAACCATTGCACATCGAAAAACAATTATTATAGTTAGATACTAGGTTATCCTTCCAAACTTAAGACATTGGGGACAGTGATGTCCAAGTGAGGTAGAGGATGAGATATGCCTTCTGCTTCTTAGCAACTGAAAAATAAAGAAGGCTCTACACATTTTTTTTGAAACTATATCTCAGTCATGTAATAATTTCGCTAACATGCTCCCTCCTGAAATGTCATTTTGGTTAATGACATGCGATGACATGTCGATTTTGAGTAATTTACTTCAATGCTTAATCTGAAATTGATAAAACACATTGTTTAATCCGTATTATTATAACTGCTGGTCTGACTGGTTTTGTCATGATTTTTAAGCTACACCCATTGGTGTCTCTTTCAGTTCTTTTATTCAAAATACACTCAGACGCAGATTTCCTGCGTAACAGGAGCGACAAATACACATACATTTACAAATAACATAGAAGTGAAATGAGTAGAATACATACAATGAAACATTTTTACAAAGCTTAATGTATACTAAATCTATTTACCACATCACAAAAAGTCCGTGCAATATGTAAGCTTAAATAACCACGTGATCACATGAACACAATCAAATAATAATGGATAGTAACAAAAAGTGTAACATATATAAATATATTCATATGTGCTGATTTACAGAGAGAGCAGTAGTTTTTCAACCTTTTGTATGAAAATAGAAAGGTTAGTTAATACATGTACATTGCAATATTTCAGCATTCCATAAAGTTTATTGATATTTGGGTTGATTCTGTAGTATTTAGGAATATATGCATTTCTTATTTTAATAACATCAGCATTGTTACAAAGTGATATGTAATGATACTCATCTCCAAGACCAGTTTTACAAAGCTTACATTTCCTTTCAATTTCTGGAATTCTATTCCATCTCCCTGTTTCGATCGGAAATTTGATATTGCAAGTACGAAGTTTGCAAATATAAAGTCTAGGAACTTTTCTGAGTCTAATTAGATACGGTTCCATACAAAAGTCAGTCTTAAATTTTGAATAAAACTTCCCCCTTGATGAGTTATCGATATCCGAAAACCATTTTTGTATGAACTGGTCATGGAGTGTTTGTTTAACGTTAAATTTTAAAAAATTCAAATTAACGTTTCCTTGTACCTGCCACATTTCACTGTTACCAGTTTCATCAAATACAGATTTTACATAATTAATCCACTTAAAAGAATTATTTCCATTTTCACATAAATTAAACATAAGCTTGTAGAGTTTTCCAGACAGTTTATCAACATTTGTTACAAGCTTATACCAGAAACAAATCATTTTCATCTTGATACTAATTTCGATAGGAAATCGGCCAAGTTCACCATAGACCATGAAATTTGCGGTCGATGACCTCACCCCAAGAATTTTTTTACAGAACTGTAAATGTATCTTCTCAATATTCATCTTATTTTCATATCCCCAGATTTCGGAGGAATAAGTCAAAATTGGGGCTACCAAAGAATCAAATAGTTTTATCTGTAAATCTAAAGGGATACTAATATTATTAATTCTTTGGTACAGACTGTATAAAGCTTTTTGAGCTTGATCAACTAATTTGTTTCTGGCTTTACAAAAATTACCATTATAATTAAATAACAAGCCAAGATATGTATATGTATCTTGGATCTCAATTTCATCATTACATAGATTAAATTTGAATTTCTTGTTACAGTTACGTTTAGAAAAAATTACAAAAAAAATTGTCTTTGAGACATTGACAGTAAGTTTCCAAGTATTACAATATTGTTCAAAGACATTTAAAGAATTTTGTAACTCTTCAGCAGTATCTGCAAAAATAACTGTATCATCTGCATATAGTAATATAGTCCAGCCGATCGGTGAAAAAAATGCTCAAATAATGAGGAAAGCACCAATTTTTGCATGATGGTACATTTTTGTGTACTGAGCAATATTAGCTCAAAATTCAATATGGCGACTTTTTCAAGATGGCTGCCGTACGTTCTAAAATATTTTCAAGTATTGCATAAACCTCAGTGGATTTTGATGCTGGAAGCACAAAAATCAACATATTTGAATGACTTGGAGTACCTATCAAAATTTTATTTTGATCTATCTTTGAAATACAAAATGGCGGCTATTGTCAAAATGGGGGCTATTGTCAAAATGGCCGCCTTGAAAAATAAGCAAATATTCATTATTGAGAATTGACCTGAATATAAGCATTTTATTGATGTATAGTGTCATTGAGTATCTGTCTCAGTTCTGTCCTTTTTGATTTTGCCTTGCTTGTCATTTCATACCCAAAGTAGTAGCTTTCATAAAAAGCTGCAGTAGTGGCTCTCATTTAAAGCTGCACTATTTGTTGTCTTGGGTCACACATTAATGCTGTGATTTGGGAGTTATCTGCCTTCAGATATTATTCAGTGCCTATCGTATTTCTTGGGTTGCAATATTTTGCAGTTTGAGATATTAAACTGTGAATTGAGAATCATTTAAATACATATCAGTTAAATGGCAGGAATTGAGGACAACAAGGACAAGAACTTTAAAATGGCAGAAACTGAATCACTTGGGGATATGAAGAAACCAACAACTGAAGACGCTATAACAGAGGACAGCTCAGAAATGACTATTAAACAATTGTACTAAGAATTTTAGGCAGATAGTAAATCTAATGCTCAAAGAACAGTTGAGATTTACCGCAATATAAAACAGAGCTAAGCGCGAATTGATAAAATATGTGTTGGTCTCATTACGTTTCAAGCTGAACAGAAAGAGGCAATGAATATTAATAACGAACAGATGAGAGCAATATCTCAGCAACTTCAGCAGTCGGAAGACAGGATAGACCACAAGGCTAATAGTAATTGCTTGTCGGAATTGATGGTCAGACCAATAAGATATTCAATGTTGTGGTGAGACAAATGGACAAGCTGACAAAAACTGAGGAAGGAGACACAGTTCAATCTAAAAGTGCATTTGAACAGCAGGATACCTTCCAACAACTGGCATCTGTTGTAAATGAATTAGTAGACAATCGAAATAAAGAAGTTAAAATTCCTGCAATGGACACATCATCTAAGCCAAAATTTGACCTTAGGCAGTACAACGAACGTTTACCCAAAGTACACATCAATATTCATGCCTTGCGTCTTTCCCAAATTGTATTTCGCATAAACCATCAACTGCGCCAACTCTGTTGAAGGTATCTTCACCTTAAGTCAAAAGTCCTATGTCAGGGTCCTTGGCCCTAGATGAGACAGTTCAAATTATTTAACAACAATCTCCATTCCAGAACGTATAGTACTATAAACCTCCAGTATCAAGGATACCAGCAAAAGGCTGATGTGTCTTCTTACGCACACTTACCATATACTATGAGTCAATAATATTTGGTTCAAAGCAGCACATCATTACAGAAACAATTGTCTGCAAGTGGATTCTATAAAGTTTCTCCAATGCTGAATGCAGTGCCTACTTACGGTATCATCCACGTCTAGTCAATGGCAAATCCTACATTTATCACTCCAATTATGACAACCTCGTCAGGTCTTGGGGCTCTAACAGGCTTCCAATAACAGCAAGCTGACTCCACTGACCGATCCCAGGGCAGGGCAGAGGAAACCAAAAAGAGTGTGGCAACACCTCTTCTTCAGAGTCCTCATTGGAGAAACATATACCCAATGGCAAGAAAATCTTGATGCAAGGGACAGGAGCCGAAGCCCACAGCTCCCAAAAATGAAAAAAAAAACTCAATTGAAGAGGATCCATGACTTGGGAGGCGTTCATTTACCAATTTGAACGAACTGCCGATAGATGACAATCGGAAAACCGATAACAATGTGTGTAGGCCCCAAAATGCAGGCCGATGTTGGCTTTGAGTACGCTCGCAAGGTAAACACAGATGATAATTCCAAGGCCTTAAAAAAAGCATTCATTTGGAGCAGCGCTTCAGCAAGAAAGACGATCAAACCAGATTGGAACCGAAGCATTCCGTCGAGGATGTAAAGACAAAGATTCTTCAAGCATGCAATAGAGAGGAACCCAGAAACATTCAATAAGGCGTTAAAACAATTGAAAACCTCAATAGTAAACCAGATGGCGAAATATGGACAAAAAAGTGCCAATTATGACCATCGACAAGTCTACTTTGCTGATGGCGCAGAATCACCGACCGATAAAGGAAATATGGGCAGTCCTTTGGATAATGAGGTGCATAATCTCACACAAATTGTCACAAAACTACCTAATGTTATGCTTTTAACTAATCAACATAACCGTGGATTGGGGCCGAGCAATATAACCTCGGTTCTTCTGATCAAATAATCATGGAAGATCACCTGATCAATGTACACGTGGAAGATCTCCTGAGCAATACAATCGCGGTAGATCGCCAGATAGAAATACACACAAGCTTAATGCCTATCGATCAGCAACACCCCCACTAAGCTAGAGATATAGTCACTAAAGACAACGGTTACCATCTCCACGGACAAACTCCAGAAATCCCGGTTATTTCAGACAACGGTCACCTTCACCAGGATACGGAGCAAATCAAAGTGCAACCCTAACAATGGAGTCTTTAAACAACAAAGGATCGGGCCAGTAGGCTAACTCAAGAATCCAAAATATATTGGCCATGAAACATCACCTCATCACAAAATTGAACAGAGGCCCACGGTCTCGTCCAATATTGTCATCAGACGAATCATTTGAAAGAGCTTAGCAGTACGAGGTACTATACATGATCATAATGTGTGCATTGTTGTGAATACTACTGCAATGATAACATTAGTAAATGAGAAACTTATTCCGGCCGAAAATGGAGATTTGGAGAACGTAACGCTACGTGGTTTGGGTTAACAGCTTGTTATTGGGAAGATTATATAGAACTTCTCTCGACATTAATAGAGTAAACATACAATGGGATGTGTGCAAAGAGCCATTAACAGAAGATGTTATACTTAGGCTAGATATTGTGGATCCACTGATCGCAGTGATAAACCTGAATACTCCCACAATTACCATCAACAATAAAGTGATAAATGCGGCATTTAACAACAGTGGAAACGAGATTTCAACTCAGGAAGTTCGCATAAAACGAACCATCACAGTTCCGCCGATCTCAAAAATGACTGTTACCATCAAAACAAATAAAAGTGTTGACCAGGAGTGCATTTTAGGACCGTGCTCGCTGAATAGTTGCCAATTGGTGTCGCACGTAGTTGGAAAAGGAAACAGTTGCCCCTTAACCATTTTAAATTATTGCAATCGTCTAATCAGAGAGGGACGAAAGATACCAAAGGGACAGTCAAACTCATAAATCTAAAACAAACTGACAACGCCATGGCTAAAAATGAAAAAGACAAGCAGAAAAACAACAGCACACATGACACAACATAGAAAACTAAAGAATAAACAACACGAACCCCACCAAAAACTAGGGGTGATCTCAGGTGCTCCGGAAGGGTAAGCAGATCCTGCTCCACATGTGGCACCCGTCGTGTTGCTTATGTGATTACAAATCCGGTAAATAGTCTAATTCGGTAGGTCACATTCATGAAAGGGAAGGGGAAGACTGAAGAAAGGTACACCTTTTGATTACATAGAATAATTTGACGATGTAGTGGGTACGGCAGATGAAAACGCGATAAGTGACGTAAGACGTGACATTGAAAAGACACGAGACAAGGTGCCCTTGGCACTGCCTCAGAGTTTAAATGAGTTACCTACTATTCCACCACATTTAAACGACCTATATTAACGTTCAATCGACTCGTTTTAACCTAATTCATTCCAACCAGTAAAACGGAAAGCGTTTAAAGAACAATTACAATAACATGTAACATATTGATTATCATTTTGAATTTCACTATTTGTTTTTGTATATGCAGCCATATTTGCAAATGCATGCGTTATAGAAATAACCAAATTATTTTTTTTTTTTATATTTTAAAATTAATTGATAACAAATTCAAGAACATTAAGTCCATTTTTAAAGAATCATTACTTTAATTTCCGAAATTATATATAGAATACCTTTAGGTAAATCTTGATATTTATTCCGTTTTCCCGCCATTTTGAAAATGGCAGCCATTTTGGATTTTTCAGAGTGGGTCCATAGCTGAAATCAAAGGGTATATAACCAAGAACTACTATGCAATTTTTCATGCTTTCCTCATCAAGTGAGCAATTCTGCTCTATATCTGCACCAATCGGCCGGACTAATATAAACATTTTCAAATAAATACCTATGCTATATAGATATAGGAAGATGTGGTGTGAGTGCCAATGAGACAACTCTCCATACAAATAACAATTTAAAAAGTAAACCATTATAGGTTAAAGTACGGCCTTCAACACGGAGCCTTAGCTCACACCGAACAACAAGCTACAAAGGGCCCCAAAATTACTAGTGTAAAACCATTCAAACGGGAAAACCAACGGTCTAATCTATATAAACAAAACGAGAAACGAGAAACACGTATATATTACATAAACAAACGACAACTACTGTACATCAGATTCCTGACTTAGGACAGGTGCAAACATTTGCAGCGGGATTAAACGTTTTAATGGATCCAAACCTTCTCCCTTTTTCTGAAACAATAGCATAACATCACAACAAAGAAAAACATACGATAAAATGTATACATTCTGAATCCAGATATTCTAAACCATGGCTCAAATTTTGTTCTAAAAAGTCTTCTAGATCATTCAAGTATATTGCAAAAAGAAATGGAGATAATTTTTCTCCTTGTCTAACACCCGTTTCACATGGAAAAAATGCAGTTTTCAAATTGTCAAGTTTAACACAGGACTTAATATCAGTGTACATATTTTGAATCAATGTAAACATTTTCCCTCTGATGTTATTTTTTATAAGTTTTTGAAAAAGCCCAGCCCTCTAAACGGTATCAAACGCTCGTTTAAAATCCACAAATGCACAGAACAACTTCTTTCCGGCAGATAAATATAATGTAATAATAGAATGTAAAACAAACATGTTATCATGGACAGAGTATCCCTTGCGGAATCCACCCTGTGAGTCCGAAATAATCCCAATTTCATCAGATAATTTATTAAGTCTTGTGTTTAAAATTGATGTAAACACCTTGCCCAAATTTGAAGTCAAGCAAAGTGCTCGATAATTATCGAGATCATTTTTATTACCTTAATTTTAAATACAGGTTTTATAATACCAATTAACCATGCATCAGGAATAATACCAGTATCTAATACAGTATTAAATATTTTCACATATATAGGCAATAACTTGTCAACAGTACTTTTCAAAAATTCATTTACAATTTCATCATCACCTGGTGCTTTATCATTTTTTAGACTTTTTATAGCTTTACATATTTCTTCACCAGTTATCTCACAATCTAATAACTCAATAATAACCTGATTATCTAAATTATTTACACTTTCATTAGGATCATCATAATCATCATCTTCACAATCATTTTTATTTAGACACTTGAAATATTCATACAGTTGTTCTATAGTTATATCAATATTTTTATTTGTTTCCCTTTTTTTAAAGCGATTCAAAATTTTCCAAAATTTTTTGCGGTCTCGTTTTGATGTGTTTCTGAGATCTTGTTCACAGCTATGTTGGAATTTATTGTAGCTAGCATTCATCTGGTTTTTGTATTGTTTGCTTGCTTTTCTCATAGCATCTCTATTTTCTCTGTTTTTTACAAAACTGTATCTATTACGTGCTTTAATTGTGGAATATTTTCCTTGTTTCAAAACACTTGTTGTCAAACCAAATTTGAAACTTTTTATTTGTATTTGCTTTTCTTTTTTTGCCATTAGGGCCAAACACTTTTTTTGCAGAATTTTTAAAGAGTTCGCCAACTTTGTTCACTACTAAGTTTATAGTGTTTTTTGTGTGTTGACCCTGACCTTGTTCATCTAGTTCATTCAATAGAAATTCTATTGTCGTGAACATTGTGACGTCATTATTAACTGGTTTTGTTTTGTGTGTGCGTGGGTGTGTTATATCATCTATAGAGGAATTTATAGTAAAATTGTTTACTGTAGCGTGAAGTTTGAAACACAAACTGGTATGTACATCAGAAAACAATGGATTAAATTCACTCACATAAAAAGATTTAAATAACGAAAATACATGTGAAGAAAACAATACATAATCAATCAGTGACACATTTTTACATGTTTTTTCTCCAATCAAAAAATCTTTACCCGGTAATCGACCATTTCCTATATACAAATTATTTCTTTTACAAAAATCAATAAGTTTATGACCATAATTGTTTGGTACAGATATATCAGTAGAGTATCTTTTCATTGGTGCATCGTTTTGTAATAAATTTTCATAATCATACACATAAGATAACACATCATCATCAACAATATCATCAAGTATTTCAAACAGTTTACTATCTGGTATTACAATATCACTTAATAATTTGGTTTTTGCGTTAAAGTCACCAACTAGAGAGACATAGCTATTTGTTTTTTCAATCAATTCTGACATTTCAGTTTCAATGTCATTAAATGCATCATTCGAAGCATACTTAGTGTTTTCGGCAGGTATATAAATACAGCCGAGCAATACATTTTTGTCTATCATTAACATGTTTGAATTTATTACCAACCATTGTACATAATCTGATTTAGTTTTTGGAAAATTCAGGAACTTCTCGAAATTTTCCCTGTATATAATAACAATACCACCAGATTTTTTTTTGAATTTAGCACGATGCTTTGAAAAGTACAAATAACCCTTAGGTAATTCTAAAATGTCATGTTTATCTAATTTGGATTCCTGGAAGATTAATATGTCATTAGATTCTATAAGTTCAATAATTTCTGGGCATTGTAGTTTAGATTTCAAACCACAAACGTTCAAACTTAACACTTTAATGTCACTCAATTCTTTGTCAGCCTGACTGTCCGTACCGCTCCTGTTGTCGTGTCCCTATGTAGATCCTGACTGTTGGTCACGGTGAGATTCGCATGAACATTAACACCCCAGCTAGGCAATCAATTAACCAAAATGTTTGTCCCACTTCTGTCGCAAGCATCCTTATTTCAGAGAACTAAACATTAAATTTTATGTTTTTGTTAATATCTCAACGGTACTATACATTGATTTCTTGTACTTTTATGAATTGGGAAGACTGCCTATTGAATGTCATATAAAAACCCAAACTATTATGTATTTAGCAAGGCTTTTCACCTCAAATTTGAATCCTTTATTACATGAATCTTTTCAATTAACTAAAACTTTGGATTCTAGTGGCTCCTATTCATGGTTCACTTTTGCAAAAGATATTCTTTCTGAATCTAACATTGATATAGATAGACTAAAAACCTGTAATAATTTAAAACAATTAAAAAATATTAAAAGATATATTAAACCCCAAATAAACTCATATTACAACAAACTGTTGATGGATAAGTTGAAATCTATTGATGATAAAAGTAAATTAAATTTTTATAAAGGACTTGAGCCAAATCTATTGATCAAACCTTACCTCTCTAACCCAAACTTTGAATTTAGAAAATTAATTACAAAACTTAGAATCAGTGACCATTCATTATTAATTGAAAAAGGAAGGCATTATAAAATTCCTCGCGAAGAGAGACTTTGCAAAAAAAGTACTAGATGATGAGAAACATTTCTTAATAAATTGTTCTAATAATTCAAATATTAGATTAACATATTTTAATTGCATTAACAGAGAAAGTAATTCATTTGCTAATCTCACTGACAATGACAAAGTTATATATATACTTAACCCATCCACACCAACACAAGTGAATAAACTAGAATCCTTTATAAAAAAGTCAATGGAACTGAGGACAGTGGACCCTTTAATATTTACCTGAATTTGTGTATATATATTGAGTTACTTAGCTATTGTCTTTATTTGTTTTTGTTGTGTTATATGTCACAAACTGTATAGTTTATATGGCAATAAAACTTTGAATTGAATTGAATGTATAATTGAATTGATTGAGGTTAAGTGCTCATACTTTATCTATTGAAATTGGGCGATATCTAAAAATACCAAAGCAGAGTAGGGCATGTCTTTGCTGCAACAATGGAGACATTGACGATGAACTACACTTTCTTTTAAAATGTTCCTCCTATAACTATGTGAGAGATAACCTCATTAAAAAATTAAATAATGTTCTATTGAACAACAAATTACCTTATTTATCATATAACTTGCTTATAATAATTCTAAATAGTAATTCCCAAACAATATTAAAAATTGATGTATATATATATCTTTATTCTGACAATCCTTCGTCAATACAATGGTATATAGAAGTTACATGTAATAAATAGCGGTTATAAATTAGAGAAAAACATAATATGTACACTATTTACAAATACAAGTAAAGTTTAGCCAGGAGAACACACACATGAATTAATATGCCTTATAAATGTACATAGCTTTTTTAAATATGATTATTTTGTCGTATTCATTACTTCCTTAAATTTAATATGTTTGGATAATCAATATACTTTTTAGCAATATACTTTTGTCTAGTATAGCCATAAATTTACACTTCATTACACATTGGAATTCATCTCCAAGATCTTTAAAGTCACATAGTTCGCATATTCTTTTATCTCTCTGAATTTTTTTTTCCATCTTCCACTTTCTATATGTAATCTGTGGTTAATGAGTCTAAATTGACATAAAGTATAAATATCCCGGGTTTCCAAAATGTCCAAATACTTTTTCGAAACGAATCCGAAAAGTTCCTTAAAAAGGCGATAATTTAATGTTTTCGAGTTCGTTTGAATATCTGAGTACCATGTTTGTTTAAATTGATCTTGGAGAGATGTTCTTACAACAGTCTTTAACCAAATTTCATTTATACAACTTTGAGTTAACCATACATAAGATAAACCAATTTCATTAAGGATAGATTCTATACATTTCATCCAATAAGGTTTAACATTATTTCCATGAGATAAACTAAACATTAATTTGTATGCAATTGCTGATAATTTACTGGGTTTGCTAAAAAGCAATTTCGCCCAGTATGAAATCATACGAACCTTGATATATAAACTAATAGGATAACGTCACAATTCTCCATATATAACACAATTCGGGGTAGTTTATACGCATCGCTCTCGGCGGCGCCATAGTGTCGTATTAAACTGTATTATGACGTCGCCGTTTTCGATTCCGCCGTAAAGGTTGCTAATTTATGAAAAAGTGAACGCTCGAAGGGATGTTCCACTAAAGCAGGAGAAATGATTATGGACATATCATATTTTTTACAACTGATATGTTGTACTAGCGAGTTTCTAGATTGTATTGGGGTTTACCTGCGGAATGCAAAATAATGGGCAAATACTGCAGAATAAAAGGCCAAAAAAAAAGATTGAATGATGAGGTGCTAAAATATAAAGAATAAAAAATATTGGAAACACAAAATAAACATTAATAAATGAATGACCCACTATCCAGACCATTATGATAAAAAGGATCTACCAATACAAAACACATAATCATCACTAAAAACGTTGGAAATTCATAGCATATTCAATGTAACTTAGGCAGCAACCATTTGATTTTCTGGGGGGGGGGGGGGGGGGGGGGGGGGGGGGGGCTATGGTTTTTTTTTTCTGGACAAATTTTTTTTTTGCCTGCGGCGAAAAACAATCTATTTTTTTCGCGACAAGTCGAAAACAATTTTTTTCTTTCAATTTTAGCATAACAAATAGTGGCAGCTGAGGGTGAAACAAACAATTTTTTTTTCTCAGAATCAAAAACAAATTATTTTTTTCTCCAAAAACTGGAAACAAACTTTTTTTTCCAAAAAAAAAACCACCCCACCCCCCTACCCCCCCCCCCCCCCCCCCCCCGAAAATCAAATGGTTGCTGCCTTAGTACCCTCTCCGACCAATTTCTCGATATAACGAAGTCGGTGACATTTTTTTTTTTTTAAAGAGGTAGGGCCAATATGCCGAGGATTTTTTTCACAGAAGGGCCAATTTCAAAAAGTGCCAACATAATTAAATTTACTATAAAAACAAAAAATAAAAATGCTTTTTGATCAATATCTCGATTTACATTTAGTATGATATGTTTGATCAATAATTAATTTAAACCTCAAAAAGGATGAAAGTCCAATATCCGAATTTTCGGGTGTTTTTATGTGGAAAAAACAGGGAATCCCCCCAGAAGGACATTTCAAACCCAAAAAAAAGTTATGCTTTTTATGACTGTTGTTATTCATACTACTTTTTCCTTCAAAAATGAAATTGGTTTAGTGTGTCCTAATTACATAAAAAACAACTTTTAAAAGAAAAAATTGTAACATCGATAAATTGTACCGATATAGCTTCTTAATAAGGGTCATGATGATAAGTATCGCCGTAGTTCCACCAGTAGAGCACAGAACTACTAATAAATTATGGTTTTGAAGAAAGGGTTCGAATCTCGCTCAGAATAATTGTATTTTTTGTGTTGTTATATTAAATTTTAAAGTTTCTATCATATTTTTTCGGATGTTTGCTTAATTCATAGAGTCATTCTGGTTCATTTTGACTATTTAGTTTACTAGTATATAATTTTACATGTATCAAAGAAAAAATAATGTATCGCTTATTGTGTGCAATCCTATGACTGTCCATACTCTTGAATTACCTTCTATTCATGTGTTTACATTTATTACATATATCCAAAGGACAACAGCAGTCAAACTGATGTAGGTGTCTGTACATAACCAATAACACGAGAATTAATACTATAGAAATGAAGCCTAGGTTCATGTTGCGGTTGTAATATACACATAACTTAAAATAAGGCCATTGTAAACAAGTTTCATAACAACAAAAAAATAATTTTCGAAACCTTTTTTGAACATGGTATTATATGTAACAAAGGCAGTCAACAACAATTTTGTCGCCAAATCACAAACTGTATAGATACTAGTACTGAAATTTTTACCACCGTCCCTACACCGGTACCTAACTCATCAGAAAAATAAAACAACATAACAGAACAAATCAGTTACACTAGTCTACAAATCTTGATTGTAGGTAAAACATCAAGAAGCTGTTGCATCTGTATCACAACGAAGGGCCGATTTGTTAAAATGACTGAAAAGGCAATATAACATGTGTTAGTAACACAGGGTGATATATGACCAACTGATGTAAGATGTTCTCCCGTTAAAATATAAACATGTATTATCTTATCTTATCTTATAGACAATAAAATCTTAAAAGACCAGGACAAATACAGATATACATATTAAGAATGAGAAAATCACGATTTGAATACGTTCGATATTATTTGGCTCCTTGACAAGTTACATGGTATGGCACCTTGCATAAAGGATGTTAATAATAATATAAAATCAATATTAAAAAATCAATAGTCATGGCCTTGTTTTTGTAGGGGTATGAAAATAGATGATGTGACGTATTTTCATGTACTATAATTAGCATCTATTGGGCTATTTAAAACATGATTTACCTATCTTATCGAATGAAACAAATTGCCGGCAAATCGGCTCTACCTCTTTTCTGATGTATATGTTCAATATCTAATTGAATTCTAAATTTCCAAAAATATTATGGACTCATCTTGACCTTAATAAGTGCAAAAATGAAAATGCTACTCGATATGGACAAAATGTATGGCAAAAAATAGCCGAAAGTGGTCATGAAATGGCACAATTTTGGCAGCGTATCGCCGCGATGCAGTATGTAGGGTTCAGCGTATATTTTCGGGGTGGGGGGGGGGGGGGGGGGGGGGGGTACATATAGACCAAGTGTACCAGCATGTTAGCGTATAGCAGGCTATCGGAATCTGTAGTTTTCTGTTCAAAAGAGGGTTGTGAAGAAGAACAATGAGTTTCAACTTACAGTTTTCTCATATCACATGCATGCAACGTCATAACTATTATAGTCTTCTATACTACATGTATAAATAATTCATCAAACATCTCATTTCATATAAGTATTTATCCGGCTCAGCCTGTCGAGTTTTTACAAAGCAGAGTCAAATTTATATGTTCTAGTTCTGAATATGCACTAAACTTGCCACTGGACGTAGATGTGTGAAGTCCTATTTGAAATCGTTATTTATTTCACATGTGACGACAGAAATGATCTAAGTGTCGTCCATCTTTCCCAAATGTTCCTTTGATATCTACCGCCTCTGATTGTGATAAAAATTTTGACATAATATAGGTTTCTGACACAAAATAAATAGGGTCAAAGGTATACAAATATACATGCAATACTTTTTGAGATATTTCGAAAAATTTGCAAAAAAAAAAAATGAAACGCCACCCCTCCCCTCTTGGAGTAAGTACCACCAAACTCAATCCCAGCCTTCCCTGTGTGGTATGGAACCTTGTAGAACAATTTTAGATAGATCCATAACACAAGTTATTGTAAAATAGTAATTTTAGTAAAATGCTTGTTTGTGGCCCCTAATTCCTGAACGTTTTGAGCAATAACATGTACCCCTTAAATCAATTTCAGATTTTCATTTGTGATATATGGAACCTTGTGGCATAATTTCAGAAAGATTTATTACTTCTCAATGTCATATTAGAAATTTATGAAAATCAAAAGGGTATTAACATCAACAGATATAAACAATTTATCAAAGTTGTATGAAAATTGATGAAAGCGATATTGAGTTATAATTGTCCGAAAACTGGAAAATCCCCCTTTTTTAATGGATAACTCGGAAACATAAAATCAAAATTTATAAAATAAAAAGAAAGGGAGCTCACGTCAATAGATATAAACAATTTCTTTAAAGTTTATGCCAATTGGTTAAAGCGTTTTTGAGTTAATGTCCGACATGTAGACGACGGACGGACGGACAGATGTATACCATAATACGTCCCGTAACCGGGCGTATAATAATTCAACACGTACTATACATTTGGCTTTACCAGTCTCCAACAAGAGAAATATTTAACACACACACACACACACACACATGTATTTATGTAGAGATATACACATGTCTCACAGAGTACTGCTAAACTGTAACAAACACATTAATGGTCCGTCTGGTGAAAGAATATTCCACTGATATAGACAAATGTTTTGTGCTGATGTTCATGTAATATTTGCCACTGAAAGTTTTGCAAAAATCAAGAAAACAATGGTAAAAAAATTAATAAATAGTAATAAAAGTTCAGATATAAGTTCGAGTTTAGATCACTCAATGTGATCACTGTCGATAGTGATAAAGGGATATTGTCGGAGACCGTGACTGAAAAGGACATCCAGTTTTTGACTCTTTATTCTTTGGTTCTTTAAACAAAAATAGACAACATGATATATCACAGAGTGCTTAAATATTGGCACAGAAATTCAATTAATTATTTTCAAATTAACTATCATTAATGAGGGTTTTTTTTTTTGGGGGGGGGGGGTCAGAGGGGTCCTGATCCCGAAATCCCGGGCTTAAAAACATGAAATCCCGAGGTCCAGAATTAAAAATAAAAATCCTGACATCCCGAACATCGAAAAAAGATATCCCGGATCCCGAAAGGGTCAATCTCGAAATCCCGAGCTTAAAACACTTTCACAAGATCCCGACGTCCCGAAAAAAAGTCCTGCCCCTATCATTAATCAGTATTGGCAAAAATAGGTGCATTTACCACAATGAAAGATAAATGTGATAAAAGAATATACATTCAAACAAAAAGAGGTGCACCAACAAAAAATAGAAACCATATTCTTACTCATAATTTCATCGGATCTCAAAATTTAAACTCTTACCAGAATTTTTACTCTATCTAACAGTATAACTCAAGGAGTTTCTAAGTGTAACTCGAGCTTAAACTAGAATTCTTATTGGAAAAAATATTCGAAATCAAAATAAAACTGGAACTCGAACTTAATTTGTGTCGATTATGGAGCGTTGTGTAATAACAGAAATGTTTGCCAACTTTAAACTTCTTCCGAAAACGGTGTCATTGAGGGCTTTTTTTTTTTTTAAAGTGCCGAGTTTGTGGCTTTTTAAACACGGCATTTCGGGTTTTATCTTCCCGGTGCAATGGACAAGTTAGTCAATTTATTCTGTTTGTAGTCTAAATGGAACGTGTTTCTTTTCAGCCCAGATACCCTCAATCTTCCGAAGTAGAAGATTCTAAATCTGCAAGCCGTAAATTAATTCTTTAATACGGCATGAGGCACACATTAGTTTTTCCTATACAACAAATGCAATTAAGAAATTTAGATGACTCCAACTTTGACAATTACTTTTTAATAAACTGTTACTGTATGTTTAATAATGAATAATCAAAATACCTTAAAAAAAAAACATAATTATATAAAAAACATAAAAATATATAATTTAACCCAATAGTTCCAAGCATTGCAAGAAATGCTGTTATGCTAGCAACGTCGTTCTATAACGTTAAGAGAAAAAGTTATAATTCCCGCCAAAAATTGATAATAAGATTATTTCCACTGTAGCGGATTTAAAACATCGGTGACCCCCATTTTTTATTAATGCTTTTAAAATCTCACCTGAAGCTGCAACTAATGCAGAAGTTTGAAGGAAAAAACATTAGTAGATTTTTTTTATTTCAAGAAAAATCTATAATAAACTGCAATTAAAAATGGCGGGAAATGTAAAAAGGCCTTAAAAAATAAGGAAACTGAGAAAAAAAAATGTGTATAAGATAAAAGTTACAATTGACTGTTTTAGTTAAACCAGTTAAACATCGTTTTTCAATAATTTTGCCTTCTTTTAGAATTTTTGAGCGCTATTTCTATATTACGGTATAACGCAATTCTTTACTTTTTGATGACGTCATATCTCGAAAACAACATCGGTGACCCCAATTTTTTTTCGCCTAAAATATTGAAATAAATATGATCTGTCTAAATGCAAAATTTCAATGAATTATTATTAGTAGTTTAAATAGTGTGATTTCCCTTTAAGATGGAGAAGAAGTTTACAAAATTTCAAATGAACCCTTTCTAATATATCATTATTTCCAAATCCCCAAATTTCACAGCCGTAAAGTAAAACAGGTTTAACCAATTTATCAAATAAATCTAGTTGACAGCTTATGGAGAAGCCATGCTTTCTCCCCTTTTTGATAACTTCATACATAGCTCTCGTTGCTTTTTTTTTGTCAACTATTTGAATGAATGCTTGTTGGTGAGAAACTCATTATTAAAAGGTACTTGATTTCTGTAATAATGTATATGCTTCTCTTTTATTTTTGTATATTTCTCTCATAATTATCCACTGTCACTTCTTCATTGTATATATGTTATTGTAGTTTGTCTTTAATTTGTTGCCATAACCATTTATTGTCAATGCGTTAGTGCTAATAAAGTTATCTTTTCTTATCTATCTTATAGTTGTATCTTTGCCATTGCCATCCGAGGGGCATTTATTTGAAGAAGAAAAAAAACTCATATGTTTTGTATTCGTATTGTATTGTTTAAAGCTGGTTGGAAATGTTAAAGAGGTTGAAAAAAATCACAATCGTATCATTTTCAATGTGCTAGGTATTCAGTGTATTAACCACATGAAGAATATAAACAAACCACAAGAAAGTACTTATATCTTTATTTATTAATGACAAACGTGCGCCTTCTGTGAGCGATTCTACATAAACAAAAATACCAATAAACGACTTCAAAAGCCCACGTGTACTCGCTTGTGCAGGGTCATTTCATGTCTTATATAAACAATTCCCAAGTAAAATGTTCCATGTGACAATCTTTATGTAATTTCCTGGAGTCTGTAATGTGCTAAATATAATGCCGTCTGCTCTTTTCATAATTATTCCTTTTTTATGTTGTCTTTTGTTCTGGCAGAATTTTATTATTGTTGAACTAGAAAAACATACGTTATTTCTGTATTTTCAATATATAATTGTAGTGCATAATATTAATACACAAAAATGTATGTTGCATAAGCTAAGAGGCTTTTTTTTTAAAAGACAACCAACCAGTATGATGCATTTGAAGTACTGAAGAACTGATTCAACAGTCTTAAAATACTGTATATCAGTATTAATGCATAATTTTAGTTAGACAGATAAAATCAATATTGAACTAATATTTCATATTAATTAAGAAACAAAAAAAAATCACATTAAATAGTACACAATTAAATAGTTGATCAACATGAAGAAGAAAGTAGTAATACAGAATAAAAATAAGCCATGGCATAATGTAGATATGTAGATAAAGTTGTGCGGAGAAAATCCAGATATACTCAAACATTGTGTACTTTTTTGTATATTTGAAAAATATCATTAAATAATCCTACATGTAAATTGGTCAGAATTACGTCTGACAAGATAACCGTAGTGTAACGCTGCCGCCAACATAGAAACAGACCATGTAGACGCCAAGATAGTTGTGCAACATTTGATAACAAGTTTGACTTGAGGAATCTTTCTTCAAAGAATATAAAATCTTGTGATTTACGTGAGGGATTTCTACATGAAGTGGTTATTATCACTCGGTAAAGATACGTCGATGTAACAAGTGTATGAACTCTGCGTTAGGAATGTTTACGATTCTCATGACGCTTTCTGGATGGTTTAATTCTGCTTCAACCTCTCTAGGTGGCAAAAAAGAAAAAACAACAAACACATAAATAACAATAACAAATGCACATAAGTAAATATTATAACGAAAAATAGATAAATATAAAGATATATTTAACAGATATAAAACAGTCTATTAAAATTGAAATCAACGGTTCAAACAAAAACCGCATTGTACATACGTGTCTAAATACAGCACAAACATCATTTTTCAAAAGACCAAAAATGTATATATGTATATATATACATTGATTTTCTGAGATGAATTTAAAACAAATCATTTTTTTTACATTTCTTGTTAATGACATCTTACAATATGATTAAAAAAAATAACGCATAACGTCATAGGAAAAGTGCATGATAAAATAAACAATCCAACTTATTTTATTCGCCAAATTTACTACATAGTCATGAATATCCTAGATAACAATATATTATTCTGAAATTTAATTTATGATGAGCATTTATAAGACATTTTAGACATCTGATGAAGATGTTATATGTTTGCCTGTAATTAACCCAAAGGTTTAAATAAAAAAAAAGAATATAAAAACGAATGACTGTCCGTTAGTGTTCTATGTTAAAGCAAGACATAAATATTACATCAAGGTGGACAGTTTTAGATGAAATGAAAATAGATTAAAACGAGGGAATTTTAGACGCAAACACGGAACGAATTTTGACTACCATGTCTTATAAAAACACACGGAGTATTTCGATACATTGAGGATAAAATGGACATGGGAGCAGTCCCTTTTTATGTGTTTTACTGATATCCGTGAAATCAACGTTTCAAAATGTATTTGCACTTTTGACTTGAGATACGTTTTCGAAATTTAATATACCTATTCTCTAAAACATGTTCTAGTGAGTGGGCAGTAATTATCACAAAACAATCCATTTGTTGTTTCTTTGTTTTCTTTTTATCATTTATTTCACTAGTATCAACATTATACGCCTTATTATCAAAATTCGTTTGACACCATGCACCACTTTAATCTTGCCAATTCGATAATAAACGAAATCAAAAGAAGGGGTCAGCATGTTATCGTTTATAAATTTCTGTACCATTCAGTAAATATTTCAGGCGCGAAAGACTATGATTTATTGCCGTTATGTAGATATATATAATTAAATCCAATGGATACGACTGCACACACTTCACAAAGACTATAATGCATGATGAATGGATAAAAAATAACGGAAGAATCATATCAAATATGACGGACCTACATGTATACATGAACGATGGTGTTCAACGTAAAGATCTTTTTATGTGTAAATCCCATACTAGTACTTTCCTTTCCTTTATTTTTTAACAAAGAAAGAAAAAATATACGTTTGCTAGAATAAAGTCTTGAATAAAGTACCAACTCTGCATGCTTACTACTACCTAGTGAACTAGCACATCCTACTCACCGTGTCAGCCTAGTAAAAAGCAGAGTTCATATCCATTTCATATATATAGAGATCTCAAAAGAGCCACGTGCACGACTACGATGTCTCAACGATTAGAAAAGGATTCAACTATTATGCGCAAATGATTGAACGATGGACAAATGACATCAACCATCGATGGACAAATGTCATCAACCATCGATGGACAAATGCCATCAACCATCGACGGACAAATGTCATCATGCATCGATGGCCAAATGTCATCAACCATCGATGGCCAAATGTCATCAACCATCGATGGCCAAATGCCAACAACCATCGATGGACACATGTCATCAACTATTGATGGACAAATGTCTCAACTATCGATGTCAAAATGTCCTCAACCACCAATGGACAAATGTCACCAACCCCCGATGGCGAAATGCCATCAACCATCTATGGACAAATGTCATCAACCATCGATGGACAAATGTCATCAACCACCGATAGACAAATGTCATCAATCATCGATGGCCAAATGTCATCAACCATCTACGGACAAATGTCTCAACTATCGATGTCGAAATGTCATCAACCACCGATGTACAAATGTCATCAACCATCGATGGACAAATGTCTCAACTATCGATGTACAAATGTCTCAACTATCGATGCACAAATGTCTCAACTATCGATGTACAAATGTCTCAACTATCGATGTACATATGCCTAAGCGATTGGAAACTGCCTCAGCGATCGACACAAACCTCAATGATCAAACATCTGAAGTCGATATTTCTTACCTGTTCTCATATGACGGCATCTTTAATAGATCACAAGGACTCATTTTTTGAAAAAAGAAAGAAAAAGTTTTACATTAAGTTTTATGCAAGTACTGTTTCTTTTTTAGCCATGGCGTTGTCAGTTTAATTCGATCTATGAGTTAGACTGTCTCCCTGGTATCTGTCGCACCTCTTTTGTATAAGTTTTATGCCTGTAAGTATGTTAAGTGGTTAATTATCTGTTGTCTGGGATGAATTTTTACTGACATTTAGACCACAATGTAAATTTTACGGGTACAGAAAATATCGTTCACTGAACATGGAACGTTGCAAAGGTTGTGCCAAGTCAACAGTTCTGTAAATTTATTTACAGTATATTTATATCTCGATGAACTTTGAATCCTTTTAGGAAGGCTATGCATCTTATACTTTCAATCATTCATTTTAAAGACAGACAAGATCTTTCTAATGGTCACCCTCTCATACTCAGCTGTGCACTATCTATTATCATGTTCCTTTCATGTCATGTATGCAGAAAACACTTTATCAAATATTTTACAGCTGATAAAAGATATATTATACCTTAATTATTGCTTAAAAATATGTCTGGTTTGTACGA
Organism: Mytilus edulis; assembly: GCA_019925275.1. Taxonomy (NCBI): domain Eukaryota; kingdom Metazoa; phylum Mollusca; class Bivalvia; order Mytilida; family Mytilidae; genus Mytilus; species Mytilus edulis. The sequence goes on along the minus strand of CM034362.1, from coordinate 34,521,586 downwards.
ACCATTTTGTTTTGGACGAATGTAAATTTGGTCAAAATAATATTTGATTAGATACTTATTAAGTGTGTACCATGGTAAAATATTCTAGAAAACCCTACACGATATGTGTATAAGAAGATATAATATACCGTGTGTACCGGTCACTTTTGGTAATTTGATATTCACGGTAGCCATGTAATACTAAACACCTAGTGACTGCTTATAAGGGTAATAGCAATTTTGCTGTCCCTGAGATACTAACTATGCTCGAGGACGCATGATCTTTTTTATTATTAGTTGTCATTGGTTTTAAACCAGCTGTAAATAACTTCGAGTACTCTCAGATATGTGCTTTGTTTCTTTTTGATGTTGGAACGTACAAGTACTCGGCCTCGCCCACTCTATGTTATATTTGTATCCATTTGAGGGGTTTTATAAATTAGCCTTTTTCAACTGAGTTTTATAGTTAGTTTTCATGGTGAATTGTTAAAAACTATCTCAGGTAAGGAGGGAGGGGCTTTTTAGGATCCCGCTTACATGTTTTACCCCGCCACATTTTGTATGTATGTGCCTCTCACATGTCAGGAACCTGTGTTACATTTATTTATTTTTTTGATTGTTTTTGTTATCATTAATTAGGCCGTTATAGTTTTCTAGTTTAAATTGTTTTACATTTGTGATTTCGGGACTATGCGGTATTGGCTTTACTCATTGTAGAAGGCCGTACGGTGTCTTATGGCTGTTAAATTCTGTGTCGTTTGGTCTCTTTTGGAGAGTTGTCTTATTGGGAATTATACCACAATCTAATTAAAATGTAGTATTACGAAATCAGAGGTCAATATTCTAATTAGATTGATTATACCACATCTTCTTTTTAAATTCACAATTAAAACTGCCCCAGCTAGAATTTCAGAAATAGCTGTACAGAACACTACAACACGTCTATCAAATTAGCACGAAACTTTGTATCCTACCTGATTTATTACACCACAGACAAGGCGTTGGACATGTGAAAAGAGCAACTCGTTCAGGTCTGTTGACAGGATATGACAGCTTTATTTATAATAAAAAGATATATTGACAAAAATGAGAATAAGATAAGGTTGTGCGATGAGAATTTAATCTATATTAAACACTATTTAGTCCATAAATTAGAGTGAAATGAATACCAGTGTTAACAGATGCAAAATATGTAATGGGGGTGGGTTTACTTTCTCATGATATTATATGTTTTGATGTAACTCTTGATATCTGAGGCGACATCTGAGGTACAAAAGAATCACGAAAGCTGATAAATCTAGCATCGAACTTAGATCACATCATAGATGTAATACTACATCTATGATAACATTTACATATACTTGTACACTAAATAGGATGTAGTGGACAGATTAATACAAAAAGTTAACCACAAGACATGACAAAGTACTATATCAATCGATTGATATGCTTGTAATGAGCCCTTTGATTAGGATTTTATTCTCTTATACCGGTATCAAAACAAAACAAAACAAAAACCTTTTAAACATGAATACCGAAACTATAGAAAAGAGATATTGAAACAAGCTTAGTCGTTTTATGATATCCTCATTAAGTAAGTCTGTTGTATGATTTGTGTGTTCGGATCAGGAACCGTTTAACTTTAGTGGTAGTCAATGTAAACAAATTAACAATATTAACCGGCAAAGAGCTTTATTTTAAATTTTAAGTTTAAAGATTTATACAAAACAAGGTAAGCATACGAAAGTTTAAATAAAAACCACGATATCTTTAAAAGGTTCATCAGCATAATTTGTGCAAAGAGGGACGAGAGATACCATAGGGACAGTCAGAATCATAAATCGAAAATAAACTGACCGGCAACGTCATGGCTAAAAATGAAAAAGACAAACAGACAAACAATTTAATAGTACACATGACACAACATAGAAAAATAAAGAATAAGCCACACGAACCCCAACTTAACCGTCGCTCTACAACACCCTCTTGTATAACCTTGGGTGATCTTACAATAAAATGTATGATAACCTTCAATGTATATGTCACTGTAACGCCTGCTATCCTGTCACGTGTTAATTTTATTACGACATCGGTCAATTAATGCTAATTTCTAATCACGAAAACTTTAACCCTTTTTGATTGATAGTGAAATAAACAAACCACCAGGAACTCTGCGCTGTCATTAATTATCGTTGTTTCAACTTTTATCCACAGATCAAATTTTCTCTGCTAATCGCAGTTTGATAATTTTCTACTTTAGCCACGCCTCTCGTAATGAAACATTTTCATAACGTTCAACATCACATGCTGGGTTAGTTCAAAGTTATGCAAGGAATAGAACAGAGGGTGGAAAAATTAATTAAAGATTTATTAACGTAAAGTCTATTCAAACTTTATCAATATGAAAGACATTTTGAAATATTTTGGATTTAGCCTATGTTTGTTTTTCAAAGAATAAATTGGAACTTTGCAGAAGACAATGGTAAAATTCGACAAATATCCTTCTACATTGATGGAATGTCTTGATAGCCAAGGAGATGCTTTGACCGTTCCGAGTAATTTGTTTTGTAATGCAACATGGGATACAATCTTGTGCTGGCCTCCAACTTTAATTGGATCAATTACAAAACTTCCATGTCCTGGAAAACACGACACTGGAATGGAAAGACAGTCATATGCGTCCAAAGAGTCATATGCGTCCAAAGAGTGCGGACTTGATGGGAACTGGATTGGAATACACCCTGGGAAGGAAATATTTCCGGAAGAATTTGAACCCGGCTGGACAAATTATAGTGAGTGCATTGGTGTCATTTACGAAACTGTGAAAAATACGTCAGATAATATCATGAACGTTTCTGAGAGCGCATCAGTTAGCGTCGGCGCATTGTCTATACCACATAACGGAGCCGATATTTTTGGAGCTTCGCTTTTAGTACTTTCTTTGATATTGATTTTGGCTTCTCTTGGAATTACATGTTGTAATAATGCAATCCAATCGACAAGAACAAGATTTTATAGAAATTTGTTCGCAGCTTTTATTTTCCACGACGTACTGGAATTGGTCGTTCGGATTGGTCGTGTTTTCCACTCTGACGCCATAATCCGAGACATTGAAACTTGTGTGTCGTTTGGTGTTTTGTTGACACTATTGTCTACCGCAATTTTCTCTTGGTTTTTGATGATAGGAATTTCGTTTATGTTGACGTTCAAAGGTGTTGTTGTTGAGAACCGGATGTACTATGTTATGTGTTTGCTTGGCTGGTTCATGCCAACTGTCGTGACTATAACCTGGTTAAGTGTCACTGTTCTTGGCGGGAATTTGTCATGCTGGGATGGAGAACTTTACATCGCACGAATGACATCAAGCTTTTGGATCATACAAGGATCAATCGTTATATTTCTGTTGTTTACGTGGTTGTGCATTCTGAGTTTTCTTTTGAGGTACAAAGAATGGGAAATGCACAGAAAGTATAGCGAAAACAAAGATCTTGCAGTTGAACTTACTAACATCAAACAAAGTGGATACAAAATGTTTGCAACTATGTGTTTTATGACCGGAGCATACATTATTTACTTGTCGTGTTCCCAATCACCGTTGACAGAATCACTGTCGTACTTGTTGGTCTTGGTTATGTTTTCTCGCGGAATAATTGTTGCCGTTTTCATGTGTTTCCTTGAAGAACATTGTAAATGCTGGGATGGAGTGTACGCGGTTGAAGGAAGTACTACTACAGACAGTGAGAGTTTGAGCTCCAGAAACAGTAGCCATCCCAGTCATTACGGCCACCATACCGTTTTGCCTAACCATGGTATAATATCTATGTAACTTTTGCTTCAAAAGCGTTGTAATTAAATCTAGCTATTGTAAATAAATTTTCAGAATATTTCTGTATTCTCATGTCTTTTCTCAAAAGAAAATTTCTTTTTATTACTTTTATAGGTTATAGGAAATTTAGAAGTAAAAAATTCATATTTTGTATGTGTACATAAAGAGTGAGTTACATACAGCTTTTCGAGTATAAAGGTACCACAGAATGGGAAAAGTTTAAAGCTTAACTCATATATACAAACTCCTGTTTCATCACCGCAGATTTGCGTATTTGCCTAAATTTCTTTAGAAAAGGTTGTCAATTTTTTTTTTACCATAACTAAGGATATTTTGTATAAAATCATTTATCATAACTCGTTAAATTATAACAATCATATATAAGATAAGATAAGATAAGAATTTTATTAATCTAATCAAGAACCCATAAAGGGCATCATTTCACACAACACAATATGATTGGAAAAAGCAAAACAGAAAACTAATACCATTCTATAACGTTAAGGACAGGATCAGAGCCTACAACAACATAGTGTTTTATATAACTATTATATCAAGTGTTATAACAATAAAATATTATATTATTTCATATATATATATATACACCATTTTTATTAATGATAAATATATCAATGAATCTGGTAGTACTTCTTTCTGTGAAATAACTTCCCGGAAACCATAAATCTCATTTCGTATACCGAAAGTTTTACCTTTCCCAATCTGGTCCGAGTCCAGTTAATCATAAATTTATCATGATTGATTGCTGTGGTGGTCATTCCCCATCTATAATTATCTGTCAAAATATGCCAATTAATTACATTTGAAATGTGATCCAGCTGTTTATTAACACAAGATACTGACTAATTTGTTCCTTATTGACTGGTTTTATTAAACAATTTGACAAAATAAAGGTTTCGTTATTATTTAAATTGGGATGACATTAATTTAAAATCAATATCCCATTTGGCTGTCCCATGACTGTCACTGCAACAGACGTCAGTCACTCCATTCCGTAACAGGAATGAATTATGAATCATTGCGAATGGCTGAGAAATTCAGTCACAAGATTCAAAATACTTTTTTCACTTGGTAAACAAAATTAATTTTACAGGAATATAATCGAGCAGACCAAGAAGATTCTCCTATAACCTCTTTGGGCAGACTAAATGAAAACAACAAACTTGATACCATGCAAAAGCACATCTTAGTCAATAAGGAAAATTGGTACAAAGCTAACAATTAAGTCTTGATTTTGATCATTTTGGGACTATCCTCGTATCATCACCAGACTCAAGCTGGCGAACAATGATTAACTTTGTCTGTGTTAAGATGGAATTGCATTTCGTCTTCCTGCTGGAAATTATTGTCATCAGATTCACGTTTCGTGGTATTGCAAAGCCACGGTTTTTAGGCATGATCATTTTGTAGAGTTTTCTTAATGTTCGCTGGATTATTGTTCAGTCGCTAGCTTGAGTCTGGTCGTATCATCATCACAATATGTTTGTCGCTTTCAAAGTTTTATTGTACAAGTTTTCTTGATATCATTTCTTGTTGAATTATCGATAATGACAACCGTATAAATGAAAACTTCGATCAAACTTTGACGGACTTTGATGGAATAGAGACCCTTTTTTTTTTCTTGAAACATGGATGGACCTTGACCGAGTTTGTTTTTAATTTCCTAGTGAAAATATTGCTTGTATATAAGTTTCGATATATTTTTCAATTGATAAATAATTTAGAAATTATAATGAAAATAATGTTCAAACTTCTCTGCCAAAGGTGACCTTAGGTGGATTTCAGCGTTCATGATAAAGGTTAATCCAAAATAAAGTCTTTTTAAGCACTAACTATAAAAAAAAGAAGATGTGGTATGATTGCCAATGAGACAACTATCCACAAAAGACCAAAATGACACAGACAATAACAACTATAGGTCACCGTACGGCCTTCAACAATGAGCAAACATATACCGCATAGTCAGCTATAAAAGGCCCCGATAAGACAATGTAAAACAATTCAAACGAGAAAACTAACGGTCTTATTTATGTAAAAAAAAAAAAAAAAAAAATGAACGAAAAACAAATATGTAACACAAAAACAAACGTCAGCCACTGAATTACAGGCTCCTGACTTGGGACAGACACATACATAAATAATGTGGCGGGGTTAAACCTGGGACAGTGGTATAACAGTTCAACATAAAAACGAACTATAAAAATCAGTTGAAAAAGGCCTTACTCATCAGATGGACAAAAATACAAGTGAACGTGGCTCGGTACTTATACATCCCGACACAAAAAGACACAATGAATAGATCTGAGAGTATTTTGTGTATGACACTCCATGTTTCAAGCCCTATATATATATATATATGTATTCATCCAATCTTTGTTGCTAATGTTTCTGTGTATTTTGGCGTTTCTATAATGATATTCAAAAAGACGGCAAATTATTAATTTGGTTTGGTGGTCGTACGTATCATAGTTGTACAGAGAGGGCAAATTGAAGGACCGGCATTGGATTAAAAAATCTTGTGTGTAAGAACTTGTCTTTTGAAAGATTCTTTTTAATAAGCGTGTTTAATGTTCGTTCGAAAAGTGGGAAAAACTAGTTAAAGGGTGTAATAAAAACAAGCATGCGCTTAACACTATTTCAAATGTACGTTAAAAGTAAATGGACAAGATATATATTTTTATTACATTTGTATATTCCAAGCTTTACAATTTGTCATGTTGAAATAATCACACAAGTCATTCACATGCATTACATAACTATTATATGAGTGTCAGACAGCAACACAATAATACGAGTCGGAAAAAGGGATCAACGTTCGGTCTTCCATAATGAAGAGATTCGAAGTTCTTCACCGAAGTTCTTCACTTTTTAACAGAAAAACGTCCACTGTGGCATGGTAGCTTACACTATTAAAGGTCTAGGTTGATCCCCGTCTGGGTTAAATAACATTATTAAAAATTGACATATGGTGCCTCACTTCTTAGCATGCGATACCGGTATTGAGGGGTATGAGCAATAACCAGTCCCCTCAGTCTGAATACTATACTGAGTTGAAATTAATTGACGAGGTTCGAGGTTCTTCTCTTTCGAACAGAACCATATATAAAAGAAAGGAAAAGAAATGAAATGATGTAAGTTAACTATTCATGACATTAACCCTACACACATAACAAAACAAATGTACGGCATCCTATATCTCAAAGTGATAGTGGGGTCTATAAAAAAAATTCAAAGATACCAGGCTTATACAAAGATGTAATTAAATGTATACTGCATTTGTCATGCGTTACCACGCACGGTTATTATTCCTCCGCTCTCCTTGTATAGTTTTTAAAATAATAGTGCATCGTATTTTTTGCATCTCGGACGAGACAACATATTCATTGCAAAAACTTGTTCTCGATAAAAAAAATAATGTTACAAAAAATAAGTGTTCTTTTAGGTGGTATTTTTAAGAACAGTTTTCAGACGAGGAAACATAAAGATTACACAGGGATTAAGTGCTAAAACATTCCAGAACATGAAAGGCCACTTTAATACACATAAATATACTGGTAAACAATTTACATCTGGTCAGCATTATTGCCAATCTATCTTAATAATTTGACAGATATCCATCTTCAAAATCAATTAATAAAAACCCGAGACGAGCGATTACAGATTGGACAATCAATACTCGAGAGATCGGTTTCTATTGGCTCGTCTGCGTACAGAAAGCTATTAACATTACATCAAAACGTTTTGCTGATGGAAGACGTTTGATCATTACAGAAATTACTTTTATTCTTCAAATGCAGTACAGATGTAACTTTTGGTAAAAGAGATGTTTTCAGTCTGAACGATTTTGACACCGGAAGTTTGTATTACACAATACAGCAAATAAAGAAAAGCTATAGACTTCTGAAACAGTAACTGCCAATTGTTTTCTGTTTATCATACAAAAATTCATTGCAAGACCAAATGGTTCGATATTCTATAATTCAGGGCGCAGTTACTATGTACTATAAAGACATCATATATCCATGTATTTATCAAAAAAGGGAACGCTTCTTATTCATTATAATTCAAAATTGGCAAGAGTCAGATCATACTTATTTAAAAAGCTTGAGCCTATATTCAGTTGCACCCAAATGTTTTGACATCGTATGATATTCAGATAACGATTAATCAATAATGAACGATCACATTGTATATTACAACGAACGAGAGAGGGGGAGGAACGGTTTCGGGAACAGGTTTTGCAACCCACCTGGCAAACATTTTGTATCTTTATAATCAAATAACGACCACTATGAACCATCCTCCTTAACTAGTTTCACCCGTCATGTCGAGCATTGCATGTGAGAAGCAAGATAATACTCCCGGTATATATGGATGCCAGGTTATAACACAAATAATGTATATACGGTAATATCATTACGACAAAGAGAACACACCGTGCAAGGGCTGTATAGTAAAAATAATTGGTGCTTTTTTTTTTTTTATCTCAAAGGGAAGGTTGGGATTGAGTTTGGGGTAATTGTCCCAAACATAAGGGACAAACAAGGGGCCAAAACAAGCATTTTCTAGTTTCCATAAAATTACTAAAGTGTCTGGATCTTTCGAAAATTGTACTTAAGGTTCCATATCACAAAAAAGGCTGGGATTGAGTTTAGGGGTTATTACTCAAAAGGGTCGTTCTAATTTTTTTTTTATTTTTTTTTTTTCAAATTTTCCGAAAAGTTTCAAAAAGGAATCTTCAATTTCATAGTATTGTGCAAAAGATTCTTAAGATTTATTGTATTCATAAATTTGGATAACTGGTGTCAAAATTCAAGATTATTTTCCAAAAGTGTATGAATAAAGTATTTCTTGATATTCTTATTTTTAAGATTCAATAATTAAAGATAAGATGTCTATACACTCCAGCTTCGTAAATGCTATTTTGTTATTTTAGTGCGCTTGGAAAATACCAAGTTTATATATTGTCGATTACATATAAGACAGAGAGTTTGCACAATGAATAAACAAGTAATGTCTGAATGGCAGAAACACGAGCGAGTTAAGCACCTTGTAAGTACATGTAAATGTTCCAATGAAACCAGTAATTTAGACAGCAGAACAAGTTAAATTAAACATGTCGAGGTCATTGTTTGGACACCAACATAGTTTGTTGTTTTTGTAAAAAAAACCTCTCATCAAAATAAACAGAAAAAGTACGGAACATTATATTCTTCCTCTCCCTCATGAAAACGAGTGTATGTTTATTTTTGTCGAAATAAATCCTTTACAAATCCACAAGACGCCAAAGTTGTCCGTTCATTGTTGTGGAAACACTAGAGAGAAAAGCTTTTAGATATAAAGCAATGATAAATGAACGAATTATAGATAAAATATAACATATGAAATCATCTTTAAAGAAACCCCAATGACGCTGAATTAACAAGGGATTTAATACTTACTGGTAACAAACTTAATTATTTTGTTTACAATTTGGAAACCATATTTTTAGTGCATATATAATAGATCAATGATTACGTAATATAAATAGATTAGCATCAATCATTTTAATCATTAAAAACAACTTAATTTTTTTTAAACTGAAATGTTCAAATTGGGAAGTATCCAGAGTTACCTCGTATATATGCTGAATAAAGAAATAGTAATGTCTCTATCGTCCTCCACTATTGGCCAGGGGAGAAAAGTATAGGGACGGAATGTTTGGCTTTCCCGTGACACCATTTGCGAGTATTTACGGTCTTGCGAAACGACGATAATCCGTCGGAATGGGTCGACAAATGACTGATCCGTGTTAAGCGAGTTCAAAGCAGCACTCACACAAGCAAAGTGTAAAGGTGTTGTAATAAACTTGTTTCCAACGATAAATAAATAGTTTTAAATTAAACTATTGGCCAATTGACGCTGAAATAAATTAATGATTCTTTACAAAGATTATATATTTCAACTATATTTCAAATATATATATGCATCCGCATGACTGAGCAAAACAAACCAATTTAAAAACAGAGGTGACACAGTGCTACGGAAGGATAAGCAGATTCTGAACCATATTTACTAAGCTAAAATGCAGTATGAAAATCAAACGGTTTATAACAACCAAGATATTGTAAATACTCTTAATGTTCATTTTTCATCCGTAGCTGAAAAACTTATTGGAAATAATACTTCAGATATGGATTTTTCTATGCTACAAAATTTTACTAGTGAAAAATTAAAGAAAACTGAAAATTTTCATTTAAAACTTATTTCCATTGGAGAGGTGTGTTCTCAACTAAAACATCTTAATATTAATAAATCCGCAGGTTTAGATGGAATAGGTCCCAAATTTTTAAAATTAAGTGCAGAAATAATATCCCCATCATTAACTTTTTTAATAAACAAAAGTATAACTTCAAATCGTTTTCCGCAAAAATTAAAACTTGCAAGAGTAACTGCTATACATAAAGGAGGACCAAGAGATATTCCCTCAAATTATCGTCCAATTTCTATTTTGAATACCATATCTAAAATTTTCGAAAGACATGTATGTACACAGTTATATGAATTCCTTAACAATAAAAAATTGTTACATATCGCCCAGTCAGGTTTCAGACAAGGTCATTCCTGCCAAACAGCGCTAACTAAACTAATTGACGAATGGTTAAAATATTTAGATAATGGAGAAATAGTTGGTACAGTGTTTTTAGATTTCAGTAAGGCTTTTGACCTTATTAACCATGCCATACTTCTAGAAAAGTTAAAATTTTATCATATCGGAAAACATATAATAGATTGGATAAAATCATATTTGTCTGACAGACAACAAGAAGTCCAATACGCTAACATTAAATCTGATAAATCGTTTGTAAAGTATGGAGTGCCTCAAGGTTCTATTTTAGGTCCGCTGTTATTTTTAATATATATAAATGATTTACCACTTCATGTTAAACAATCCAATATGGATTTATATGCTGATGATTCAACATTGCATTTTCATGATAAAAACATTGAAAAAATAAACAGCATATTGCAAAATGATTTAAATGCTATACAATCTTGGTGTAACAATAACAGTATGAAAATCAATGCACAAAAAACTAAGTGTATGAAATTGGGTTCAAAACAAAAACTTAAACAACTATCAGAATTATGTATTACCGTCAACGAAACATGTATTGAGAATGTCCATTCTTTCAAATTACTTGGAATAGACATTGATGAAAATTTAAGCTGGGAAGATCATGTTGATCGTATATGTAAAATTATCTCATCTAAAGTATCACTTTTATATAAAATTAAAGTATATTTGCCAATACACACAAGGCAACTATTTTATAATGCATATATTCTACCATATATAGACTATTGTAGTTCAGTTTGGGGAAATTTATTACAAAAAGATTCAGATAGAATCATAAAACTTCAAAAAAGAGTAGCAAGAATTATACTGGAATGCGATATTTCTATTCCATCTAATTTCATGTTTTCTTCTTTAAAATGGCTATCTTTTACCAAAAGAATAAAATACCAACAATCAATTCTAATGTATAAAATTGTAAATGGGCTAACACCTGATTACTTAGCAATACTAAATATTGATGATGTGCAACGCCACAACTTACGATCTGTCTCTAATAATGATCTTTTTGTTCCAAGACCAAATACAAATTTTTATAAAAAATCTTTTCATTATTCTGCAACCAAAGTATGGAATAATTTACCACTCGAAATAAAGAAATGTCCTAATGTGGAATTATTCAAGAAACATAGTTATAATCATTTTCTTGAAAATTATATGCAAGTCAACTAATTTGTTTTCCTCTAACAAAACTATATCAAATATTGTCATTTATTACCCTTTGTATATTTCAATGATTGAATTGTGTATATACTAGTAATATATATTGTAAATTAATGTATGAATGTATGAATGTTAACTGTATGCATGTATTTTGTTTGAGGGCCTCAATGAAAATTAGACTATTTCTAATTGAGTTACCCTCTTTAAATAAAGAATTTATTATTATTATTATTATTATAAGCTAACAACAATTGGACCCAAGGGTAGCCACATGTTATACCACCTGGCAAATACAAACAGGAAAATAAATGTTTCTCTGTTGTTAACACCCATTATGTTCTGTATAAGAAATTGTGACATTATTAAACTAATTTTAACCCTACCATGAGGTTTCTAAAATGAAAAATGAAAATATTGAAAAAGATGTTTTTGGGAAATAACATGATCAATATATTATAATTAATGTGATGAGAACAAAGAACAACCCTTTCTTATCTAACATACCATTCCTCACGTGATTCGTGATTTTACTTCTCTATCAACACGTCTTCTAACTAAAACTGTCTGTCTTTATCATAGGTAATTGAAACATCTGCTGCACGACTGCATTAGAACGATAAGTAATCTTGAATGACCGAAAGGTGTACTTAATTAACAAAATTACAACATGCAACAGGTGATATTATTTTACCTTTGCAAAACGTACTATTATAATACATATACAACGCATTCATATTATATTCCTTGCTTATCGTGAATATCTAGGAAATTGAAATCATACAGAATTTCATTTTTTTCCCTTCAAAATACATCTAAAAATCATACAAAATCATAAAGATACACGAACGGAATTTAATGTAAGGTCTAGGTTTCCATATAAGATTTTCAACATGGAGTCAGGACAAACACAGTCTTTATACGCTGGGGATCGCAGTCTCATTGATGTTCTTTCACTGAAAAATTACTAGATGTTTTGAGGAAATATTTGAATACAATCTGAATCAATACTAAAACCAAAGACTTTGAAGTAAATAAAATTGGATTGATCTGAATTTGCTTTTATTCATTTGGTTTTATAAGTTAACATATATAATATACAAAAAATAAGAATGTTGCTGAAATATTTGACACTTCTATAAATAATATTCGAACCAACTGTGAAGACAAAGGTAAGCAAGAAAGAATTAAACTTTATCAGTTAGAGTTTCTATTATATAATTATAGTATATGCCTTGATCTCTTTTCAATTACCCAATTTTCGTCTTTGAAGTTTATAAAACAAACTGTCCATCAACGACCAAAGCTGTATGCTTCTGAATAAAAGACTATGATTCACATCAACACAATGCTTTCTTTGATATTGGCCGATGGTCAAGATCATAAGACCGTATTATAAAGGTCAAAAGTGTTTCCAACAATAAAGGTAAACGTGTCTGGAATCCTAGGAACTGACCCATTATTGAGATTTTGAATGGCTGGATACGCGCCCGTCTGGTGATTATGTTCTATCTAGTTAATCTCCATGTAAACTTGTTACATTGTTTAATTTTAAACAGAAATCAGTGGAAGTGAAAGAAAATAAACAATCTCCCGGATTAAATCAGATCTATCAATGACAAAACATTCACGTCTGTTCATCAAGATGTCGAAATCTAATGGCTTTCTTTGTATTTAAAAATAGAAATAAGACACGATCTTTTAAAACATGCGGTAAAAATTTAATAACAAGACATGTATTCTTGGTTCTTTTTCTAAGTGAAGAAATTAAAACTATGCATAATTTTAATAACAAGAATATATTGTTGGTTCTTTTTCTGTTTAAAAAAAAAAAAAAAAAAAAGTTAAATATAACGAGAGACGCGAATGCTCTAGCATTTCTATTCCTTTTATCACAATGCTAAAAAGAAAAAAACACGTGGTACACAGTGCCATGTATGAATGAACCCGTTAAACTGAATATCTACTTCTACATAAAATTGTCCATATTTTGAGTTGGGAATTATATTATTTTCATATAATTTACACCAAAAGTAGTTCACCGCATACACGTATTATGGTATACCGTTGACTGTCCTTCTGTACGTCTGTCCGTCCGGACATGTCGGGCATTAACCCGAAAACGCTTTACATAAAACTTTGGTGAGTTATTTATATCTACTTAGTATTGATGTGAACTCCCTTTCGTATATTTTTTCATAAATTTTTGATTTTTTTGTTTCCGAGTTTTGGGGTTTTATTCATAAAAAAGTTTGTTTTTCCCCTGTTTTCGGACATTAACTCAAATAAGCGTTAAGTAGTTTTCTTGTTACTTTGGTTAATTATTGTTTATATATATTGACATGACTTCCCTTTCGATTTTCATCAATTTTATAGATGAGAGCTTATAAGAGTCGATAAGATTAGAGATTATAACAGTCCATAACCATGATAACCAACATCTAAATTACGTGATGCCACAATCACATGAGATTTATGTTGTAATGTATCAAATTATATTATTTTATAGGAGTAACACGACGGGTGTCACATGTGAAGCAGGATCTGTTAACATTTTTGATTAAATTTATATTTCCAAGTCTTTAGTTTTCTATGTTTTGTTTTGAAGACTGTTTGCTTTCTATCTGTTTTTTATTTTTTCTCGTTTTTTTTGCAATAGCGCTAGCGCATCGTCAGGTTCGACTTTTTTCGAGTTTGACTATCTCTTATTTATATGCTGCAGTTTGCTGTCTGCAGGGAAAATAATAGTCTAGTGTTACTGGTTTTATTTTTTCCCCCATTGACTTGTATAAGACATACAAAGTGTTTGAAATAGTCCATTTGACTGTATCTAGTTTAACATTAATTAACGTAATTACCAACAAGATGACAACTATTTGTAAGCATTTCACGTGAGGCGTTCCAGTAGCTGCCAAATAATTCAATACTGCTGTGTTCAGATTCTGTAGATTACATTTATTTCACAAAAGAATTATACTCCTACTGATTTATGTAATTATGCATATCTGGCGTCTTAAGTATGTTAAATTAACTTCTTCATCGTCAAACTTTCTAATCGCTTTCTACACACACAGTGTGAAAATGTATCTTTTCATCAAGATTTTAAAATTTGTTCTTAAACTTTTATAACCTTTTAATCATATTTAAAAAAAAAAACGTGAACAAATTGAGTTGGACGAGTTAGATATAGAGCTGTTTAATACTTGGGTGTGTTTATAGTCTATGCGTTCTTTTTTGCTTGCTTTTGTTTTTGTGTTTGGTTTATCATATATGTTTTAATAGATATGCTTGACATTTCTTCATATTTATTCTCAGATTTTTTATTACTAGGAAACTTTCAACTAACTTTAAACCAAATAAATATACTTCATAGTGACCAATATGTCTGGTTTTCTTTGTGCACTTTCAATTTTTTTTAAATTAAAATGCAAATAATGCATTGCATGCATGGTCATTTGTTTTCCTCATGAAAATCAGTTTTTGGTGGGTTTCGTGTTGCTCAGTATAGTTTTCTGTGTTATGTTATGTATATTGTTGTTTACCATGGCGTTGTCAGTTTCTTTTCGACTATTAATAAATGCGATTGAATGTTCATTTGGTACCTTTCGCCTTTCTTTTAAAATTTTGGTTTAAATTATTTTAATGATAACAAGAATGTGTCCTCAGTACACGAATGCCCCACTCTCACTTTCATTTTCTATGTTCAGTGGACAGTGACATTGGGATAAAAACTCTAATTTGGCATTAAAATTAGAAAGATCATATCATAGGGAACATGTGTACTAAGTTTGAAGTTGATTGGACTTCAACTTCATCAAAAACTATACCTTTACCAAAAACTTTAACCTGAAGCGGGACAGACGGACGGACGAACGGATGGACGAACGGACGAACAGACGAACGGACGCACAGACCAGAAAACATAATGCCCTACTACTATCGTAGGTGGGGCATAAAAATTGGAAAATGTACATGTAATTTCTATGTTGTGATGTTATGCTATTGTTTCAGAATAAGGGAGAAGGTTTGGGTCCACTAAAACGTTTAATCCCGCTGCAAATGTTTGCACCTGTCCTTAGTCAGGAATCTGATGTACAGAAGTTGCCGTTTGTTTATGTAATATACACGTGTTTCTCGTTTCTCGTTCTGTTATATAGATTAGACCGTTGGTTTTCCCGTTTGGATGGTTTTACACTAGTAATTTTTGGGCCCTTTATAGATTGTTGTTCGGTGTGAGCCAAGGCTCCGCGTTGAAGGCCGTACATTGACCTATAATGGTTTACTTTTTAACCGGATTTTTGTGACAAAAATGTCGGTTATTGATTTGGGTATGTACGGCGGTCGGGCGGGCGGCAACCAATTGTTGTCCGTGCATTTACTCATGAACCGTTCAACCAAAGCATTTCAAATTAATAATACTAGAACACACCCGCGAAATCGCGGGCATTCAGAGCGTATTTGAAAGGATGTACAGTGTTGTAGGAAGAATTTTGTAAAAGATGTAATGACTTGAGAATTTCAGGAAAATTATCAAAAGTCATAGGTACTTGGGGACAGGAAAATGTTTTTGTTACCCTCCTCCTTTATTTCCAAAATTCCCTCTTTTTGTTTTCTATTAATTTCATTATGAACATACATTTAGTGTACATGTATTATGAACATTCCAGTCAGGAGCCTGTAATTCAGTGGTTCAGTGATATTTGTTTTTCGTTCATTTTTTGTACATAAATAAGGCTGTTAGTTTTCTCATTTGAATTGTTTTACATTGTCATTTCGGGGCCTTTTATATAAGACTATGCAGTATCGGCTTTTGCTTATTGTTGAAGGCCGTAAGGTGACCTTTAAATGTTAATTTCGGTGTCATTTTGGTCTCTTGTGGAGAGCTGTCTCATTGCCATACTTACCACATCTTCTTTTTTTGTAAAACATTTAGTGACTTGAGAATTTCAGAAAAGGTATCAAAAGTCATATGTAATATGGGACAGGATAATTGTTTTTCTAGCCAGGCTCCTCCTTTTTCCACAAAAAAATCCTTTTTTTTTTGTTTGTTCTCTATTAATTTTAATGACACATGAATAATTTTAGCGCCTATCTATATATATAATTCGAAGAAAAAAAATCCTGAAGTATGACCGGAGCGGGCCCCGCTTAGGCAGTCAACGGGCCCCTGCGTATGAACATTTCTGGATCCGCCACTGCAGAGAGGCTTTGATCCCAATATCCCGGGGTTAAAAGCATGAAATCCCGAGGTTCTGAATTTACTATACAAATTAAATATCTCGACATCCCGAAATTCGATAAAAGGAATCCCGGATCCCGAAATGGTCAATCCTGAAGTTTCGATCTTAAAAACACCCGTTCCAGACGTCCCGAAAGTGTATTTTCTTTTTACAGTCAATTCTCAGTTTAAAAATTGATCCACAGCGGTCACTTGATATATATTTTCAGACCCTCTCTTTTAAATAAACCATGTGACTGCCGTGGATAGTAAACTTGAAAATGATATCAGACAGAAAATACACTTTATTCGTAGTATATGTATTTGTTTCAAAGATACGCAAACCGGAGGTCTTATCTGAGTTAAATTTCGTCCAATGTCGGATATAAGACAGAAAATACACTGTATTCGTAGTATTAAAGTGTGTTCAAAGTATACAGAAAAACGCAAACCGGAAGTCTAATCTGACTTAAAATTTCGCCCAATGACGGAAACATATCCGGACGTCTTTTTTCTCGTTTTTCACCCAAAATAACTCAATCTGAATAATCATATGAATGGATGACAAATGCGATTATGCACTGTACCCATATGACATAGAGGCATGATGATTAATTTATTGTGGAAAGAAGAGAAGCGACACCCAAAATGAGGTCTTCTCGTTTAATAGTATAGATGTTGTTACAGACAACAAAATTAAGGTCAAGTTCAATAATGACGATTTTGACTTTTACCGTACAGGAGTTATGGCTCTTGAAAGATTTAAAAATGGCTTTTCCAGTCGTGTCCGTACATTTACTCATGAATGAACTGTTCAACCAAAGCTTTTCAAATTTTAATATGTTGTTGCTGATGACAAAATGAAGGTCAAGTTTAATAAATACGATTTTACCGTTCAGGAGTTATGGTTCTTGAAAGATTGAAAAATGGCATTTCCAGTCGTGTCCGTGCATTGACGCATGAACTGTTCAACCAAAGCTTCCCAAATTTTAATATGTTGTTGCTGATGACAAAATGGAGGTCAAGTTCAATAATGACGATTTTGACTTTTACCGTTCAGGAGTTATGGTTCTTGAAAGATTGAAAAATGGTTTTTCCAGTTGTATCCGTGCATTTACTCATGAACCATTCAACCTAAGCTTTTCCAATTTTAATATGTTGATACTGATGACAAAATGGAGGTCAAATTTGATATTGACGATTTTCACTTTCACCGTTCATCCCAGTTATAGTTCTTGTGATATTGGCAGGACACAAATAAATGTTAATAAATCCGGTTTGCTGTCGTTGTGACAGCCTCTTGTTTAAATTGTTATTTCGATGGAGAGTTGTATCATTGGCTCTCACACCACATCTTCCTATATCTATGATATACATAATATGTGCAGGATAGTGTCATGGTAGGTTTGATATATTCGGATAGAGCCTGAATTTTGACCATTTTTTTCATTTTAATTTTAGGATCTGAATTTGATAATTACACAAGGGTCAGTTTGAAATGATGTAAGTAGGAAGTATTAAATTCCCAAAAGCATCTTCGCACAACACGATTATTAGTACAAATACATGTACACACATATTACATTTTCAAAATAAAGCTTAAAATACAAGTGTTTGTCGTACCAAATTTAAACGTAAATTAAGTCTGTAAACTAGGTACAGTCTGAATTCTTACAAACGTTGGAGGTCTTTTATAAATTTTCCAAGATTATTTTTATCAGATTTTCATAGGCCAAAGGCAATAACTTCTTTCTAATGAATGATCAGTTGAAAGTTTAAGATTTGAATTTAAGATAAAAAATAATATATTAGTGTATCATTTCTGAAGATAGATTACTATCATGTGAATGACACAGATTCATATTTCTAGATTTATAAGTCAGTTTAATAAATAAACAGAGGATTATGTACCATTATTTAACTATATACGTCATTAGTATTTCGATCATCACTTCGTCTCTTTATATAATAACTGTCGTGCACACATATTTTATTCTCTCTAAGGAATTAGAAAGCAAACAATTTAATCACCCAGCCGCCCTCCTGAAAAAAAAATATTTGTTCGAATTTCAAATATATGGTTTCGCGCAGCACGAAAGAAAAATACGTTTTCGAAATGTTGATATTAAGGGGTAAAATAGTAAGTCGCCGACTAAATCATTCCAGTAGTTGTTCTGTCTAGTTGTGAATTTCGAGTGAATCAGAGGCAGATTTAGGGGGAGGGGTCAGGTGCTTTCTTTTTGTGGTAAAACATTTGTTGATTCTCATGAAAATTCTGGATCCGCCACAATGAATGTCAGATCATTGAAGTCTTTGTTAAACTATTTTAAAGTTTTCCAATACATTAATAACATCAACTTAGCATCACACAGTTTACTCGATTTATTTGTTTGTAGTTGATTGCTTCCTAAATGTCTGTTTATTTTATAGCATTTTGTGATGAAATTGATATTCGTTTTTAAAAGATTAATATTTTGTATTAAAGAATATATCTTCAGTTATCAATGTGTTATCAGTCAAATTTTAAAGTATTGCTCTTTCGAACAAAAGTTCATCTTTTTATTTCACTTCCGATTTATGAGGAAATCTAATGATGAAAAATTATACAACTGTTTACAAAATGTTATATGGACAACAAAGCCCAGAAGTCGTAGAAATACAGAATCACCATGGCAAAACAAAAGAAAGACAAAAACCTGTAAAAATAACAAATTCAAGACAATTAGCACTACCAACCTCATAAAATAGCGATCTTTACTTTTTGGTGTTTGTTTATAACGTATCAAATTTTGGAGGCCTTACATATAGTATAGTTGGAGAAATTAAGCAATCATTGGGTCTTTATATTGCAAACCAAGCATAGAAATCTCAGAAATTTCGTAAAACTATGGCACATATAGTTTTGTATAAATATTTTTTATTTGTCATTGAATTTGCAATAATAGTAAGATTATTCAATTCTTTCAGAATTCTTTCAAAATTGTTGCAATTTTATTGATAAATATGAATATATTAGAATAGAAAGATCACTTATAATATCTGCGCCAAGATATTACAAAATATTTATATATCATGGCAATGACAAGATCTCAAAATGATACTATTTTGGACACTTTTGCAGTTTTATTCAAAACGTTTATCAAAAATATGAATACGTACATGTACTAATAAAATTAACGGTACCAATTTTCTTGCACCAGATGCGCATTTCGACAATACATGTCTCTTCAGTGATGCTCGTGGCCAAAATATTTGAAATCCAAAGCTTATATAAAAGATGAAGAGCTATAGTCCAGAAGGTCCAAAAAGTATAGCCAAATCCGTGAAAGGAATCAGAGCTTTGCATGAGGGAGATACATTCCATAGTTTATAATAATTTCTAATATTTTTGTAACAGCAAATTTTAATAACACAAAAAATCCGTATTTTCATGCCAGTACCGGAGTACTAGCTACTGGGCTGGTGATACCCTCGGGGACTAAAAGTCCACCAGCAGAGGTATCGACCCAGTGGTATAATAATAAAATTAACGGTACTAATTTTCTTGCACCAGATGCGCATTTCGACAATACATGTCTCTTCAGTGATGCTCGTGGCCAAAATATTTGAAATCCAAAGCTTATATAAAAGATGAAGAGCTATTGTCCAGAAGGTCCAAAAAGTATAGCCAAATCCGTGAAAGAAATCAGAGCTTTGCATGAGGGAGATACATTCCTTAATTTATAATAATTTCTAATATTTTTGTAACAGCAAATTTTAATAACACAAAAAATCCGTATTTTCATGCCAGTACCGGAGTACTAGCTACTGGGCTGGTGATACCCTCGAGGACTAATAGTCCACCAGCAGAGGCATCGACCCAGTGGTATAATAATAAAATTAACGGTACCAATTTTCTTGCACCATATGCGCATTTCGACAATACATGTCTCTTCAGTGATGCTCGTGGCCAAAATATTTGAAATCCAAAGCTTATATAAAAGATGAAGAGCTATAGTCCAGAAGGTCCAAAAAGTATAGTACTAACCTATGACAAACTTAATAAATGTCTGTAAGTTATTAAGTATATATATATTTATAATACTTTTTCTTTTTCCAATTGAAGGGGTCGCATAATTGTTCTTATCATACCTTTTCCTTTGTATGTATTGGTACAGATAGAGAATAATGCATCATCTTAATACTACAGAACATTAAATTGAAATCGACATCTCATGCAAGTTGGCCATAGACGGTTAAGTCTCTCCTGTTTAAGATTTTGAAATTTGTTTATTTCTATTTCACGATACAAGAAAATGAAACACAAATTGTTTCATTTACATGCAGTTATTTTCATGTTATAGTACGTTATTATCATATATACTTATATTCCTCATAATTATACTTTGAACACAACATGACTTGTAGACAGAGTCGAGTACATGGTAATGAACCTATGGTAATTTAGAATTTCTTTATTAATTATATACCTTGTATCATTATGAATTGATTATATATCATGGTGTGTGTATAAGCCTGTTACACGAACAGTTATTATTTTTGGTGTTAATTTTAAAGAACCTTACAGTTCGTTGCATACCTCCCACTGTCGTCACTTTGTAGTTGAACCATCTGTACGCCATTAATTTTGTTTAATTTTTAAAATATATGTTGACTTAACAACTGGTATAGTCATTAATTAAATGGTGAAGAAATATGTCTTTTTCCATGTACAAAGATTATCAATCGTTTCCAGATTCCTGAAGTTTATCTTACTTAACTTGATACCATCGATGCGTGTTAAACTTAATGTAACTTGGTTCTTGTTTGAAACTGCATTAAAAATCCTTTTATTTAAAATTTACAATGGAGAATCCTTTTTTCATCTCCAGATTCAGTCATGTTTGGACTTGAATTGCATGACAATTATATGGCATTTATATTAAGATTGTGTAAAATATAGCAGTTTCATATTTTGGCATTAGGAAGTTTGCACTTTAAAATAGTTGTTACTTCACAGAAATTACAATGACGTGAATATATTTCTGTTAATATGTTATGATAGATTCTGTAATCAGAGTGAAGTTTATCATTGCGCTGTCAGTTTCAACAGTTTTTTTCGCAGAGATCATTTTGTCTTATTTTTTTACATTTCTGTAGGATATAATTAATCACTTGCAACATTTTAAATGGCAGCAAGAAAATATAGTTCCAATACAATTAAAATAGCAATTTATTTAGAGATCAAGTCTGTATGGAAGTTAATTAGGCATGGCCCATACTGTGATGTCCTCGTGTAAGTTCACGCTAGTGAGTGTCGCTGGCTCTTGGTATTGTCTCTATAACAAATACACTGCTTTTGTCAAATTGTTGACTGTCCCTCTTGTTTTGTTAATTATCAACTTGTCTTGAATATTAATTTAAGATTTGGTAAAATTGTATGATTTTAGGGGTGGTTTAAAAAAAACAATAAAAAAACTTGGTGTGTAAGCCAATAATATAATGACTACCTATGTCTGGTAAACTTCATATATTCAAGCTTGCGTCTTTGGAATATTTACCCATTCGTAAGAGGCATGATTCAATACGCACATTCACAAATTAAATGTCTGTGTCTATAAAGTAAACTGTCAGCTTCTAAACAATTATGTCTGATGAATGGCTAATGTTCGTTCATTTAAGTAAATCATTGCGAGGGAAACTTTTATTGTGACGGAATGAGTGTTACCACCCAAATCTTGTTTATAAGTTATGTCTGAATAACACAATTTATAAAGGCCTACTATATCTATAATTCAACCTGTATATCTTTTAGCGAAAAATTGAACATGAATATTTCAATTGTTCCTGATCATTAGGAAAATTCTCGAGACCATTTAAGAAAACATGCCTGTTTAGTGATTTATTCTGCGATTTAATTTAAGGTAGCTTTCGTGCATATTTTCAAAAGTTGTAGAATGAGAATAATATAAGATGTTGTTACGTTTGCCAATGTGGCTACTATCTACTATTTAGTTAAGCATTTATGTATAGGTCATGGTACGGTCTTACACTATAAGTAAACGCCTTACTAGTTCGTGACACTCTATCAAAAAGAGGAGAAAGCCAAAAAATCAATTACAAAGTTGAAAAGATTTCAAAAGCAAGCATTCTAAAATGTTTGGTCAAACCTGGCTATGGCCATCTAGCTACGCTTCTGGAAAAGAAAAACACTTTGTGGTTCGAAAGTTTGACAACATATAGAATCATATGCAAAACAGTGTGGCTGTAGCCATTGATTAACGTCCTAAATTATCCCATTGACTGAGACAGATTATGTGAACGTTTGTCTGTAACGACCACTGCTCACTATGTACTTGTTAAAGACCCTTAATCTGTGGGGTTACCAAAGGTTTTCAATACCTAAATAAAGTAATTCGAAAAATTAATCATGAATAACACGATGTTATGATTTATATCAATAATATAAATCAAAACATAAAGGTTATTCCTGATGATTTTTTTTGGATTATTTCATTATTAAAGGCGTTTAAGAACCTTTGGTGACCCTACAGTTTAAATTCTATAATAAGTAAGTATTGAGCAGTGTCGTTACGGACAAACGTTCACATAATCTGTCCCAGTCATTGAATGAATTAAGGACGTCAATCAATGGCCACAGCCACACTGTTTTGAATACGATTCTATCTACAGATACCCTGCACTGACTGTATCAATGATAATTCATGTCGGCATCGCGGGGTTTCCTACTGGTCTTGTGAGGACTCTCGTAATTTATTTTCTATTCGGTTTTGCTTTGATTGCTTCGTTATTCAAATTTAGCTGAAACAAATTTTAATAAAAGTTGTAATATTCCTCTGTCTGTAAACAAATTTTTTTTTTTTATCATAATCCAGTATCACTATACCTACCCAAATCTGGAATGTAACGTATGTATTGGTTGGTTTCTGCTGTTGTATTATCTTTGATCGGGTTGTTGTCTACTTGACATTTTCCCCATTTTCAGTTTTATAATTTATCAATGTACGTGCACATTTATTTTTTATATATATATCTATTTTAAAAATAAATTCATAAGCAACATTCATAATTGGTCGTGACAACAGACACGAGCAATTCAATGGAATGTCTGTTTATCTCGTCTATTATCAGAAAGTTTCAGTTCCATTGTTGAATTGAAGTTTTGAACGGAGCAGTCTTAGAATATCAAGATTAACGATGTTGTAATTATTTCATAACAGATAAATAATTACTCCAGAAAATGTATCTTTCACAATCAAAGCAACCCGTTATCAGGACGTGTCAATCAGTCTGTCACTTGGTTCTCTCGAAGATCATGTCTTATCTCGCACTTCTTATTCATCATCTCGTATATTATTAATAACAGAAATTCCAGCTTAGATGATTATATCTGTATTTGCCAAAAATATATGTACGGGTCTAGTACCAGTTAGTAATCGTTTGAAATATTGACTGACGTTCAGTGACTTCGTTTGGAAATAGTCTTCTAAAATATCACTGGTTCCAAAACCTCATAAATTCTCCAAATTAACATATGTGAAAAGAAAAATGAGCTCAGTTCTATTGTGACAACATTTTCGTGCGGCGATCAATATTCAATCATAAAAATGGTTGTACAAATTGTTACTTTGACCATCATTCAATCAGGCTATATAATGTCCATGTCCTATATTCAATATAGTTTCCATGTAAGTAGACGTTATATATGCCTTCTGGTGCGGTATTGTCCCGCTGCATTGAAGACCCATATTGGTGGCCTTCGGCTGTTATATCTGCTCTTTGGTTTTGCGTGGGGTTATTGTCTCTTTGACTCTTTCCCCATTTCTATTCTCAACTTTATAGGCATTATAGTACCAGAACCAGAATTCAATCTCAGCTAGTGTCCATATAAGTGGTATATGCATTGATTTGACGAATAATCTAGTGTTCAATGAAGTATAGCTGTATATACATGTATGTTTGTTGATGTGGTTCATACGTGTTTCTCGTTACTCGTCTTTTCTTTATATAAGTTATACCGTTGATTTTCCCGTTTGAATGGTTTTATACTATTAATTTTTTGGGACACTTTATAGCTTTCTGTTCGATGTGATCCTAGGTACTTTGACCTATAATGGTTTACTTTTGTAAATTATGACTTGGATGGAGAGTTGTCTCATTGGCACTCATACCACATCTTCTTATTTATATGTACTTGTATTGGGATGCATATGCGTACGACGATCAATATTCAATCTACTAGAGCAAACAAAAAAACCGTAAACAATTTTAAAATAGATATTCTGAACATATATCATGTAAACAAATATTTGTTTTCGGTTTGAAAGCTACAACATGTATGTCACATTGATAAAATAATTTTAAACTTTTAAGAAGTGTTACATGGTTCCGCTTTTCTTCACATAGGTTACATATAGAACTAAAGGTGACCTTCTGCTGTTTTTTTTTTTATATGATCGGGTTGTTGTCTCTTTGACACATTCCCCATTTCCATTCTCAATTTTAACAACAGTATTAACTGACCCAGTAGAATATGTACTAGTCAGTAAATGTATTTGAAGATATATAGGATAGAGACATTTCCACATACTATAGTATATATATGTTACAGGCATTTTCTAAATTTAGGCATTTTGTAAAATGACTGAATTTTCAGGCAATTTAGAAAATGCCTAACCTTGACAGGCATTATACAAAATGACTAAAAATACCTAGTAATTTTGTAAAATGACTGAAATTTTGATGCAAAATTCCACAAATTGCCTGTTGAGTTTCAGGCAATTTGTAGAAGGAGGATATCATTGAGATGCATATAACAAAAGTTGACAAAAACACAATATCTTAAAAAGAAAATAACTAATGGTTTGGGAGAACTAATTTTTTCTCCAAAAACCAGATCGGAAGGTTTTTTTTTATGCCTTATGATATGTTCTTTTTAGTGAAACTACGTTAAGTACGTACTCACGGCTCTGTATTTCAGATACCAACAGTGAATTTATGATTATTTTGTCAATATGGCGAAAAAACAAATTGTTCTGTCAAAAGAACACAATTTACAATCACATTTTTAGAAAATATAGATTCAAAACAGTAAATTAAAACATATGAAGTAGAGAAAATTTAGTTTTGCTGTTTTTTTGCTTTCAGTTGCAACTGTGTCATGCATATTTTAAAGAGGGATCACCCGTCATGGTCAGATCTGCTTGAGCCTGTTTAAAGCTATAATTCAAAAGATGCGGATTAAACGAATCAAGATAATATACTTTGATTTTTTTGGAACATATGAAAAAGAAGATATGCATGTGAGATGTGTGTGCTTATTGCGAAACCTTATGTTGCATAACGTTAAGTATTTTATCAGTAAAGGTAATGAAAGACCTAAACAAATGCTAAAAGTGTGATGATCCAGACTTCTCCAAATGTGGTCTGAGTGCAAAATCAAATTTTACGCCAAACGATATAATTGCAAAAACTCAGGACAAATATTGTGTAGTTCTTTTTGTCGTGCAAAGATTTTGAGAAATTAGAAAAAAAGGTCAAGTTCTGTGCTTGTGTGGATAGTAATAATTCAGTAAAATGTATTCTTGATTATTTAAGATTCTTTTTTAATTCGGTGATTATCACAAATAAAACAGTTCTGGTGTTCAAAGCTTTAAATTGTTTTTCTTAAGATTTTCTTCTTTAAAATAATTTCAGGCATTTTATAAAATGCCCCTCAATTTTTCCAGGCATTTTGTAAAATGCCTAGAAAATTTAGTCATTATGTATAATGACTGAATCTTGCAGGCATTTTAGAAAATGCCTAAAGTTTTCAGGCATTTTACAAAATGCCTAAATTTAGAAAATGCCTGTAACATATATATATATATTGAGAAATGCAGCCTTTAATATATCATCCCGGCCCTGGTGTCAGCTTCAGTTGGGATACCACTTCTGCTATCATGCTTGCTGCTGACACGGGAAGGGCTGTAAACATCTAATGATACATTAGACACCTTATATTAACAACACTGTGTATGCTAAAAGTTTGAGCTGTTTGAATATATACCAGTTTAAAAAGTTCTATAATAACGTGTTTTTCTTTAATCTCAAATTAATGACGTTTATATTGATGTGCAACTTTTTCGAGACCCTTCTAGAAGAATTCTAATTATATACACTAGTAATGTTCTTGTTCTTTTTCTGTTATTTCATAATACTATCGAAATGATTTATCGACGGTACGACAAAAATATTATAAACAGAAATAAGTGTTGACCAAGATTAGTAGTAGTAGAGATTGAGCTTTTTTAGGATACCGTAAAAACGTAAGGTTCTAAGGTTTCAAGATGGCGGCCAAAAGGGACTTCCCCGAACTTTAAAATAGACCCAAACTCCAACAATAGACGTATATGTACTTCCATATAAGGTCATGATACCGTAAATTAATCTTAAGTACATGTTTATTACTTAATAGGATTATGAGGCAAACGTTAGCAGTTCATTGCGTCATATTTCAACCAATGAAAGACCAGAACTATATATCCTAATAAGATGGTTAATCCCTTACATTAAAAGTCCTTTAAAGGACATGTAGATTACTTCATCGGATAATGATGCAAACGTTTGCAGTTCATTGCGTTTTATTTTGACCAATGAAAAAACCCATCGTTCTGCATATAAAAAGCTAGGCACACCTTGAAACTTTTCATTTACAACGAAATACGTCGACATGGCAGTACGTTGCAATATCGAATTGGGAAATAACAGATTCGTCCAAGCCAAAGAGTGGAAAGATGATATCCGAATCGACATCAGAGAGTGGGATTCCCAGAAAAATATGATTCCCACGAAAAAAGGAATTAGTCTACCCTTAACTCGATGGAAAATGTTGGTCGACAGTCTCGACTTTATTGACCAGGCCTTAACGGAAAAGAGGGAGTATAAATCTCACCTTAGGGGGAAACGTCTACGCCACTGTTCAAGACAACTCAATCTGTGTAGACCTTAGACAATATTGGGTACCCCCAAATCAAACCGATGTCATACCGACCAAAAATGAATTTGTTTGAGACCTTCCGAATATAACAAATTGAAGGACACTGCCAGTGGGATGGGTGACTTTGTACCCGAACTGTCTTCTGTCGTACCGTGTCCTTATAGATCGGACCACATGAATCAGTTGGGATTTCTAACATGTCCAGAGTGTAATCCAAACAATTTTACAGAGTGGTGAATGAAACAAACGAAGGACAGATAATTGTAACTTTTTGTTTAACTGTGGTCATTATATTCACTTGAAATATAACAATATATTGTGTATTAATAACTGTAAATTAATAAAGAATGTAACCCATTGGAATTGTCTTAAGTTGTCATTTTAAACCGTAATCTGTTGAAACAAGTTCAATCAACTTGAGTACGTCATATCGATCGCTGAAGTAACTTGCATAATCTTTTAACAATATATCATGACAACACTTTTCTGATAAACCCTGTTGTATAAGAACGGTTCAGTGAGATTTTTTTTTAGTTACACTTACCATGGTTTAATAATGAAAAATAATTACACTCCAATCGATCAATAATAAAAACAACATCACTAGAATCCCATGTTTTATATATATTTGAAAAACTATATAACCAATATACCGCGTTATGTTTACACACAAATGCAATTAATACTTGCATTTGCATACATGTGCTATCAGCATAGCCTCCAGATGGTATAGTCTGGCTCTGAGCTTGTTCACTTCCTTAAACAAGCTTACTGGACTATCGTCAATTGTATCCTCCTTAGTATCTTCTGACACGGTTTAACATTTCGATAATAAATGTGCAGATATTTCGATTATAAAATGTGGCGATATGACGAATTAAATTCGAGGTATACAATGTGTATTATGCATACGTTTATCGGTGTTGATGTTAATACTGTTGGTGAATCCATCTCCTCTCTAGACTGGGTTTGGACGTTGTGTTGGATTAAAGAAAATTATTCTCTATTTCAATCGAATTAAATCGAGCTTTGTCCGTTTTGATTTTAAAAATGCTATCAAATCAACAATTAACAGATATCATGTCCGGGATTCGAATTAATAAGATTGACTAAATATCCTTGATTGAGGTATATTAGTGATCGAATATCCTTGACCTCGAGAGGTCTTAGTGAATGAATCTTCTTGAATTAAAGAAATAATAGCATCGTCAAGGATGTAACGATCAAGTTTGCAATATTACCATAAATATCATCCTAAATATATATACTACTAATTTTAGTTGTAATCAAATGTTGAAAGGTTAAAGATGTAATCGAACGAGGAGATTAAGTTGTCGGAAAGTATCATTTTCTGTGTACACAATTTAAACTTAATTTCGCAAGGGTTGGATTAAATTGTAATCAAACGTTGACTACATTATGCATGTTAGGGTGTACAAATGGACAACCCATAATCCGGATTATGATGTACGCTGCCGCATTGACAGTGCATGACGCCGTATGACAATCAATGAAAAAAATATACATAAAGCCTTAATCCGATAATGCAATGCGACATATTTCGTCCAATAAGAAACCTTGAGCCGATTAGGATGCAGTACATTGCCTTTTAAAGAGCATTCGTTCTGCCTACATAAAGCTACGCACACCTTGAATCATTTCATTTACCTTAGTGCGATTATAATGCAATGCAATGCGACATATTTTGCCCAATAAGAACCCTTAATGCGATTACGATGCAGTACATTACAATAAAAACAGCATCCGTTCTGTGTTTGAAAAAAGCTAGGCACACCTTGAAACATTTCATTTACAACGAAATACGCCTTCAACCCGACGTTAGACATGCATCTTTGTGAGGTGTGCGGTAAAACGTTTAGCTGTATAACAGGACTATTACGACATAATGTCTCCGTCCATGGCAACCAAATATATACCTGCACAAAGTGCTGCAAAAGCTTCAATCGAAAAGACAACTTACAACAATCTCTCAAGTGTAAGATCATTAAATTTTGTCGATATTGCGAGTGCCGTTTTGACCATATTATTTTTCTCGATGACCACGTATCCTCTCAGCACACAGACTTAAAATACCAGTGCAATTTATGTGGACAAAAAAACAAGTACAAGAAAGATATGAAAAGTCACCAACAGAAATGTAATGGAACGGAAATATATTCTTAGAATTTACCCGCGCTTCCTTATCCTTACATAAAATATGCTAAAGTTTTCTTTCTTTAAGTTGCGATTAATATTTCTGAGATAAAATTAAATTAGACGTTCTTTAAATAAAACAGTTTAAGTTGTCAAAAAAGGATTAACTTTGAAACAAAACAAACTTCACGATGAGGATTAACCTGATAACAACACACACAAGGGAAGCAATTCATGTAGATCGAAAATTAGAAGACACGCAGAGTTGTCTCCCATTTCCATTTCAAATTTATAGAGAGTATATTTTTTCTCACTTAAAATTCATTCATCGACGTAATTTGGTGTTCAATTTTTACAATGGAAAATACATGGAATCTTGCGGTGGGTGGGGGGTGGGGGGAATACAAACTACATCATTTCAACCTTCATATTTCCTATTCATCCGAATTTGTACACGTCAAAAAATTATCATCATTGAAAAATGAAGTATGATAATTATTTCCACGTGTAAAAAACCCTCGCATTCCTATGTTATTTACATATGGTTTTAACGACTCGAAATTTCAATTTTTTTTTATTTTCATAGTCAAATTTTTGCAGAATATGATTTTTCCCACTTTAAAAACAGGTTTAGCTAGCTATAAAACCAGGTTCAATCCCCCATTTGCTACATTAGAAAATGCCTGTACCAAGTCAGGAATATGACAGTTGTTATCCATTCGTTTGATGTGTTTGGACTTTTGATTTTGCCTTTTGATTTTTGATTTTCCTTTTTGAATTTTCCTCGGAGTTCACTATTTTTGTGTTTTTACTTTTTTCATTCATTCAGTGTTCAATTTTGACAATGAAAAATACATGGAAACAGATAAAAAAAAAACAAAAAAACAACATATTTTATCGTGTGTTTTTCTATGTTGTGATGTTATGCTATTGTTTCAGAAAAGAGGAAATACAAACTACATCATTTCAACCTTCATATTTCCTATTCAGCCGAATTTGTACACGTCAAAAAATTAACATCATTGAAAAATGAAGTATGATAATTATTTCCACGTGTAAAAAA
Source organism: Mytilus edulis (assembly GCA_019925275.1). Taxonomy (NCBI): domain Eukaryota; kingdom Metazoa; phylum Mollusca; class Bivalvia; order Mytilida; family Mytilidae; genus Mytilus; species Mytilus edulis. Next base: position 34,490,573 of record CM034362.1, on the reverse strand, counting down.
CCTCGCCTTCCTATGTTATTTATATATGGTTTTAACGACTCGAAATTTCATTTTATTTTTATTTTTCATAGTCAAATTTACAGAGAATATGTTTTTTCCCACTGTAAATTCATTCATGGACATAATTTAGTGTTCAACTTTTACAATGGAAAATACATGGAAACAGATTAAAAAAAAAACCAAACAAACATATGTTATCGTGTGTTTTTCTATGTTGTGATGTTATGCTTTTGTTTCAGAAAAAGGGAAAAGGTTTGGATCGATTAAAACGAATCCCGCTGCAAATGTTTGCACCTGTCCTAAGTCAAGAATCTGATGTACAGTTGTTGTCGTTTGTTTATGTTATGATTACGTGTATCTCATTTCTCGTTTTTTTTTTGATATAGATTAGACCGTTGGTTTCCCCGTGTGAATGGTTTTACACTAGTAATTTTGGGGCCCTTTATAGCTTGTTGTTCGGTGTGAGTCAAGACTCCGTGTTGAAGGCCGTACATTGACCTATAATAGCTTACTTATTTTTAAATCGTTATTTGGATGGAGAGTTGACTCATTGTCACTCACACCACATCTTCCTATATATATATATTTAAGATCTCATAACTAAAATTTCAATCATCTTCTTATTTTGACACCTTAAAATATATTCAATTCAAAACTGATTTCTGAAAATTATAACTTTGGATAAAAAAGATTGCCTTTCTATGTTATTTACATATTAAAGACCCCAAAAGTTCACAACCGTTCGAATTTTGTACATTTTAATAAACAGATATTATGTTTTTTTCTCTCTCTAATTTGATGATTATTTCTCACAATATCAAACAAAAAACATGGAATCGAGAGAAACTAAGCAAAAGTCCACCTCTATCTTTATATAACGAATACAAATAAACATCATTATTTTCAACACGTGAAACATAATTAATCTTCAAAATTTGTCTCCAATATATGAATCAAATAGCGGTCATGAGATTCATTGGCATACGCACGAAAATATCGATATTCTCCCGTCTCCGTATTTCTTAAAATGAGACCAAATTCCAGGTTAAGTCGAAAAGCGTGTCCTTGTCTATCGTAGATTTGTTGTGCCTGTTCCATCAGTTGAGGGACCGAAAAATCGTTGGTCAGTGGTACGTTATATGTAGAGGTCACGGAACTTTCCTGGTGATTCTCTAAAATCAGAGGGGCGTTGCTTTGGTATACTCTTTTTAAAATGTCATCCTCGTCAACTTCCCATGGAGCTTGATCATTTTGCCAAGGTCGGGCTTGTAACGTTCCGGAACCGGTCTGGTAATGCTCCTGCATACCATGCAAGTATAATTGGCGTCGGTCTGAAAACCGTGCTGTACATCTTCGACATCGATATGAACTGCATCCGTGTTGCGGAGAGGTTGAACTGGACTCTGGTTTCGGTGACTGCGTATTCGGGACGTTCGGATTTGATGCTGAACTTGGACCAGGTTGCGTTGAGGTTGAACCTTTTTGGGATACCTAAGAAAGACCATTTAACAATAAATTAGAAAAAAAGGGAAATGGGAGACAACTCTGCGTGTCTTCTAATTTTCGATCTACATGAATTGCTTCCCTTGTGTGTGTTGTTATCAGGTTAATCCTCATCGTGAAGTTTGTTTTGTTTCAAAGTTAATCCTTTTTTGACAACTTAAACTGTTTTATTTAAAGAACGTCTAATTTAATTTTATCTCAGAAATATTAATCGCAACTTAAAGAAAGAAAACTTTAGCATATTTTATGTAAGGATAAGGAAGCGCGGGTAAATTCTAAGAATATATTTCCGTTCCATTACATTTCTGTTGGTGACTTTTCATATCTTTCTTGTACTTGTTTTTTTGTCCACATAAATTGCACTGGTATTTTAAGTCTGTGTGCTGAGAGGATACGTGGTCATCGAGAAAAATAATATGGTCAAAACGGCACTCGCAATATCGACAAAATTTAATGATCTTACACTTGAGAGATTGTTGTAAGTTGTCTTTTCGATTGAAGCTTTTGCAGCACTTTGTGCAGGTATATATTTGGTTGCCATGGACGGAGACATTATGTCGTAATAGTCCTGTTATACAGCTAAACGTTTTACCGCACACCTCACAAAGATGCATGTCTAACGTCGGGTTGAAGGCGTATTTCGTTGTAAATGAAATGTTTCAAGGTGTGCCTAGCTTTTTTCAAACACAGAACGGATGCTGTTTTTATTGTAATGTACTGCATCGTAATCGCATTAAGGGTTCTTATTGGGCAAAATATGTCGCATTGCATTGCATTATAATCGCACTAAGGTAAATGAAATGATTCAAGGTGTGCGTAGCTTTATGTAGGCAGAACGAATGCTCTTTAAAAGGCAATGTACTGCATCCTAATCGGCTCAAGGTTTCTTATTGGACGAAATATGTCGCATTGCATTATCGGATTAAGGCTTTATGTATATTTTTTTCATTGATTGTCATACGGCGTCATGCACTGTCAATGCGGCAGCGTACATCATAATCCGGATTATGGGTTGTCCATTTGTACACCCTAACATGCATAATGTAGTCAACGTTTGATTACAATTTAATCCAACCCTTGCGAAATTAAGTTTAAATTGTGTACACAGAAAATGATACTTTCCGACAACTTAATCTCCTCGTTCGATTACATCTTTAACCTTTCAACATTTGATTACAACTAAAATTAGTAGTATATATATTTAGGATGATATTTATGGTAATATTGCAAACTTGATCGTTACATCCTTGACGATGCTATTATTTCTTTAATTCAAGAAGATTCATTCACTAAGACCTCTCGAGGTCAAGGATATTCGATCACTAATATACCTCAATCAAGGATATTTAGTCAATCTTATTAATTCGAATCCCGGACATGATATCTGTTAATTGTTGATTTGATAGCATTTTTAAAATCAAAACGGACAAAGCTCGATTTAATTCGATTGAAATAGAGAATAATTTTCTTTAATCCAACACAACGTCCAAACCCAGTCTAGAGAGAAGATGGATTCACCAACAGTATTAACATCAACACCGATAAACGTATGCATAATACACATTGTATACCTCGAATTTAATTCGTCATATCGCCACATTTTATAATCGAAATATCTGCACATTTATTATCGAAATGTTAAACCGTGTCAGAAGATACTAAGGAGGATACAATTGACGATAGTCCAGTAAGCTTGTTTAAGGAAGTGAACAAGCTCAGAGCCAGACTATACCATCTGGAGGCTATGCTGATAGCACATGTATGCAAATGCAAGTATTAATTGCATTTGTGTGTAAACATAACGCGGTATATTGGTTATATAGTTTTTCAAATATATATAAAACATGGGATTCTAGTGATGTTGTTTTTATTATTGATCGATTGGAGTGTAATTATTTTTCATTATTAAACCATGGTAAGTGTAACTAAAAAAAAATCTCACTGAACCGTTCTTATACAACAGGGTTTATCAGAAAAGTGTTGTCATGATATATTGTTAAAAGATTATGCAAGTTACTTCAGCGATCGATATGACGTACTCAAGTTGATTGAACTTGTTTCAACAGATTACGGTTTAAAATGACAACTTAAGACAATTCCAATGGGTTACATTCTTTATTAATTTACAGTTATTAATACACAATATATTGTTATATTTCAAGTGAATATAATGACCACAGTTAAACAAAAAGTTACAATTATCTGTCCTTCGTTTGTTTCATTCACCACTCTGTAAAATTGTTTGGATTACACTCTGGACATGTTAGAAATCCCAACTGATTCATGTGGTCCGATCTATAAGGACACGGTACGACAGAAGACAGTTCGGGTACAAAGTCACCCATCCCACTGGCAGTGTCCTTCAATTTGTTATATTCGGAAGGTCTCAAACAAATTCATTTTTGGTCGGTATGACATCGGTTTGATTTGGGGGTACCCAATATTGTCTAAGGTCTACACAGATTGAGTTGTCTTGAACAGTGGCGTAGACGTTTCCCCCTAAGGTGAGATTTATACTCCCTCTTTTCCGTTAAGGCCTGGTCAATAAAGTCGAGACTGTCGACCAACATTTTCCATCGAGTTAAGGGTAGACTAATTCCTTTTTTCGTGGGAATCATATTTTTCTGGGAATCCCACTCTCTGATGTCGATTCGTATATCATCTTTCCACTCTTTGGCTTGGACGAATCTGTTATTTCCCAATTCGATATTGCAACGTACTGCCATGTCGACGTATTTCGTTGTAAATGAAAAGTTTCAAGGTGTGCCTAGCTTTTTATATGCAGAACGATGGGTTTTTTCATTGGTCAAAATAAAACGCAATGAACTGCAAACGTTTGTATCATTATCCGATGAAGTAATCTACATGTCCTTTAAAGGACTTTTAATGTAAGGGATTAACCATCTTATTAGGATATATAGTTCTGGTCTTTCATTGGTTGAAATATGACGCAATGAACTGCTAACGTTTGCCTCATAATCCTATTAAGTAATAAACATGTACTTAAGATTAATTTACGGTATCATGACCTTATATGGAAGTACATATACGTCTATTGTTGGAGTTTGGGTCTATTTTAAAGTTCGGGGAAGTCCCTTTTGGCCGCCATCTTGAAACCTTAGAACCTTACGTTTTTACGGTATCCTAAAAAAGCTCAATCTCTACTACTATTAGTGTAAACCAACTTTGTAATCAACTTAACACCAGGAGCTAGTATGTAATTTAACAGGTAATATCTAATTGGAAAAGTTATTACAAAACGCAGAAAGGAAGAGTAGCAATAAATCAAATATTGTGTGCAGAAAAACAATAAATTATGAATCAGCAGAGAAGAATAGATCTAAACAAGAATGATAAATCGTTGATTTCGTAGTATTTTAAATCAATTTTACTCAAATAGATATTTCGAAATTTTTTTGTAAATATTAGCTGTACACTTTAATTTGAGTTTAAACTACGTTATAAATTGGTAAAGATATTCACAAAAAACATAACATACTACTATCATAAACCTGCGTTATAAATCTTATTTCGCATTTTATCTTTTATTAAATAAATAGTTTCTTTCTTTTGGTTTATTTTAACAGGATTTTTGAAAAACAGAAAAGTACATTTTTTAATTATATATGTGTCAGAAAGTCGTACTACACCCGATATCTTCAATTTATTTAGGTTACATGTTGTGTGAGACTGGACCAGCTAGTCCATGGGTTAGGTGCGCTAGTATAGTCTAATTTATCGTTGACTTTAGTACTTTTACCTTATTGTAACAAGTTGATAAAATTTAAAGCCCGATCAGTCTATCGTTTCTATGACAGTTCGCATTATCGAAAAAATACAATAGCTCTAACAATCCTAATCTCTCTGCGTAGACAAAAAGAGGACTACTGGATTAGACTGACAATAGGGAACTGCGACACCATATGGTTGCAATGACAAAGTTGATGGTATAGGTATTCTATCTAGTCCTTCGTGTAGCTCGGTGAATGTGATGAATATTTTCAACTCTACTCCTCGACGTAGACGCAGTCATGGTCATCGTCATTATACATTTCGTACATCATTGCATGATGTCTTTAATTACAGCTATAATTTCGGATATTGCAAATCACAGACTTTTCAAGCCAGTCCGCATTGGAAAGATGAAAAAGACCAAAGATCTTTTCTTAATCTTTCCTTTGCCAACAAAGGTCTCGATGGCGTCAACTTAGGCAATATCCTTCATCAAAAATTAGTTCAATCGAAAATACCTCTATTTCAAAGATCACTCTGTACCAATAATTTCTTATATATACCTATACCAAACCTATTGCAACTAAAATTTTCAATTATAAAAACAGGTTTTGCATGATCTCAATATTGCCGACTCCAAGTCTAAATCTCCTGATTGCACTTGTGCTAGTTCCCAATTCATATATAATCCGGCTGGCCACGTCATAATCGGCGATCTCAACATTGTTAATAACACTTCACTACGAAATGTGTTATCAAAAGGTCCGAAATATCGTGAGCCTAAATCCATCAATCGGAAATACAACTTTAAAATTTTGATTGATTCAGTCGAGTATTATGCCAGGCAATGGGCTAAGCGCGAGAATGAAGAAGTAGACGCTCTTTCTGAATGGATTAAGGCAGCGAAGTCGTGGATGTAAATCAGAATTAAGAAACTGAATGGGTCTATCAATGCCCATGCTACGACAATCTTTAAAGACCCAAATTTTGCAAAACACTTATCCTACCTCCATGACAAATATTTTGTTGTCCCCGCAGATAAGACTTCAAACAACAACGTTTGTGTGTGTAAAACTCAGTACATTAAGTACTTGATAAACGAATTTGGTATTGACAATTCACTTGGACGCCATCACGAATTGGTTGACCGTTATGGAATAAACGTTTTTACAAATGATATCGGATATGTTCCTTACGTGAAGAACTGGATCTTCCATAACAGTATTGGATACATAAACTACATAAGTGTCCTTACAAACAACGGTATATTGCTGGGTCTTCCAAATGCTCCACAAAACCTCTTTCAAAATTATTAAGATCTATTTTATCAGCAATTAAAAACGGGCTTCAAAGTTATTCTGAAACTGCCTATTGTATAGGTGGCGTGAATCAGATGTGGATACTTAAAACTTCCAAAGATCTTTTAGAGTATACATACAAGCTAATATATTTCATCTTGTAAAAGTATTAAAACATTTGACTTTTCTACTCTCTACACAAGTATTCCACATTCCAAACTAAAAGACAAATTGAAAGAGTTGATATTGCTTTGTATCTTGTCTTATGGAGGTATAAATCCTATTTTGTAAAGGATCACTCTGATCCAAACAAAAAATTCTCTGAAACTGACATTATCAAGATGCTTGATTTCTTGATTGACAACATATTTGTTACGTTCGAAGGATATAGACTGTCAGCATTCCAATGGGAACAAATTGTGCCGCTCTACTTGACGACTTGTTTCCCCATCATTATGAGGCTGACTTCATACAGGAACTTTTTTAGGAAGTAAGATAAGAAGTTAGCGATATCCTTTAACTCTACTTTCCGCTATATAGATGATGTTCTTTCTCTAAATAATACAAAATTTGTTGACTATGTGGAACGCATCTATCCCATCAAACTAGAGATAAAAGATACCACAGATACAGTTAAGTCGGCCTCATATCTTGACTAACATCTAGAAATCAAATGAGGGTCGGTTGAAAACAAAACTTTACGACAAAAGAGATGATTTCAGTTTTCCAATTGTGAACTTTCCATTTCTAAGTAGCAACATTCCAGCAGCACCTGCATACGGGGTATATATCTCCCAATTGATACGATATTCCCGTGCTTGCATTTCCTATCATGACTAGAGGGTTGCTGCTCACAAGTAAGCTATTAAACCAAGAGTTCTAAATTGTGAAGTTGAAATCATCCGATGGCCTTCGTAAATTTTACGGACGCCATCACGAGTTGGTTGACCGTTATGGAATAACCGTTTCACAAATGATATCGGATATGTTACTTACGTCGTAACTACAATTCCCTTCCCTTTCATGAATATGACCTACCGAATTAGACTATTTACCGGATTTGTTATTACATAAGCAACACGACGGGTGCCACATGTGGAGCAGGATCTGTTAACCCTTCCGGGGCACCTGAGATCTCCCCTAGTAGTTTTTGGTTGGGTTCGTGTTGTTTATTTTTAAGTTTTCTACGTCGTGTCATGTGTACTATTATTTGTCTGTTTGTCTTTTTCATTTTTAGCCATGGCGTTGTCAATTTATTTTCGATTTATGAGTTTGATTGTCCCTTTGGTATCTCTCGTCCCTCTTTTAAAGCTCATGAATCTTACAAATAAGTGAAGATGTAAGTTAAACTGTTCCAGTTGGGACATAATCACTTTTAAATTAAAAAAAATCTGTTTTATTGTTTATAATAATTTAAAAAATGTTATTACCGCTTAATTTCAAATTTGAAGTAAAATTTAATCCTTTAAAAAAATAAAAATTTAGCAGTTTCATAACGGTCAGGACATTATAGTCAGCAAAAGTTAAATTAGTCAGGTCAAGTTTTCTTATTCTAAAACATATTTATTTAAAAAAAAATCCTTGTATCTATTTCAGAAATCAGTGTTGTTATCTTGCTTGGTTCCAAATTTAAAGTAAATTCTTTCAATAATAATAAAAAAAAGAATTTAACACTTTCATGTGTCAGGACTTTATTCAGTACAAAGACGAAGTTGGTCAGGTCAAGTTTTCTTACTCATGGCTTAAAATTTTCGTTTTTTAAATTATTTTCCTGAAGGGACTTTCTAGTATATAGAAAGTCCATGTTTCCTGTCTGGTCAAAATGAGATTGTCAAGAAATGAGTGGGTTAGGCCGGAATAGAGAATATTTTTTTTTCGAGTGAAAGGTAACAGAAACAGTTGTTAGAACAGTTTATATAAATCACACTAGAAATCGACTTTTAAACGTGAAAGCTTATGTGATCTACTAGTATATATATGCTCAGAGAGTATACTGTGATTTGAAAAGAATTACTTTTTTAAAAATAAAGAATGCCGCTGTACCGTTTGTTTGACAGAAGTTGGTTAATGTGTTTACAACTGTGTTTAGACCATAGTTTGGTCCGCACATGCAGAAGATTCATAAAAAATACTTTAATGACGTGTAACATTGTTCCGCTTAATCATGTGGTGCTCCAGACAGTGGAGAGTTTACTAATAAGAAATAAGATCTTCCTAGTATATGTCATTGGTTTCTCTTCCCTTACTGATATTACCCTGGAAGATGGGAAGATTGGTGAACTTTGCAACTTTTAGTGTAAACATAGTTTTTCTGCATAGTTATAGTAATTTGAGTAATTTAATCCCATAAATTGAATTATAACACAACCGTAAATTGTAATTTCTCAGAAATTTTCTGATTGAAGCTTTTAAAATTAGTACAGACCGTGGAAGCTTTAAGGTTCATCATAACAAACGGACAAATATGGCTGTATTTACAGGCCAAAAATTACTCTGAGTACAGACTTACTTGTGCAGTTGGAAACGTTTTAATGCCTAGCATCCACTAGATATAATAAAGTTATATGCATTAAAACTTTCCAAACAGCACAGATAAGTCTGTACATAAAGTAGTTTTTGAGGTGAATATAAGGCCATTTTTATCCATTTGTTATGATGAACCTTAAAAACTAGTATATTTTTTTGTCAACAGATCAAGGTTGGGCGGTAAATACCAGTGACCCCCGAAATTTACCAGTGGTATTTACCCTCCCCCCACCCCCTTATAAAAAAAATACCTGAGGGCCCTCATGGGGTTTTTGATTATGTGATTACTTGGCCGTTTTTTTAATAATTATTTGATTATTAAGCCAAATATTTCATGATTATTTGATTACCTAGGACTGTATTTTTAGTTTATGATTATTTGATTACTAAAGATAGGCAAATATTTAATGATTATGTGATTATATTGGCAAAAAAATGGTGATTATGTGATTACTAGGACCCCCCAATGAGGTGCCTCATACCTTAGTTACATGTTCATGTACAAGCAGGGTTTCCCCTGGGTCAATTATTTTTTTCGCCACCTCTTTCGCCAAAACAATAATTTTTTCGCCACTTTATTATTTTTTTCGCCAAGTCACACAAATGTATTTTTCTTTTAAAATTTTTCTTTTTTTTCAGACAACCCCCCCCCCCCCCCTAACTAAGAAATGGTTTTTACAACAAAACGAAGCATCTTATTACATGGAATTGATCCCTCGTTTAAGGTGTAATCATTACATTGAAGGGTTACTCTCATGCCAACCTTTTGCATAGATCTCTTCATAACGACAGTTTTCTTTTCTAGACCATCGTAAATAAGTAAAACTATATGCTTAAAACACGTGTCTCTCTGAAACGACTTTGAAGTAACCACTCAAATTAATGATCTATATGAAAGTTAAATGATATAGTTTTAAATCAGAGACTTTTCTCGGTTTTGAACATTTTTCGTCATAACAACAATTTTCTTTTCTGGACTATCATTAAAAGAAGAAGAGGAAGCGTAAAAACTTTGCTTCAAACACGTGCGTCATAAAGTGGTTAAGAAATCCCTTTTGTGACATGTAACAGAAGCCATTTAACTATATCATTTTGTCATATCATACAATCAACACCTTTATTAATTAATCCTTTAATGTCGATAGCTATGAATGCAATCAGCTGATTATTGATTTCTGTCAAAATCTTTTAAACGAGTTCAAGGTGAATTCCGAGTATTGTCTGATAGGTAAAGTCAGAGAAACCCGAAAAAAAAGTAAATAAACAAGATGGCTGAAAATAAATCGTTATATATATTTCTTTCGCCAAATTCTTTCGCCAATGACGAATTTTAATCGCCACAATTATTATTTTTTCGCAAATTGCGAAAATGGCGACCGCCAGCGGAAACCCTGTGTACAAGGTATAGTAATGTGTCATAAAGATTATTTTTTTTTACTCTAATGGTGAGAAAAACATGACCAGGATCACATTATCACACGAATTCATACTTTAACTTTCAATTTTTAATTCAATTGATTTATGAAATTTAAAATTTTTTTTTTTTTTTTTTTTTTTTTTTATCCAACATATATAATATACAACAGTACAGTTATCAAACAATAAGTTCATATATATGTAATATAATACAACCTATTAGAAAATGTATAGAACTTGAAAATAACATTTTGTTTGGATTTTATAATTGTATCTTATTAAAAAGGACATACAAAAAAAAAATATAGAGAATTAATAAATAAAAGAATTAAAAGATGATTAAAGAAAAAGAAAAAAAACAAAAGCAACAAAAAACAAAAAACAAAAAACCAATATAAAAAAAAACAAAAATCGTTTGATGTCTGCTAATTTTTTCATAGTTGCTAATCCACCAAATTATCCTGTAAAGCCTCTTGGTAAATGCCCCAAGCTTGATTAAACTTTTCAAAACATTTATTTTTAACTGATATCTTCTTCTCCAAAATATAATGATGCTTTATTTTTTCAATCAATGCTGTTAAACTTAATTCTCCTTTAAAATATCGTGTATTATATATATATTGTTTAATCCAGAGAAAAATATTGTTTTGAGGGTCACCTTTGTACATTCGTGATAAATTTCCAAACAAAAAAATATCCTGTGTAAATGGTATACTAATACCGTTATGGAGAAACCACATTTCAGTTTGCTCAATAAATTGTTGTACATAATAACAATCCCACAGTATATGTTCAATTGATTCAAGTTCAGTCTTACAAAAAGTACAATATGGGTTTTGCACAATCCCAATTTTGTTTAAAAACGTATTTGTTGCCAGAATTTTATGATTAATTCTATACTGAAGCCATTGTAGCTTAGTATTTTTTGTAATAGCAAATGGTAGTTGAAAAATCTTTTTCCAGTTTTGATTTTCTAAAACTAAAATTGCTTCCCATCTTTTTACTCCTGTAGGAACAGTGTTGTTTAATTGTTGAAATTTAAAATATGATTCTCTAATGACATTTAGATGATAGATTTAGCTTCTTTTTTTTTACAGATTTTAAGGAGGAGTTTCTCTTTATCATCTGGTTGTCTACAATGTTCAAACCAGCCACTGGCACTGACAATCTGTACTGAGAGTAATGGCATCAGAAAAATATGTTTGAATGATCCAAAGAAAAGGTAAACATATACTTGTATACATTGTAGATAGGTGATTTGTTACAAGTTAGTAGATAACTTTTCTACTATAGTACCTATGTACATAATGTATACTGTATATTACATTTTAGAAATTATGTCAATACACATGATCACTCTTTGTTTTAATTACTGTTTATCTTTTTGTCATTTTTGATTTTTGCAATGGCATTGTCTTCAGACGTGAATCTGGCCTGAAAACTTTTAAACCTATTTTATCTGTATTTTAATTGATAGAATTTGTCCATATACCGGTACATGTAGTTATAAAAGTAAGTAGATGCGTTATTATTATAAATGAGACATCCTTTAACCAGAGACCAAAAGAAGAGGATATAAGATGTAAGTCACTGTTCAGCTAGCAAAACACCTAAGTTATAGAAAGCTGTAGAAGGACCTGACATGACTAAATGTTAAATCTATTATTTGTTTTATTTTGTAGAAATGCTTTATCCTTGTCTATGTTGAAGAGATTACAAGATGACTTGACAAGAGACATTGATAACTTAAGAGCAATTATAATATCTTCTCCAGGGAAAGTCTTCTGTGCTGGTCATGATTTAAAAGAGCTGGTATGTATTCTGATATGAATAATTGCAGTATACACATATGGTTCATAAAACATGGTATTTGAATATATGAAAATATTTCTTCGTTTGTTTTTGTTTAATTTTTAAATATTTTTACTAATTTTTCATACAAAAATACTATCTACATGTATTTTGATATTTTGATACAAATGTGATATTGGTTTTCAAGGTTTTTTCCTGAAGTGATATATTCTGGCTACCAGCAACCTTTATCTGCAACATGTCTTAAATTGTGAGACTGTCAGTGTTGTGAATATATATATATGCTTGTCTACTTTTCTGTAAAACTCAAACAAGGCTGTCAAAAATTATATTGCTTTGCATTCACATTTAATGTCTTTGGTTTCATTTCTGGGCTATTTATCTAATATTATACATGTTCATCTATTTATATCTTTAAAATTTGTAGAGAAGTGAAGATGGACGACAGCATCATATAGAGGTATTCCAATCATGCTCAGAGATGATGAATACAATTCAGGTAATTTATTTTATAATAGACATGATAGATGTCTACCTGAATACAATTGTTCAGATTTGTGAAAATTATAATAAAGGTTGTCAAAAACATTGAAATTAAACATTTAAATTTTAGGCTTTAGAAGTTTGCTGATGTTTGAATCTTATAATTCCATTAAGAAGATTAGAACAAAAGCAGAGAAAATCACATGGATTTCTTTATTATAAGTGCCAAAACTTCATTAAGAAAATATAGCAATCTAGTTCCAAGAGTGGTAATAGATATTTTGTGTCACATATAATCTGTTCAACTTAATTTACAAAATGTACTAGTTATTCTAGATATATATATTTTTTTTCTGGTATGGTTATCTAAGGAAAATATCTTTAAAGAAATTTATTGAGAAACTGTACAGTATCATTATAATATGTTGATATCCTTTTAAAATATTTTGAAGTCTCTCCTGGTCGTATTTTGTTGTTTCTTCTCTATCACTGTCAAAAATTATTTTTTCATCAAGAAAACAAATTTGGATCTAAAAAATTTATAGAAAATTGCTTGTCCCTGATTAAGTTCTGAAAAGTTCATATAAACTAAACAATAACTTAATCATACTTTATAGGATTTACCTGTTCCTGTTATAGCTGAAGTTTCAGGTGAGAATCATACAAAGTAGAAAAAGTATGGGATACTAGTAACTGACCATTGAAAATCCTCATGAGTAGTCAACCTATAGCAGTAGGATATAAGTTAAATGAGACAACATTCATTCACTGGTCCATATGACACTGAAGTAACAATTGTTATTACACAACTACAAGTATACCACTTGGTGTTTGCCTCATTTGTTCTTGATTGTTCAAAGATCTTTTTTTTCTGAATCTGTTTTACCCTCAATTATGAACTAAGGGAGGTAATTCAATCTAAAATATTTCTTAATACAATGTATCTCATTTATGAGTAAGTGCAAAAAAAGTGGATGAAAGATGACTCAGAATTTTAAATGAGTTAAAATAACTAAATTGTGTTAAAATTTGTAAGTAAGTAAGTAAGAAAGTAAGTAAGTAAAACTTTATTTGGATTCGGCATATTGACAAACAATACAAACATAAGCTCTAATGAGCTTTTCACCGAATATAAAAACATATGCAATAACAAATAAAACAAGGCATGCAGCATGCAATAAATAATAAGAAGCAGTACCAAAAATTAACTCTAAGCAAATAGCATATACATGTTTCTCTAATTCTATGGAAATTTATCCCTTTTCAAACCCATTGTATAAAAAAATTTAATCAACGTGTGGTTGCTGGTGATCTCAGAAGATCATTGGATGATTTTAAGGGTCATGACCTTTTTGGCTGACTGGATGAACCAAAATATGATAACAGGTGTTAATGAAATTGACAACTTCGTGCAATGTGAAAGGCACTCGAATGGGATTTTCGGTAAACAAAAAAAGAAAATGTCTTTTTAATCATTAGAGAAACAGATTCTTACATAGTTACTCGTGGATTATCGGATTTATCCAATCTCGATAGTTAAATTATAAATTTTAAAGTACTCGCCGAGGCGGCTCGAACTTTAAAATTGATAATTTAACTATCTCGATTGGATAAATCCGATAATCCACTGGTATCAATGTAAGAATCTATATATCTTGCAAAATACCAAAACATATATATGAAGCACTAAAATTTTTTAAAATTTTCTGTTTAAAAATTAATTTTTAAATAATTTATGATTTATAAAGTAAAAATTTCAAATATTTCAAATTTTAAAAGGTAAAAAACAAAAATTTCAGTTGCAACGCAGGCTGTTAATGCAACATAAAAAGCATAAATATTGTAACACAAAGTTATCTACAGGCAATTGTATGAAATTGAACTAGTCTTGAATATTAAATAAGTGCTCTTTACTATTTAACCAGTCACAATTTTGCATTAAAAAAAGAGTACTTTAAAAGGTGCTATCCTCACCTAAGCAACAATAGAAGTTTTTACTAAATTACCATTTAGAGAATTTGAGAAGGCCTGTAAATTTTGGATAATATGAAGAAGTTTGTTGTGTATTATGAGTAACTTTACTGTGATTTAACATGTATTAAAGGTCTAGCAACAGCAGCAGGATGTCAACTGGTTGCTACCTGTGATATAGCAGTAGCTTCAGAAAAGTCACAGTATGCCACACCGGGGTAAGTACTAAGTTATATGTCTTATTATGAGGGTTTGACTTGGTATTTTATAAAAAGGAAGCTTCATTATACGTGTTATATATGTAATGAATTTGAGAAGGTTGAGATGACATATTTAACAGTTTAGATGTCTATAAAGCTATAGACTGGCAGAAATATAGCAGTTATTTTATATGAAAATATTTTAAGCAATTTTTTTAAATTTTGCTGACTAGTATCGGTTTACCGGATTCACACTTCAGACAGCTAACGACGAGTCCCATTTTAACAGTATCGGAATACCTCTTTATCATTTACCTCTCAAAACATTGCAAACATAAGTTATCTTTCTTTGTTGAATACCAGGATGAAAGTGTGAACAGTTTGTTGAAAACTGTGTCAAAATCAGATCAAAGTTACAGAAACTATGTGAATTTGAAACGAGGGAACATTTTTTTTTAAATATAGAAGAATTGAAGCCATATTTAATAAGACACTTATTTTTACTCAAAATTCTGATTTATGTACAAAACACTCAGAATGGACATTGTTCAATGTAAGGAATTTGTACAACCTCATTCAATTTTTTATAATTTTGCCGTTTTGGGATAGAAAAGTACTAGTCACTATTTTGAGTCAAAAAGTAGAATTTTGAGAATTTCACCTAAATAAGGCCAAAATTTTTTAATTTTTTTAATGAAGAAAAAATTTTCAAAACATGAAACAAAACTGTGACCATGGTGTTAGTGAATAAAATAATGACACAAGTAACTATAGACAAGTTTGTATTGATATTTATTATGAAGATCTCCCACTTGAGTAATAGTAGCCAGGGAAGCCATCTTATCAAGAGTAGCTTCTGTCTGCACAGCTATCAGTGAAAGGGTTAATAATATACAACATTTATCTTTTATTGCTTAATATGGACATACAAATTCAGTATTATTCTTGTAGAGTAAATGTCGGTTTGTTTTGCTTTGAACCTTTTATTTATACTATCATGATTATTGTATATTAATGTAAATAGACATTGGTCTGAATATTCTTACCACTATTATTATATATTTGTAGAGTAAATGTTGGTTTATTTTGTTCTACACCTGCAGTAGCAGTTGGAAGGGCTGTACCAAGAAAGGTTGCTATGGAAATGTTATTTACTGGCCACCCAATATCAGCTCAAGGTAAAATATGTATTCTTTGATTATAAAATTACAATTGCAAATTAAAAAAAGGCCATTTTGAGCTTATCTCTATATATATATATATATATAACCTTTTTCATGAATGTTCAAAATTTATTCAAAATTTTCACAGCCTTGATATAGATGATAAATTTATTGAAATAATGAAATTATTAACTGTTATACAATATTTCCAATGCAAATGTTTATATTAATTTTTCTGGCGAAGAAAATTGTTTAACAGCTCTTTATGAAATTTTTACTATCTTCAGAGTTTTGCTATTGTAATTTTACCAGGAAAGTCAGATTTCGACAATTTTTATATATATATATTTATTGAGTATAGTGATTTTTTTATTTTTTTTTTAAATTTTTATTTTAATGGTGAATTTTTTGTGACTTGTATGTTTTTTACAGAATATATTTGAAATTTTTATAGCATTTAAAGCTTTTTAGTGTCTCATAAGTTTTTTTTATGGCTGGATATTAATTGTTTTATGTGTATATGTTCCGGACCATATGAGTATTTGGACCATACGCGTATGGTCATGACCATATGCGTATACTCATATGGTCGGACCATATGAGTATATACTCGTTTGGTTGTAAACGGGTCGGACCATATGAGTATTTGGACCATATAGGTATATTTTTCAATAATATGCGTGAGAAAACTTTATAAAATAACAATGATTGCTACATTAAATTGTATTAGAATCATATTCAAAACAGTGTGGTCCTGCCCATTGATTGACGACCTAAATTATTCCATTGACTGGGACAGATTAGTTGAACGTTTGTCGGTAACAATCACTGCTCACTATGTACTTGTTAAAGACACTGAATCTGTGGGGTCACCAAAGGTTCTCAACACCTAAATAAAGCAATTCAAAAAACGAATCCAGAATAATACGATGTGTTGATTTATATCAATAATATAAATCAAAACATAAAGATTATTCCTGAATAATTTTTCGAATTATTTTATTATTAAAGGCGTTAAGAAGTAAGAACCTTTGGTGACCCCACAGTTTAAATTCTATAATAAGTAAAAAGTGAGCAATGCTCGTTTAGACAAACGTTCACCTAATCTATCCCAGTCAATGGGATAATTTAGGTCGTCAATCAATGGCCAGGACCACACTGTTTTGAAAATGATTCTATTTACAATTCAGATAACATTAAATATTGGAGTCAAAGCTAGTTTTCTGGCATCATCATGCGTGGGGTGACACTTACGTCCACACGGTACCGTAGCTTTTCTTGAGTCCTGGGTCATTCCGATGTGTATACGGCGAAAGCCCCCAGTCTAGATCTCCAATATCGCTCCAAAATCGTAAAATAACTGAAGTACATCAGATCACCAGACAACTTTAAATAATAAACTAGTGTCGGCTTGCCGGTGACGTCATTCAGTTTTTTTTAAACAAAACACGCATAAGTATAAAAAAAAATATGAATATTGCAATGCTAATGCTAATTATATTATGTTCCAAAAGTACAAATGTAAACAATTTAATAGACTCTCCATCCTGTCGACTTTTACGTCCAGTTATAGCAAAACAGCTCATTAGAATATTTTTGGAAGTTAACTTCCCAGGTCGACATTTTCCCATTCACTCGTTATAACATATCGGTAGTGAGAAAAAAATGTGTTTACAATAATTTTGACTAGTGATGAAATTTTCTGTGTGAAACTGCTTATTTTATTTTGTTATTCTTGTTATTACTTATTTTTAATGAAAAAATTGTCTTTTTAATGACGTAACAAGTAAAATGGTTATATAAAGAGGTAAGCATTTATGTACCTGTTAATTACCCCAACCATACACGTATGGTCGGACCATATGAGTATATACCCATATGGTCATGACCATACGCGTATGGTCCAAATACTCATATGGTCCGGAACATATATATTTATATGATGTTGCTTATACTTATGTCAATCAATATGTGACACTTTAATAAACTATTTACTTACTCTATATATGTCTGTTGTTATCTGTTTTACAACAATCATGATCCCTAAAACCACTGGCTAAAATTAAACCAAACTTTCCCATAGTTATGTCTATCTTGAAAATGAAAGCAGAGAGAGAGAAAAATTGTAATAATAACTAAAATAATCAGCAACTACAAACACAGAAAGACAAGTTGTGCACTTGCTATTAAGGAATTGTTAGAGAAAACATTTCATATTTTAAACATTTAAATGATCTGTATAGAACTGTCTGAACATTCTCCAATGTTTAAGAAACTGTCAACCCAACTATATTAGTTTGATCTATTTTTTTTTTATTTTCTGATTATTTATATTTCAGATGCATTGTTGCATGGTCTAGTGAGTAAAGTTGTACCAGAAGACAAATTGGAAGAAGAGGTACCATTATAACACAGTTAAATAAAAGACCTAACACCTATGTTATGACAAAGAAAAGATAGGTTTGAAGATGACCTCCAACATGATGACCAAGGGGAAATAACTCGTACCCAATTCACATCAATCTAAACATGTTGATATGTTTCATACCTAATTTGCAGTTTTATAGAAATTTAGGCCATCTATTACAGATGCTTTACTATTTTTGTTTTAAATACAACTTTAACTGGTAAAATCTGATGAAAATCAAAATCCTCTCATTAAAAAGGATCTCCAAATGATTTTTTCTCATCACTGTGCACAGTAAAACTAACTTTAATTTGTTATATTGGGTTGAAGATGTTTAAAATAATAAGGATTAAATATCAATTGTTTCACTTGTTTTTTTTGTGTACAAACACAGTTGTCTGTGTGTCGCAATGTTAAATATGTCACTGTGTTAAAGATTTGTTTAAGACAGATCTGATGGATGCTTTAGTGTTAGCTTATGATTTGATTATTTTTTAGACAATGAAGATAGCAGAAAGAATCTGTGAGTCCAGTAGAAGTGTTATAGCCCTTGGTAAAGCTACATTTTATGCACAAATGAATTTAGAAAGAAAAGAAGCATACAAGTAAGTATGTGAATGATAGCTAATAAATAATACAGTTGTAAGCAAGAGTTCTTTTCTTTTCTTTGATGCAAAAAATGACAAATTAGTATTCCTGTACATTTGCAGATCATGAAGAGCATTCAATGTGATTTCAAAATTCCATATATATAAGGGTTATCTATTGTCCCACAGTTATAAATAACTTCTATATAATTTTCATTTGTTCTGATATTAATCTTTTATTAAGTATATTAAGTTTTTCCATGTTAAAAAGAAATTCATTCAAACAAAAAAATATAATCCACTGGTAAAAATGTAAGAATCTATATTTATACATTATTGTATGTGCAAACCTTCTATCTTCTCTTTTTTTTTTATATAATAAAAATAATGTCATGTATAGTTCTTTGCACAAACAAGTGTAACTTTAGTAACTGGTTATAAATTATTCATTTATTTATTTTTATACTACAGTAACTAAATTTAAAAAAAATTTGGTCGTATATTGGTATCACGTTGTCGTCCTAAGATGGATGGTTTCTGGATGATAACTTTAGTATAAGTGAATAGACGTAAATAAAATTTTAACATAAGGTTTATAACCACTAAAGGAAGGTTGGGATTGATTTTTGGGGTATTAGTCCCAACAGTTTAGGAACAAGGGGCCCAAAAGGTGTCAAAATAAGTATTTTTCTAGTTTCCAGACAATAACTTGTGTTAAAGTGTTTGGATCTTTCTGAAATTGTACCGCAAGGTTCCATTCCAAAATAAGAAGGTTGGGATTGATTTTGGGGGTTATGGCCCATACAGTTTAGGAATTAGGGGCCAAAAAGGGACCCATACAGTTTAGGAATTAGGGGCCAAAAAGGGACCAAAAACAATACTTTTCTAATACTTTGTATAAATTGCTTATTTCTTGACGAATTTCAATGGGGTTTATTCTTGAATTCTTGAGGTCCTTTTGATATGCCGAATCTAACAGTGTATTTAGATTTTTAATTTTGGGTCTCCTTTTCAAATTGGTCTACATTATGGTCCAAAATAAAACTTATAAAAAAAAGAAGATATGTTATGATTGTTAATGAGACAACTGTCCACGAGAGACCAAATGACCCAAAAATCAACAACTATAGCAGGGTTTCCCCTGGGTCAATTATTTTTTCGCCACCTCTTTCGCCAAAACAATATATTTTTCGCCACTTTATTCTTTTTTTCGCCAAGTAACACAAATATATATTTTTTTTTAAATTTTCCTTTTTTTCCAGCACCCCTCCCCCTACTGAATAGGAAGTGGTTTTTACAACAAAACAAAACATCTTATCACTTGGATTTGATCCCTTGTGTAAGGTGAAGTCAATACATTGAAGGGTTACTCTCATGCCAACCTTTTGAATAGATTTCTTCATAACGACCATTTTCTTTTCTAGACCATCGTAAATAAGTAAAACTATATGCTTGAAACACGTGTGTCACTGAACACTGATACGATTTTGAAGTACCCACTCAAATCAATGATCCATATGAAAGTTAAATGATAAAGTTTTAAATCAGAGACTTTTCTTGCTTTTGAACATTTTTCGTCATAACAACAATTTTCTTTTCTAGACTATCATTAAAAGAAGGAGAGGAAGCGTAAAAATTTTGCAAACACGTGCGTCGCAAAGTTGTTAATAAGTCCCTTTTATGACATGAAACAAAAGCCATTTAACCATATTATTTTGTCATATCATAAAATCAACACCTTTATTAATTAGTCCTTTGATGTCGATAGCTATGAAAGCAATCAGCTGATTATTGATTTTCTGTCAAAATCTTAACGAGTTCAAGGTGAATTCCGAGTATTGTCTGATAGGAAAGTTAGAGAAACCCGAAAAAAGTAAATAAACAAGATGGCTGAAAATAAATCGTTATATATATTTCTTTCGCCAAATTCTTTCGCCAATGACGAATTTTAATCGCCACAATTATTATTTTTTCGCAAATTGCGAAAATGGCGACCGCCAGCGGAAACCCTGACTATAGGCCACTGTACAGCCTTCAACAATGAGCAAATCCCATCCTGCATAGTCAGCTATAAAAGGCTCCAAAATGACAATGTAAAACAATTCAAACCAGAAAACTGACAGATTTACTTATATACAAAAATCAATGAAAAACAAATATGTAACACATATCTTTGATATGCAATCCATGGCCATATATTTAGATTTTGGATATTGAACCATAATAGATAAAAAAATAATTTTTAAGTTCATTCTGTGTCAGAAACCTTTGCTGTGTCAACTATTTAATCGCAATCCAAATTCAGAGCTGTATCAAGCTTGAATGTTATGTCCAACTGTTCAGGGTTCAGCCTCTGCGGTCATATAAAGCTGCGCCCTGCGGAGCATCTGGTTTCGGAAAATAACGTAATGTGCTTTGTCAGAAATATTTTCTTTATATTATGCATTGGTTATTAAGTGTAAGTAGCAGATACCTTTTATAACACATAACATAGTATATTTATATAGGAAATTATAAAGTTCTGGATTTTGATATGGAAATGAATGGAATGCTAGTCGTACAGTTTATGTTATTGAGATGCAAATCTATAAACATTACAAATTGATTTGCTGGCATAAATAAATATGGAAAAAAAGTTCTCTCTTGTGAAACTTTAATCTCTGGTTAGTCATCATTATGTTATTATGCAGTTTCTAAGATTTGCACCTATCCATTAATAAAGTTTGCTCTAATAATAGGTAATGATAATACAAAAAATGTTGCTTGTTAGAACTCTGGATAAAGCAAAATTTGCCTGCTAGTTGAATTGTTTACATTTTTTGCAGCTGTTAAGATTATAAACATGATTGTCTCCCATTGCACAGTTACAAAAACACATTTTTTTTTTTTTTTTAAATAATTGTCTAGTTTAACCGCCATGTATGCCAGTGATATCTGATAAATAGTATTCCAGTTGCAAGGTTTAGTTACATCTTGTACACTCAAAAAATAAGAATGCTTGAAATTTAAATCCTGTGATTAATTTAGTTGAAAACCTGTTGTTACTGTTTGAAATACATTTCATTTCCAAAATAGATTTTGGTTGGTTCTAGTACTGGTACTCTTTTTCTGCATATGTAGCTCTGCCCCTAGAATAACTCTTACGTTAAAAAGAAGCTTGTATTACTGGAGTTCTCTTTAGCATATATATATATAGTGATGACCAAATTGATAGAGACATGATTTTTAATTACTAAATACTTTAAAAGTGTCAGATTGTAATTGAAATCGTGAGATTTTCAATATCAATTTTACTAAAAAGTATATTTCATAGTTGTTATGTATATTTTTCAGACTGACTGCCCAAGTGATGGTGGAGAATCTATCTATCAGTGATGGACAGGAAGGAATCAAGTCATTTATTGAAAAGAAAAAGCCAGTCTGGTCACACAATACAAATAAAGTACATTAAAGTGAATACCAATAAGAAATCTTAGGGATCATTGTCAAATAAAACATGTACTGAATCAAATTAATCATCAGCAGCATTATTTTGTTTCTGTTTTATGGTTTGAAAACATTGTACTATTCAATTCCTAATGCTTTTGACACACATTATTCATAATGTTTGTTTTCTAGTTATCATTTGCCACATAACATCATACGTACACGAAGTTATTCTGCATCACTTTTTTAAAATTCTTTATTAACATCTTTTATGAGCTACATATAGGGTACTGTACTTGTTAACCAGAAAAAAAACCTATTGAATCAGTTAGACAAAAACTTATCCCCATAATTATCAGGAAACCTGTTGATTTAGATTGTTCATTTAGAAATGAGAATTTAATGAAAAAGCATACACTTTTGAATCAAATTTTGTTTTTCCTTTACAATAAAAAACAAGTATTCATCTTTTAATTTTTTTATGCTAACCTATTCTTTGGATATTTTATTGATGTAAAACATGCTTATTTGTGTGTAAAACCCTGTAAAAATCTGTTACAATATCAAGTTTGTTATCAATTGACCATAAATAAACCTAAGCAATATGTTTTGATAATTGAATAGTGAAGAAGTTAAGACAATTATTGCATATCTGTTTATTAATTATTTAGAAAGTAAGAAAACATGTATTTTACAAAACTATTGATGTTTAATATATTTTTTTATTCAAGTACAGCCTGATTGTTGAGTATATAATTATTTGATTAAGATAAAAACTTTTGTAATTTTAGCATATTTTATTATAGTTTATAATTTGTGATATACATTATATGTGATTAACAATAATTTTACAATTAAAATCATTGACAAAATCAAGTTTTAGTTTGTTTCACATTAAGAACCTAGAATTTGTACCTCAACAGTGGTTGAGAAAAGAATTTATTGCCTTTTTTTTAATGAAATTAGTAAAAAAAAAAATTCTTTCCTTGCTCCAATATCAGACATGTAAACTTGGTATGGAAAAAAAAAGAGATCCGAATACTTGTTTCATTCATATTTCGTTTTACTGATGGTTTCATTTTTCTATATTATTGCCCTTGACCTCTTTTTCATGCTCAGTGAGTACTTAAAACAAATTGTTACTTTCACATAGTTTTGTCTGTAATTACAATAAGACAACACATTTTAGTACACAGTCATTTCAAGGTGGTTAAGTTTGTTTCTGAGATATTATCAATAGGTCAACTATAGTCAAATGATGTAAATAAACTCATCCTAGATACCAGGATTGAAATTTTGTATTTCGGCTAGACAAGCATATCGTCTACAGTCTAAAGGAAGACATTAGTGACGCCAAAATCTTATCGAAGTTAAAAAGGCCAATTACCGGACGAAGTTGAAGGGCTTTGAGGACCAAACATTCTTAAAAATTTTGTCAAATACACCTAGGCTAAGGTTATCTTGAGGTAGAAAAAGCCTAAGTATTTAAAAAAATCAAAGTTTTGTAAACAGTTGATTTAGAGATTTTGATAATTCATGTCAACACAGAAGTGCTGACTACTAGGCTGGTGATACCTGCGGGGAATAAAAACTCCACCAGGAGTGGCATCGACCCAGTGGTTGTAAGTAAACTCATCAGGATTGAAATTTTGTATTTGCCCAATTTGCAGGTTTCGTCTACAAAAGACTCATCAGTGCTAGTCTGAAAAGAGGTGTACAAGCCAGGTCATCTGATAGTTTAATTTATCTTATTTTTTTTTTGTCTTTCATGCAGGCAGTGTTAGTAAGCTGTACCTCACCTTCTGAGAGGGCTGTCCTTATCCCCACAAGAACGAACTACAAAAAGGAAACGATGATAGTCCGTCGGAAGGGGACAATAAATGGCTGACCCGTGTTAAGAGAGAGCCATATCTCTTGCACGTAAAAGACACCCTTGTAGATTTCGAAAAAGAGTAGGCTAATGCCGCTACAAGGCAGAACTCAAAAATCAGTTGAATAGGGCTGAACTCATGAGATAGATACAAAGCATAAAAAAAACCAAAAGACACATAAAGTACATATCTGACAGTACCCACAGCTACTGAAATCAAAGTCAAATATTAAATACAAATAATGTATCTAAGACTAAAATATCAATGCATCTGGTCTAAAAACAGTCAGAAACAGACATGACTTTATGTAATGCCAAAATATAGGTATCAACAGTTTGTAGGACTCAATATACTTAAGTATACTATGACATTTTTATTTGATTTAAATTTATTGATAACAAATTTATGATGATTGATACTTCATTCAAGAA
Source organism: Mytilus edulis (assembly GCA_019925275.1). NCBI lineage: Eukaryota > Metazoa > Mollusca > Bivalvia > Mytilida > Mytilidae > Mytilus > Mytilus edulis. The sequence goes on along the minus strand of CM034362.1, from coordinate 34,465,747 downwards.
AAAAAACCATATAGCATCAGATCTATAAATTTAAAAGACATTTTGACAAATCTGCATTTACATATCCCTTTTAGTTCTTGAAAAGAGGTCTTTAAAGAATCAATTTGATAGTATAGATGCTTTGGTGGTTGTCAAAGCACCGAATGCCAACACTGACAATGCTTATTTTTTTATAATTTGGCGTACTTGTCATTTACTAAAACTGGCCAACTATATGGTTGCAAATATGTCAGTTTTTGAATCTGTCTTTTTAAGATTGAACTCAATGTGGATCCCTGACAATTTTACCATTTTAACACAAAATGGTGTCATTTTAGGAGAAAAAGGTTTATGGACTTATGATGGCCACGAATGCAATAATCAATTTTGCATGTATTTGGGTTATTTTAAAGGAAGTTTTCTAGATAATGTTGTTCTTGCCTAACCAAACTGGATATATAATATCCTTCTCTTGATTACTGCGTAAAAATATAAATTCTTAGGGTATGTACTGTATTCACATTCAACATAATTTATTAAAATTTGCTGTTACAAAATATTAGAAATTATTATAAATTAAGGAATGCATCTCCCTCATGCAAAGCTCTGATTCCTTTCACGGATTTGGCTATACTTTTTGGACCTTTTGGAGTATAGCTCTTCATCTTTTATATAAGCTTTGGATTTCAAATATTTTGGCCACGAGCATCACTGAAGAGACATGTATTGTCGAAATGCGCATCTGGTGCAAGAAAATTGGTACCGTTAATTTTATTATTCACTGTATATACACCAAAACTCCTTAAAAAGTTTGATATTACATGTATTTTGAAATACGATATCATTTTTTGCAACAGCAAAGAAATTTATGATTTATATACAGTATACTATTAAAATCATTGATAACAGTAAATGATAAAGCTGAAATGTTATTAAAAATATTCAATTTCAAAATCATGATGAAGAAGATTTATTGATTTAGAAGACTCGACTAAATATTATATCACCACAATAGGAAATGTAAAGTGACGTTTAACAGGATGATATATGATGAGCAATGTGGCTTTTCATTGGAATTTCTTACTCTGTTCATAGAAAAGATCATATAAAACATGACGCACATCTCTTTTGGAAAACAAAATGATTGCAAAATCAAAGTTAAAGAGTGACGAAAATATCATTTAAATCTGAAATTTAATACTTAAAATATGTCATGCTTTGTCATTCTTATAAGAAATAAGGAAGTGGTACCCCACATAAAAATAATTATTGATGTTTTTAAGTCTTGCTTTTATTTGAAGCATATTCCCCTGTTTATTTTATTTTCTCTTTGGTTGTAAGTGTGAATATGACGGTGTTGACATGTACGATGTCTCATTAAATTCATAATATGATTGCCTTAATTGATTATGTAAAATTATTTTATTTTCATTTTAAAAAAAGTAATTCAGCAACCTGTATAAGTATTCATACACGATTTGAATACAAAAAAAACGCATTTAAGTATAATAACAAAAAGTCTTTTCAGAGAGAAAAATAAAAATATTTCTTATTAATTCATTTAAATAAATAAGTTTAGTATGCATTTAATAATTACGTAAACAGCTATTTGCTTAGTGGTGACCTGACGATATGATGTTACGAGAATAGCGGTCATGAATGAATTCATTTGAATGATTTGAAATAATTTCGATTTATGTCATTCGGCGATATATATTATAAGCCTATTGAAGTGAATTTTGTAAGGGTCTGATATAAACAGTCATTGAATTTTACATGAATTATATTTATTTTGACATGTAAATAATGTATTTATGTCATCACAATCAAACCGTTTAGACGAATCAAGATAAAGTCCATCCCACACCAGGCAAATTTTCGATACATATGGTGGAAATACTAGAAACATTGAAATGACTATTTAACTTTAAGTTAGAAAGTTAATTAAAGATAGGAAATAAAGAGAAATGATAATCTGTATTCATGGAATCAATACGGTTTGGTTGTTTGCATTGTCTGTAATAATTCTTCCAGCAAACGGAGCTGTAAGTATTCAAACCTTTCGTTGAACTTTAGAACATATAATCATTCAATATAATCAATTAATTTAACATATATGAGTAAAATGACCACTATTTGTAGCAATATTATGTATTTTTTAATAAATTTTATATAGAAAACTTAAGATATGTAGAAAACTTAAAGGTAAAGCAATACAGAATAAGGTAAAGCAATACAGAATAAGTTTTCACATACATCATGTATATTTATAAGTATATATAGTAAAGATATGTGAATCTCCTTTTTGCATTTCCAAAAATTGCTTTATATATTTACACTGTCAATTAACGTATCTGTGTTCCACCTAACAGAAGTTCCAGTGGAAACTTTATTATAAACAATGTCATAATACCTGTACCTGTCGGAATAAATATTCTATACTATTTATTCCGTTACATCTTCTGTAATATTTATTCCTGTGGAAATAATATTCCATAATAGATTTTCCCTTTGGAACTTATATTATCGAAGGAACTTCTATTCCGTGACAACACCACGAGCAAAACTTTCTTTTTGATGCAACTATGTGAACCTTTGGCCGGATAAGAGTATGGTCAGCCGGAAAGGCGGACAGGAAAATTGTACATATGATCACACTGTGTGATTTGCAACGGGGATTATTTTCTCATTAAAATCCATGACTTCACAAAAAAAAAAGGTTCGAGTTATTGTGCACTTGCTTATGGAAATATTTGAAGATTAGGTTTTGCATTTTCCAGCCGAACTCACAACATTCGTATAATTGCATTTACATTTACATCGTTCACATTCTACATTCACATGTCATAAATATTGCAACTCGGTCATTTAAGACTTTGACTCACTTTTAACTTTGAGAATGAGTGAAGCTGATTAATACGGAAGCCGATAAGGGCCATTCAAAAAAAATAAATTATGTCGTTATTACGACATAGCATGTCGTAATTTCGACATAACATGTCGTTATTACGACATAGCTATGTCGTAATTTCGACATAACATGTCGTTATAACGACATCGCTATGTCGTAATTTCGACATATCATGTCGTAATAACAACATCACTATGATTTTTAAACTTTTAACGACATAGCTATGTCGTAATAACGACATCGCTATATTTAAAAGAATATGTATTATGATTGGCAAGAGACTAAATGACAAAGAAATTACCAATTATACGTCATCATAATGTCCCCGATAATAATAAAAGCCCCCGCATGGTCAGCTATAAAAGAGGGAAGAAAGCTACCAGAGGGGGGGGGGGGGGGGGTCCCCGAAATTCTGTTTTGCAGACAGTGTTATTATTCAATTATTAGGTCCCTTGGTAAAACTCAAAATTTCATTTTTAATGTATTCTTTTGTTAAATAATTTACATGAAGCCAAATAAGTATATATTTGTTAATTGCATAGCTTTTGCTTTTTGAATTTATTGGTTAAAGAAATTTATTTATATTGTAAAGTTTAATATTTGCATCGTTGCAAAATCTTTGGTTACCTTCTTTGGATACCTTCAGTGAGAAACTTATATATGTTATAGATACCAATTTAGGTGAACATGGCACATAGTGCTAGGGTTGTATAGTCAGTTTAGATTAACAGGTTACCGGTCGTTCAATAGCTATGCAGTCACACATGTTTGAAGAATGAAATTGTACAACCAAGTCAAGCCAAGCTTTCCATCTCCCTTTAAATAAGTGCAAATTACATGACTTCTTGGTATAAGGGTGTAGTGAAGTATTGATAGCTCTATTTCTACTTTCAAACGTTGGGCACGCGCGATGTTCCTACAACCCCTAGGATATAAAACAGAATCTTCGAAATTTCATCCGCAAAAAAAAAAAAAAATGTTAGAAAACACGAACCAATATTAAAACAAATTCAATATATGTTTTGAATAATGTTTTTACAGCTCTTGATCATCTCCTAAGTAGTATCTGGTATATTTGAGGATTAAAAAAAGAAAGCTATGTGAAAAAAACGGATGTCCCCATCCAACGTTACATTTATGAAAAACTGTTTTAACTCTTATGTATAGTGATCTTATTTCTTATTCCCTGATCTTCTTGATTCTTGACAGGAACAACGACATGTGTCGGTTCTTTGTGGCGTTAAAGCCGTTATTTTACCAAATTTCATTTGACTCGACTGCATGTTATAGTAGAAAATGAATAAAAATAGTAAGACAATAATAATATCTAACAAAAGTACAAATATTTGCCTCATGTGAGTTCAAATATTACTGATTCAATAAAATCTTCTCTACACAGTCGTTTTTCAAACGGTAGCCATTTTGTCCAAGTTGATATTTCATTTTTCAAAGCAGTTAAGGCGTATTTTTGTATAATTGATCAAAACAAAAGTTAGATATACGAAGAGTAAAAAATACGAAGATTCTTTCCTTATTAACTACATATTTGGGTCTTACAGGAATAAAATGCTTCCATACATTACAAAACGGTAGCCAATTTTTCCAAATGTCTGTAAACGTCTAAAATCCTAAAGACGCTAATTTCCGACGTTAAGTGTGCTAAAGTTTCAATTAAATGTTTATGATGATTAAAACAAATCGTGTTATGAAATTTGGAGAAAGATGTTAATGATTGCTGCCGAAAAAAAAAAGTGCATGTTGCTAAAGACTCCGCCCGGGGAAATAGGTTCGACACAGGTTAAATTTTGCAATTTTTATTAATTGTATAGCTTTTAACGATTTATTTGAAAAGAATTTGGAAATGGGGGTAAAATCCCATTTTGTAAAATAAATTGAACTTGTTACGGAAGTACTCCGAAATAGATCATTTAAAGTCGTCACTTCAGTTAGGTGCAATCACCAATATCAAAACACTTAATACCAGTGCACGAAATGTTTTACTTCGCGATTTGTCTTGCTATTTCGTGATGAAGTAATTCCTGTACTAGCGAAGCCGGAACTTTTCGTCAATATAAACTTGTGCATGAAATGGAGGTAATTGAAAGACGAATCCCAAACAGCAACGAAAACCGTTTCATCGAATAAAAAAAAACAAACGGGATTATATTTTTGTTTGCCGTTTTCGCGGACGACCCAAGAGTAGATTACTATATTTTAAAATGTATATATCTGAAGATGACTTGGGAAATAATTCTCAAGCCAAGGTTCAAGTAATTGAAGGGGTGTGTTTCGACAACTTATGTGTCAGGGAAAATACAATTCTATTCAAATTTAACCAAGGGTAAACATGTTCGATTTACTTGCAGAATGTCAGATATATTTGTATTGGAGGATGAATTAAGATATAGAAATTTTACAATGACAAATGATATGCAACTTGAAAGTTAAACATCCTATGATAAAAAAAAATATGAAAACCGTATACATGTACTTCCGTCCCATCTTTCCTTCCTACATTACTTGCGACAGTACTGCATTTTAAGTTGAAATAACTTAAAGGGTAATCATTATTATATCGATTTCCACAACTCGAGGTAATTTTTTGATAAAATGACATCACAAAACGAACAGAACCAGAATCAACCAACAATATAAAAAACCGAATAAAACGTGCAAAAATTAATCGAAGTCAAAGACCCTCTTCGACGTCGCATTTTAAGTGTAACGTGTTGTAGGAATATCGTGCCCAACGTTTGAAAGTAGCATTAGAGCAATTGATACTTTAATTGACCCTTATTACAAGAAGCCATGTAGAATGTGCCTATTTTGAGGGAGATGCTTAGCTGGCAAGTTAAGCTCGCATATTCATATAGCATTATCTGCCTAATCTATCTTATCAGCCATATGACATATGTTAATTGAGTGTAAATTGATTCACCTCTAATGTTTTTTTTATAAAATATATAAGTTTCTCACTGAAGGTATTCAAAGAAGGTATCCAAAGATTTTGCGACGATGCAAATATTAAACTTTACAATATAAATAAATATCTTTAACCAATGAATTCAAATACCAAAAGCTATGCAATAAACAAATATATACTTATTAAGCTTCATGTAAATTATTTAACAATAAAATGCATTAAATATGAAATTTGGAGTTTTACCAAGGGAGCTAATAATTGAATAATAACACTGTCTGCAACATAGCATTTCGGGACTCTCCCTCTGGTTTGTTTCCTCCCTCTTTTATAGCTGACTATGCAGGAGCTTTTCTAATTTTGGGGGGCATTATGATGACGTAAAGTTGTTAATATCTGTGTCATTTAGTCTCTTGGCAATCATAATACATATTCTTTAATATATAGCGATGTCGTTATTACGACATAGCTATGTCGTTAAAACGACATAGTGATGTCGTTATTACGACATGATATGTCGAAATAACGACATAGCGATGTCGTTATAACGACATGTTATGTCGAAATTACGACATAATTTTTTTTTTTGAATGGCCCTTATCGGCTTCCGTAGATTAACGTAACGGTACCCAAATTGCACCTATTTTGACATTTTTTTCAACTTCCTTTTTTGATGATCCAGACAAAATTTCTATTTTCTGTTTATTTTGTAGCCGAATCCTTCTATATAATATAAGAACACCAATTTAATTTTCAATTCATACGAAATCATAGAAACATTGGACTGAACTGACCTCCAAATCATCAATGAGTCTGTAATGAGGAGTACCCAAATTGCATCCGTTCTTAAATTCGCATCGTCAGAAGACGAATAACAGAGCTTTTCTTTATTTTTTTTCAAATATTTTGAACAATTGGATATTTGTCCATGCTAAATCTTCCTTTTTTTAAGAAATTGATACTTCAAACAAATTGTATTTGCTAATTCCAAGAAGATGACGTTTGGATGACGTCGCATGGCTACGTTTCGGTACATTTAGCTTTTTCAGTAAACACTTTATCTGTTGATTAATACTGTGAACGTTTTGTGTGTATCTAAATATATCTACCTATTTTGAAAGACGTGCAAAGTATCAAATTAAAAAAATACAAATTGTTCAGTGTCTATATAAGATCTTGCTCATTTTTCTAAATAGGTGCAATTTGGGTACTCGTTGCAATTTGGGTACCATTACGATAGACTTAGGATGGAAACATTTTCACAATATCAAATTAACAATTCCTTATACCATTAGTGGTACCACAACGGAGGGGAAATGCACTCGTGCATTTACAAAGTTTTTTCAATTGACGACTTGAAATGTTCAAAAGTTTAAATCAAAATATGGTGACTTGTATGACTATCATGATGCATGTAACATCGACAGCAAGATATAGAAAAATACAAACAAACAGAATTTAGATTTTTTTCGATAGTCTATGTTATGTTCCAGATTCTATTCTTTTGGATATAAAGTTTGTAGTTAACATATATTGGCCTCCATATGCTTTTTGTGTTTTTTTCTTTGCATTTTTTTTAGATGAATTTCTTTTTCTTTAATTCTTTAAATTTTATTTTATTTTCGAGGCGTATATATATGTCTTTTGTCCTCACTTTTGAACTGCGATGTAAAAACAGTTTTTTTTTCTTTCATTTTACACTTGCATTCAATATTTTTGCATTATTCTGTTTATTCTATTTCTTTTCAACATAAATCAAGACTCTGATACTGCCTGTTAACAATATAGTTGGATCTTATTTCATTGTTTTAAGTTAAGGTTTGAAATTACATGACATCACATTAAAGTTTCTCATATAGTTTTAGAATAAATATGTTGCACAATTATTCCTGGATTTCTGATTTTTTCCCCCTCATAACACCTTTCTAGCAATAATATTTTTTCTTCTAATTGATAAACAGCCTGAGATTACAAATCTTCCGGCGACAATACATATAATAGAGAGCCAAACAGCATCCATTGCTACAACGGACAGTCTGTTTACTTTAGCAGTAACGGACAATGAAACCTTTACGTGTAATGTTCAGTCAACGACACCTGCTCCTACTGTATCAGCCTTCATCGTTAATGATGATAGTGGAAGTAAGTACCAAACGTGACTGTAACAAAGTTGAATATATATATATATCAAAATTCTAATGGCTGCATGTATACATTCAAAATAACCAAGAATAAAATGACTGAGAAATTGGTTAGAACACGTAGAAAGTGAATCACATGGTTTCCTACTTGCAAATATGTGAAAATAATAATAATAATAATGTTTTAATCGAAAACAATACAACATATATAGTTTAAAATTACAACTATTTAATGACATCAGTGAAATATATATAACACATCTAAAAAATCAGTCAAATAATCATATAAATAAGTATAGCCATATAACAGTACAGCAGATTAGGATAAACTATAACACATATTAAGTATTTATATATAATAGACGAGGTATTTGATGTCTAATTTATGTATATCTTAAATGCTTTCAGATTAGAGTATTTCGAAAACATATTCTGATTTTAGTTCGTTTTAATCGGGAACATTTTTCTAACACATACGAAATACTGCAGACCGACTGTAAATACATTTTATCTACATATTTTATTTATATAAATCAGTTCAAATATAATGATTTTCCTGAATGAGCTCAATGTTCTAAACCATGAAAAATATATGGCAAAGTGACTTCACTTGTTACTGTTCCCATTACTCTTTAAACTGAAGCATGACATTAACTTCAAGTACTGTTCATTTAAATCTTGAACGCTCATAACCATTTTGAAGTGGTTGTGCATGTAGAATCGAAGCTAAAGTTAAAAACATGTTTATACACTTTTTCACTCTTAATAATATGAAATTCCGTCTCTTGTGTAATTTAGAATTTGACAGAATATATCATATTCAATGTGAAGTTTGCAGAACGCAACTCACCTATATAAAAAAAATGATATTGAATCAAATCATTATATTTCATCACATTTTTTTCAACTTATTTTTTTGTAATATTTTCAGCGTTTAGTTTCTATCTAGCCAAGAACCCTGGTTTTGAATATGACACAGTTGCTGTATACACAAACGTTATTGCATGCACTAACGCCTTAACACAAACGGCAACAGCAACACTTACCGTGGCTCTTACTTCTAACACACCTCCTACTTTCACTGTTTTACCTACAACCAAGAGCTTACCAGAAACATCTCCTATTGGAACTACAGTGATTACTCTGACAGTAACGGAAACAGATGCTTTCACATGCATCATTACTTCTCAAACCCCCAATCTTGGGTTATTCAGCATGGCATATGTCGGAACCAGTGAGTATTTTTCTGATATATGTATTTATCTATTCTAAATAGTAATTGGTTTCATTGTAAGAAAACTAAATCGCACCAATAATATGATAAAAGAAGATGTTCCTTGAGTATATTACTGTTGACAGAAAAGCATGATGTACCTTAAACGTACAAAACAAAAAATCAAATATGCATCCTCATATGAAGACATACACATGTTGTGTCAGACATTGTATAATAAACCTCATAATTTGTTTATTCCATAATTAAGCATCGTACTGAGATTTCATTACATTTATAATTCTTAGATTATGAGATTCAGTTAGCCAGCAGTTTAGACGCTTCAGCAAATTCTGCTCATACTTTGACCATAACATGTCAAGACGATTGGGGATCTACAACAGAGACATTGTATGTAACGGTACTGGCCAATATACCACCCGCTTTTACAGGTTTGCCTGATTCCGTGTCGGTGAATGAGCATGACGCTGGTGGAAACACTATTTATACGATCGACGTCACGGACTCGGATTCGTTTACATGTAGCATCGCCACAACACCGACAACATCTGCTTTCTTGATTGATACAGCAAGTAAGTTCGAAAGATAAAAAACGATAACGAATAAATCAATGTAACTATATTTAACGATGGTACATTTTCAATTGTACCATCAACATTTACATGATGTACGATTGAATGCACCAACACATTGAGTTCAAGGGAAGTTGGTCCGATTGCCTGAAAGGTAAATTAGATCTCTGCAATTAAATAATTAACTTATATGCGCTTTTCTTGAATAAAAGTTCGAATTTGAGTGCAAACAGGGCGCGCTGCACATATATCTAAAACTATTTTTGATCAAACTTATGTTTAATTGATCAGAGATAAAATTGTCGACATATTAAAACCCCCAAACGTCATAAAGGTAGCAGACTAACCGCTTATATTATATGGTTGTTATGTAAATCTCAATCTCATATTTATCTTTGTATAATATTTTGGTATCCCGAAAAAAGATTTTTAATTTTTTTTTTTAAATGAAAATCAAATCCTCCACAAAAGGGCTTAATTTAAAAATACAAATTTTCTTACAGATAAAATCAATCTCATTGCTGGTCATGGGTTGGACTTTGACACACAGAATACGTATACAATAACGATTACATGTAATGACGCTTCAGGCTCGTCAACAGCAACATTAACAGTGAATGTACAACAGAATACAGCACCTGTAATCACGAACCTACCAGTAACTGAAAGTGTCCAACAGACAATTGCTGTAGGAACAAATATTAAAACCATTACCTTCACAGATGCAGAAACTGACACTGTTACGTGTGTTATTTCATCCCAAACTCCTAATACTGCAACTTTTATTTTGCAGTTTAACACACCTAGTGAGTAGTATTTTTTTTCTATTATCAAAGAATACCAAATAATACAAGATAATTTAATAAAAGAGTATAAATGTATTGGCCACAACTGAACTCTATAAAATAAAATCAGCCTGAGAGAATATGATAGATAATGACTATCGTATTACTGAATTCGAAAAAAATGCCTTTAAAATGTGAACGAAGATGACAAGGTTAACACATAGAACGCAGTTTCATTGTATTTTGATTTAATAAGTGATATAAACCTGATACAACTTTGTAATCATGGTTTTTTCTTTCTGTATTATATCATTGTAAGTATAAACATTTTACATAGTACATAATAAATGAAAAATGCATGTGTATATGTTTTAATTTCAGATTATGAAGTACATTTAAACAAGGCCCTAGATCCTGTGACATATACTATAGACATCACATGTTCTGACGACTGGGGATCGACAACCAAGACTTTGAGTGTTTCTGTAGCACCAAATCAGCCCCCTAGTTTTACCGGATTTCCCGCCAGCATAACGGTGAATGAGGCCGATGCCGGTGGCAACATTATTTACGCTATCGGCGTAACAGATTCTGATACGTTTACATGTAGTATCTCCACAACACCTACCACCCCTACACCCTCTACCTTTCAGATTGATACAACAACAAGTAAGATAAAACATACTACAGGAGCCTCTTTTGTTTTCGTCTTGTATGAATTTTAATTTCATTTCATTTATACGTCTTGGGGTTAAGCATGACGTTTATTTTCACTGAACTAGTACACACTTTTTAGTCAGGGCCAACTATAATGTGAATTTTCTCGCTGATTTCGCTGCTCTTTGGTAGAATTGTTGTCTCTTTGACACATTCCCAATTTCGATTCTCAATTCATTTTACACAAAAGAGGACATACACAAGTAATTTTAATCAACTAAAAATGCAATTTGAAAATAAGAAGATGTGGTATGATTGACAAGAAGACAAATGAAGCGGATGTTGGGAATAATGTAGGCCTTCAAGTATGAAAACAAAAAACACCGTTTAGTTAAATAGAAAAAGGTCTCAAACATGAAAAATATAAAACAATTCAATTTTGAAAACTAACGGCCTAATTCATAACAATACAAAATACGAGAAACAAATATGACCGAGCGAACCAACTGATAACTACTGAACAACATACTCCTGACTTTGCACAGATACATACAGTAATCAGTAGGTTTTTTTGTAGACTTTTCTTTTTATGATGCCACGTGATCAAAGGGTATCAAAACATATTTATAAAAGAACAACCATTTTTTTGGTCTTATGGAAAATGTTGTTTGTGCTGTATTCAGACCTTTCTAAAACGAAATTTGTTTAACATGCACACGTATAAAAATTTCGGTTTTTATCCAACGCAATAGGGATGAACTTGGTTTTCAATTTAGACTTCTTTAAAATTTGTCGTTTGTATCATATTTTCCCTCCTGTTTATATGATCCGTTCATCTTATATTGACTTAAAATTTAAGAGTCTATCTAAAAATGAGGGTAAATTTTATATGGCCTTCCAAATACCGTTTCGATCCCTAATATCACTGAGGAGACATTTATTGTCGAAATCCGGATCAGATGTACACCAAATATATTGACACCTTATGTTAATTGTTTTCTGTTTAGTATTAAATTTATATTAAGAGCCATTTTGTTAAAGGTATAACTGTGATCAATTTTATTTGGCAATCGCCAATGACAGTCAGCAGGGTAAAAGAACATCAGTTGTTCGACCTGTTAGTCAAATGCGTTTTGTTTAAATATACCTTTTCACACTTTCGGTCTTATGGAAAATGTTCTTCGTGCTGTATTTAGACCCTTCTACAACGAAATTTGTTTAACATGCACACTTATAAAAATTACGGGTTATCCAACGCAATCATAGGTTTGAACATAGTTTTAAATTTAGTATGTATGTATATAGTTGGAAACCATATGAATGGCATCTTTCCAAGAAGATACGTGCAGTGAACGGTTATCATAAACAACTCGACGGGTGCCATAGGTGAAATAAAAATGCTTGATTTTGACAGTGAAAAGTCAACATAAACAATTAATCAGATACAAGATGCAATTCGTTAAACAACAATAGGGTTTCTGTTAGTTTGATATTTTTCATCATAGACTTCATCATACAGGCACCAAAATTTACGGCATTGTTTGAGTTGCTGAATTCTGAGGATGTTTTACTTTTTCAGATAAAATAAATTTGGGCAGTGGCCATGGTTTGAATTTCGATACTCAGAACTCGTACACCATTACCATTATATGTGCTGATGCTACAGGGTCATCGACGGAACATTTAACTGTGAACGTACTACAAAACTCTCCGCCGGATATAACGAATCTCCCAGATTCTGGGTCATTCACAACTGGGACAACTACTAAAACAAAGCTTCATGATCTTACCGTCACTGATCCTGAAAACGACGTAATTACCTGTACAATGAGCAGCACTCCAGTTGGACCATTTAGCCTTGAAAAGAATACAGGTAGTTTTTAATATATAGAAATAAGAATTTGTTTACATTCAAAGCTTAATTTTTGACACATTTATTTAACGTTATTGTCAGAGAATGAGCTGTTTTAAATGTTTTATTTGCACTTTTGCATATTAGTTTATTCCTTTTTTTACATTTTTGAAAATGATTTTCGTCATATCGAAAAACCGTTGAGAATTAGAGAACCAGTTGGTTTGAATTGTTTCTTTTTCAATTAATACAAGAGTATGATAACGAAAGATTTAAAGAAAATAAGTAGACATATTTCTCTAGATAGAACTCACCTAAACTATTGTATCATTTTTTTGACAGCTTACGAACTTTACGTAAACGCAAACCCTACATTCTCAGCTTCAACTTATGCCATTGATATTCAGTGCAGCGATGCCTATGGATCAACAACGGAAACGTATACGTTATCTGTTACACCGAATTCAGATCCAGTAATCACCGGCATGCCACTAACAGTGACAGTTTCCGAAACCGAAACTGCTTCTCGCACGATACATACAATAGCAGTTACAGATGCAGAATCCCACACAATATCATGTTCTCTTGGGTCTGTTCCAGCAGGCCCATTTTCAATTAACGAGAAACCTGCAACACCTTGTAAGTTTAATTTGCATTTGGTATTATGTAGTCTTTGCAATTAATGTTTGTTTGAACTCTCGAAATCGCTTTTCCCACCAAATACATATTGTTCAAGCGACAAAGAGCAGGGCTTCGATCATTTGCATTTGCATTTGTGTTTGTACTTTATTCAAAGTTAAACAGAATTGAAAAGATAATTTAAATGCTGCCTATAATCAATTATACAGCTATATACGTAAATGCAGTGTGAAAAAGTATGTTAATACACTTTATTGTCAGCAAAATTGTGACTATTCTGATTCTGTCGGTCTTTTCATCTGATTTTGAATAATTAAAACTTTAATTTTTCAGATATATAATTTTAACTCTTATATTTATCATTTATGCAGATATTATACTCTTTAAAAATGCGAATACTGCTCTAAATAGTTATGGCTACACGATTTTCAAATAGTTTTACATCAATCAAAGTCGAAGTCACAAAAACACACAATTAAAGCATACGAATAATAAATAGGCTTTGATGCTAAATACTATATATCAATTACAGTGTATGAAGTCGTACTGGATGTGAATGCTATAGATTCGTTAGATGGTATCACTACCCCTTCACATACAGTAACAGTAACGTGTCAAGACACAGCGGGTGGAACAACAACTGGTGTTCTTACCGTTGATGTTACACCAAACTTGGCACCAACTGTAGATAATCTTCCTGATCACTTTGAAGTAAGTGAGAACCAAGTTGTGGAATTAGAAATTTGGAATCTTGCCTATACTGACCCGGAAAGTGATACACCAGTTACATGTGTAATTGTTACTGATCCTGCAGGTGGACCTTTCGATTTGCGCGAATCAGGAACGCCGAATGGTAAGAATGGTTATCCAGAAATCACTTTAAAAGATTAATAAAATTCTTTATAGTTCATTTAATTCAAGGCACATTATGCATATTCTAAAAAATCTATCAACGCTAGAAAGCTAAAAATATGACTTTATGAAATAAAGCCTTAAAAGTTTTGTTTGTTTTAGATTACAGATTATGGGTAACTGCTAATCCTAATTTCAACTACAGTGGTGTACCTACACACACAGTGACCTTCACCTGTACTGATCATCACAATGGAAGAACAGGGAGGAGTTCAAGTGGAATTCTATATGTTGATATTCTGGAAAACAGACCACCTATATTCACATCTGCTAGTACGTACACTCATGTAGTTAGGACTTTAATTACTTTAAATCTGTTTATATAAATATGATAGAAGACTTCTATATCTGAATTGCTCGGTATTTTTTCAAAAATCTAGTCTTAGTTTTTATAAAGGAGTAATTCCGGTAAGGGCCGATTTTGGCCTCTTTCAGGTTCATCTGACGAAAGATTTTGGACATTTTTTAAACACTTAATTGTCTATTTCAATTGATTCAATTATTTAATATGAAAGATTTCAGCTGATTTTGTCATTAAAAACGCTCCGGTACAAGTTTATATATGAAAAATCTATCAAATCTGCCAAAAAATGTAAATTTTCAGATCGTTTTTCTCAAAAATGAAATTGGCCGCATTCGTGTTCATCCTCAACCTTTATGTATGTTTTGTATTATCATCAAATACAACTAACATTTCAATATTATGAATGAACACTAATGCGGCCACTTTCATTCAAGACCAAAACCGTCAAAAGTATAACTAAAATGCTAAAATTGAGAAGGTTTCAGTAAGTTAGCATGACTTTATGGTGCTAGTATTCGATATATGTGCATTGTTTAGTCAAAAAACAGCACATATATATTTGTGTAGTAGAACCATTCTTCTTTTCAATAGATAACTGGAAGTTTACATTTTTACAATTTTGTAAACCTGCAATATTTTGGGGCCAAATAAGGGTCTTACCGGACCTACTCCTTTCATCACTCAAAACGAATAATTGTAGTAAAACAAATGTTATCAGACGCTTGATACATACATTTTATGAAAACTAGCATATATAAATTTGGATATCTTCGTATATTTATGATAAACACGAGAAGTGGTGAAGTATACGTTACAGTCAGGATCCTACTTCGTCAAAATTATCTCCCCATTACGCCAGTTCTTGGAAACCGATAAATTTATCCACATTGCACCATTACGGTCCTTATTTGTCAGTTGTATTTTTAAAGACAAATGTATCAACTAACTAATGAGCATCAGTTAATAATCTTGTCTGCAACGAGTCAACTTAAAACTATAATCTGATCGGTTGTCAGGTGGAATTTTCGAAAATTCGTAAACATTTAAAAAACAATTCTTATTAAATATTTCGTGGAAGGGCAGACTAGATTTTTTTTTAATGTATGAAGACTATAAATAGATATAGGAAGATGTGGTATGAGTGCCAATGAGACAACTCTCCTTCCAAATAACAATTTATAAACTCTAGTTATCTCACAAAAAAAATTTAGAATTTTTCGAAGATATGCATTTTCATCATCCAACTTGAAAGACTGTCGTCAAGTACTTTCAGTAAAAAAAATAGCTATTCGAACACACCTTCTCTGTTTTTGTGACTCATTAGTTAAGTATTTCACTTGACCCATATATTTCATCTTTTAGTATTGTGATTTTGTTGTGTTATAACGTCAAACTGTAGCTTTAATATATTAAAATAATAGAATCTGAAGCGAGTCGATGAATGACCATTTCTTACTTTGTACGATATCAAGATAACATACTCAACTCAAACACGCCCTAACATAAAAAGGTGCACTCGATTTTCTCTTTTCAATACAATTGTTACCCATTTTTTGGATTTTTTTCTTCAGTCACATAATGGAAGGGCAGACACGAAAATTACTGAACTAATAGATTGATATGTTTTCCGTCCGTGGTAATTTTTTCCAAAAATTCGGAGGTTATTCATTTTTGTCATCCAACTTGAAAGATACCCATGTCGTCGACTTGATATCTAATTGTTCTGCTTAACTATGAACTAAATAAATTGAAAACTTATGCAAATAATGGTGTTTTTAAAATAAAATACCTCGTAATTGAGAAGAAAATTGCAATTTTGTTTGTTTCTTTTAACTTTTAAAAAATTTGTCACTATAGTAAACAATGCAGTACACATTTATCGCCTTCTCTAACAAAGAGCTTCGATTCTTAAGTTCTATTTCAACCTGGTTTCCGACTGCGTTAATCAAACATCGACTCAACAATATATTAATACCTAGGTGTTAAAATACAGTTTTAAGAATATTTAAGTATTCAAGGGAAAGTTTCTTTAAGGAAGAGAAATCCATGAAATAACAGATGGTTGGGTCCATGTTTTTCTTATTTCAACTAGGATTGGTTATCAACATACTATATTTAGCGATTAAAGGAATGCTTGATTAATTGATCATTTTTTAGAATTTAATATTTAATTAACCTTTTTATATGTCTATCTGTTACCATATATTGCAGACTCTCATACTCAAAATGCACAATCAACTCCTGTCAATACTAAAATATTTACTTGTGCTACTACCGATGCTGATTCAGATACCGTTACATATAGTATGACAGTAAACCCTTCAACAAGTAGCTTTACTATGGATCCAGGTAAGATTTTGTTAGAACTATAAACCAACATATATCAAAGTATATATAATTGAATGTGTCCAGATTAACGACGAATTTCACAACTTATTTGACTGCATAAATTGTATATGTGTGCATTATGGTAAATAGCCAAAACTAAATTGAAACAGACTTTTCACACGCTTTCCCGTGCTTGCATTTCCTATCACGATTTTCTTGATAGAGGGTTACTGCTCACAAGGAAGCTATTAAACCAAGAGTTCCAAATGGTGAAGTTGAAATCATCCCTTCGTAAATTTTACGGACGCCATCACGAGTTGGTTGACCGTTATGGAATAACCGTTTCACAAATGATATCGGATATGTTCCTTACGTCGTAATTACAATCCCCTTCCCTTTCATGAATTTGACCTACCGAATTAGACTATTTACCGGATTTGTAATCACATAAGCAACACGACGGGTACCGCATGTGGGGCATGATCTGCTTACCCTTCCGGAGCACCTGAGATCACCCATAGTTTTTGGTGGGGTTCTTGTTGTTGATTCTTTAGTTTTCTATGTTGTGTCATGTGTACTATTGTTTTTCTGTTTGTCATTTTCATTTTTAGCCATGGCGTTGTCAGTTTGTTTTAGATTTAAGAGTTTGACTGTCCCTTTTGTATCTTTCGTCCCTCTTTTAATAACTCTGCATCAATATTTTTGGTCCCTTATTGTATAAAGGCACTAGATGGCGGATGCGTAGGGAGAATTTAAAACTTGTTCAACATCCTATTATGCGCTGCATTATACTGTACTACACGTTAAATCTTATACTAGTATATAGAAGAAAAACAATCGTATAATGCGAATATAACTTTAAGGACATTTTATTTATATACCCTGCATGTTGTGCTGATCCGTACAGTAATGATGAATATTTAAACAAAATGGTTTGACCAATCTACGGTATTCGTATTCTCGTTGTAGAAATAAAAAAGTATGAAGTTAGTTTTCTTGTATAAAAGAGATTCCATTACAAGAATAAAAGTTCCTAAACTTACAAGTAAACGTTTTTAATGCAATCAATATTTCTTTAATATTTCTTGTGAATCCCGCCAGTATGTAAGAGTTTAAACAAGTTCAATCAAAATCAACTTGTCGAATGATACACTTGTAGAACACTGGCATGATGACTATGATGATGATGATCAGGAGGAGGATTAATAAAAGTATGTCTATCAACTGATTGAGAAAAAACTCTCAACGAATCAAAGACGTGTAACATCCAATTTGTTTTTCAAATAACGTACATTTTTGTTCTTAATTCCTTTTTTAATTTGTTAATGACATTATTTAGTTCAGGTTATGAAGGTGAATATTAACTTTTTTTGTCACATTTTCAGTAACTTGTGATATCTGGACCACCCAGGATCTAAAGAAAGAACTGAATAGTTTTTACACTGTGACAATAACGGCTGATGACGGCAAAATTACCACTATTCAAGACCTTGGATTAACACTTACAAGTATGATTAATATACATGCCTCTAAGAATTTTCTCTGTCAAGACAAAACAGAACATTGTTTTTTGAAGGTTCCATCACATTTTGTATAATAAATTTGTCGCTAATTCGCAACATCAATATCTTTTAAGTATGAACGGATACAGAAAGTAAGCAGACAATCCGAAAAAATATAGAAAAAAATGGATAATGAAATATTTTGGTTAGCTTCAGCCAGCCCTGACAGTACATTAACCTTATTGTTTTTAAACATGTGACCTTTGATACTATTTAACGTCAATATTTGGCTAGATCCTGTATACATTAACTGCCTCTCTTTTAGAACAATAATGTATATGCATAATTATTTATTGAGTGTTCGTTTCTATAATAGCTGTCTACAAGTGTGATTCAACTTGTTGAAAATGTTGAGCGCATGTACACGTTGTAAAAGGAAAATCTTATACAAGGTTTAAAGACATTGCGTGTACTGTTATATAATCTTTAGTACATCTTGAAATGAAAAAGTGTTCTGCAAATTTGAATTAACCTGCATTATTCAATGGTATCCTTTTTTTTGAAGAAAATATTACTATTTTAAATTCAATATTATTTTATATATTAGCATAAAATGTAGTTGAAAGGCACTAAAACTATTATTTCATATCATTTCACGTAAATCGGTTCATCAACACATCTGTTTAATGAGTCTCTTTATATTTTAAACTTCTTGACGTCTGAAAGTGTTTCTATTAAAATGCTATTAAACCTTATATTAGGACCTCTGACAAATAAATACAAATAAAAACTTTGAGATAATGATCGAGATCATATCAAGTAAAAAGTTTTAATTATGGTCTCAGGAATGTATAGTAATTCTGGAAGAATAGTAAGGATCTGGACCGTTTAAAGTAATTTGAATCTTCATTCAGACTATTTTTGACGACTTCTCCATAATTAAACAAGTTTAATTTTGTTTAATATAAATACCTACGCGATGTTGGACATTGTGTAGTATGTAAAGCATTGATAAAAGATCAAGAAAGCTTTTCACTTTCTTATGATTGACTGAAATGAATGTTTAAATGGAAAATAATTGTCTGTCTCTAAACATAAAAAGTGGTCATTTAATAAATTATATAAAAAGATATATCGTTCATTATAAATTCATGTAGATTCAATTGTGCTAATAGTGTATCAAATGTGTCAATTTCGACTGTAATTTTTTACTAGTACATGATTTGACAAAAGTTCATCTATTATCCGAAGACCTATAGTGTATAACTGTTAGACTGAGCTTAACCAGACTGTGTTGCCTGCTTTGAATTGTCAGTCCTTGTTATGAAAGAAATAAAAACATTAGAACTGTAATAATGTTGTAATATTGACTATCAAAAAGCATAAATAACTGCTTTCAGAAGAATTGTTTCCACTTTTTTGACTTTTTTGAAAATCAAATGCATACTATATTCAAAGTTTTACAAAAACATTACATGCATTACCAAATATTGAGCACCACCAACCTAACCAATAATTCTTAAAATAAAATTAGGTTTTCAGAAATTGTTCAACCTAAATACCTGATGTAACATTCTATATCTGTCAACAGATGTAAATACAGCACCAGAGATTACAAGTATAGGGTTAAATCAGGCGGTAAAGGTTTATTTTGATGAAACAACAGCCACCAATACATTGTTGTATTCACCGGTTGTCTACGATCCGGATACTGGACAAACACAGACAATAACCTACACCGTGTTCCCAACTGGAGAAGTGGGCACATTTGATGTTTCTACAAGTATGTTATATTACGTTTTAGTACTTAAATCTGCTCTCATACTGAACTTGTAATTCGTATTGTTTTCATAATTTTTATAAGACACGTCAATACATCAAGCGACGTTTTTTCTAATTCAAAACGATAATGAAAAGAGCTGCACAAAAGAAAAAGAATAGATAGATCTAAAAACGGAAGACATCGATTTTTATTTTTGATCGAATATGCTATCCAGTTTCTCGTCTATCATTAAGAATCAATTGAAAACTAAGTCAGCGCAAGTTGAAGTCTAACGTATTTAATTTTAATACAGTTTATTCATGAGTTTGGATCTTCAGTGTAAATTGACAAGACGATATATTTTACTTTTGTTTCGATGTAGATAGTTTCTTCGTAATTTTTAAGTTTTACGTTTTATAAAAATCTGCTATAAGGAGAACTGATCTAATGTTTTTTTTTTGTCTGACGTTTTATTGCTATTTGTCTTTTTAGGTGAGATAAGATTAAAAAATGGAAAGACATTCGATTATGAATATATAAATTTGTACAAACTGACCATGTATGTCACTGACACCTACGCGACAACTGGTCCATACTATCTGGATGTACACATTAACAATATACCAGAAGTATGTGGATTTGACAAAACAGTGTACGAAGCTAGTACTTATGAGGCAGGGGTATGTTGCTTTATCTTCAACATTTTAATTAATTTAATTACTGATGATTATGATTAAGTCTTCAGGTAGTTTCAACAAAAAAGCAAAACGCATACAATATCTAAAATGTTCTAGTATTTTCAGAACAAATATTAATTTCTTAAAAATTTGGGTTCACACTGGCTCTTTAACTTCCTACTTTATTCAGCTTTTATTGAATCTTTTTGTTTTATTTTTGAGCGTCATTGAAGAATCTATATTAGTCATAACGACTTTCAGGCTTGCAAAATCTTAAAATTAATAAAAAGATTTAGAAATATGCCAGTTGTTATATAATAGTTCGTTCATATGCATGTTGGATTGCAGCTTGTTTGTTATTGCACTTGATTTGTTATTTCGTTGTTTTTCTCTTAGTTGATGTGTTTCTTGTGGTTTTAGTTTGTAACCCGTATATGTGTGCTATCAATCGAGTTATGACTTTTGAACAGTAGTATACTACTGTTGCCTTTTTTTATGACAGTCGTTTAAGATGACTTTGTATATTTTAGGTAAGTGGAGGAAGAATGAACATTGGTTTCACTTTATCTGATGAAGATGATCCTGATTACCATACATTTTCCTTAGTCACAAATCCACATAGTCAGTATTATAAAATTGATCAATATACTGGCGAAATATCCTTCAAAACAGACTATGACATTGATACCTGTGGATTTGTACACCCAAAAAATGCCACTATTATTGTACAATGCACAGATCAATATGGTGAAACTGGTAAGTTGAATCATACCATTGTGTCCTCCATGCTAAGTTACAAAATATTGAACTTTGAATTTTACGAAAAACTGAGGATTTTCGTATCCCAGGCATAGATTACCTTCGCCGTGTTTGGCACAACTTTTTGGAATTTTTGATCCTCAATGCTCTTAACTTTCTTCTTGTTTGGCTTTATAAATATTTTGATATGAGCGTCACTGGTAAGTCTAATGTATAGGAAACGCACGTCTTGGGTTCTAGATTATAATCCTGATACCTTTGATATTCATTAGCAATTATTCAACCACAAAATGTAATCTTGCAAATGAAATATTTATACTGCCAAAAAAAAAAGGACTTGCATGTTAACACAACAAAACATGTGTGATGTGATTTACTAGACGTGAACTACTATATGAAGCTTGATATTTTGTTTTAATAGTGTTAGTGTCCCTGCTTTGTTTTGTACTCATGAACAGTCCTAGTTTGTCTGTTATCTCTAAATTGACAACAAATGTATTCATTACAGGGACTGCCACTGTATCAGTATATGTCCAAGATGTCAACGATAATAAACCAATATGTAACAATACCGGTAATGTAATGATAGTAACGCAGTACACAAACCCAGGCGCCTTCATAGGAAGTATTGCAGCATCGGACTGTGACACTGGTGTCAATGCAATTTTGGAATATAGTGGGGCATCCGTCACTGGAAGTCCATACTATACCGTGACTGCAAATGGCAACGTTTACTTGACAAATACAATAGACTTTGATTATGGGACAGATCATACTTTCTTGATCAAAGTAAAAGATAATGGCATTCCTCAATTAACTGGGACATGCCAATTGACAGTTATATATATATGGACAACAACAACTACAACTACAACTGTTGCTCCTAATATTCCAACCGACTGGTGGGATAAACCAGAGAACGTAGCACTGGTGGCCATTTTGTCTCTTTTGGCATTGTTTCTTCTGGGTCTTTTGCTTTATTTGTGTTGTCGCCGTGGATTACCTTGTAGATCTTGTACAAACCCATTCAAATCATGCAAGTAAGTACATGTAACAACCATAACAAAACAAGGCTAAATGCTGAATAATAGAATAACGAACATATTTGGAAGTTGTTTTTACACTTTTATACTTATATCTTCTCATACATCTTGAACAACACCATGGTATAAGATGAATTGATATATCAATTAAGATTATTGTAACGATACCGTGTCTCTCAATATGACTTAGGTTAATGCATGTATTCTTTACTTTCCATAGAAAATGCTGTAAGCCAAGACAGCCAACCAGAAGAATTGTAACGTGAGTAACCTTATAAAATGTAGAAAGTTTGATGTCGAGTGAAATAATAAATATTAACAAGTCTTGCATTTTGAAAATCAAATAAAGAAAAATCAAATGATTTTTTTAAATTAAAACATATAGCAGTTAAGGGTGTTCTTAAGTCAGGTTTAAGATTTTTGTCATATTTTCGGACTACGATAAATTAACCCATAACACTCATTTTAACAGCTCAAAAAAGGTCATTTATCAACATTTTAGCATATTCTTGAATTCTTTTCTGTCGGTTAGAGACCCAAAATAAACAAATGCAAAAATAGGTTAAGTCGACTTTCCCAAGCCATTTTAAAAAATGAAATGAATTGAAAAGAAACTACACAACTTATCAATATTTTTATGTTATATTGTTCTATAACTCAGTACATCCATACTAACTATGCATTTAAACCTTTTTGTAAATTATATTTCAGTCCTAAAGATCCTAAGAAAGATCCATTCAAGTTCTTTGATCATAGTAAGTACTCGGAACAAAATATTACATGAATACAAGTTTCAGTAAACAAAATATTCCTGTTAGATTTATTTGTTTATATCAAATGTTTTACTGTATTTTTCTATCCCAATTTTCATATTTTTATACGAGTAAATACTGAAGAAGTAGTTAAACAGTACTTCATTATTGCATCTTCAAGATCAAAAGAGAAAACAACCGGTATCTATTGATGAAAGTTAACAAAAGAATGACATACTTGTAAAGGTCAATTGAAAAATGAAGCAGTAACATTATTATCATTTTGAGAGAATGATTTATATAAAACTTGGTTTGTTGATAATATATTATACTTTCAGCTTCTTTGGAGTTAAAAGTAAACACTCTCTTTTTTTTTAAACAAAAGCTTATTAAAATATATAATCATTTCAGATGACCTGAATGTCAAAAGAGATATGTTTTCAACCAGGGATCAAGTTTCAGATGCACCAATACCCATGAAGATGTAATTTGTATCAAACCGATATTGAACTTTGACACAAATATAAAGTAAACAGGATGAAAATGATCCTACAATATGAACACATTTTATTTGTATAAATCAGAATGTGTGATTAAAAATATGGAAAAAATAATTGATTGAAGGTGTAGTATGACACGTGTAAACCAAAAACTTATCTATCTTACTGATTTAAATTTAGCTCCACAAATAAAAGGGAAAGCGAGACAGGCCATCATTTCATCTGTAGTAAGCCAGTTTAAATTTTCTCTTTAAAGTAGTTGTCGAATATATGTTTGAAAATGTTTTAATATTGCATTTAAACTTTAGCGCTTTAATACTTTATAAAATTAACGGTACCAATTTTCTTGCACCAGATATCATCACTATTTATTTCAAAGAATTAGCCTTTGCTTTTAGGCATACATAACAGAGGACTTCAAACATTCCTTATTTTATATTATGGTTAGTGAATAATAGTGAATAAAACGTAATGCTATAGGACGATATTTGTTTAGTTAGAATATAACACAAGTATATGTGTACCCTACTTTAAAGATGGAAGACTAAATGTTGAATACACTATTGTAATTGTCATTTAAATGTACTGCGACGCTATAACGATATTGTTATTAATGTATGAATGTATATACTGTTAATTTATTACTGTATTAAAACTTTATTTAACATGCATGTTCTTTGATTGCATTTACCTGTTTATCTCTTTCACCTCACAATTTGGAATTATTCATTAATAGTGATCAACCGTTTTCTTAAAGTAATACATCCAAACTCCACTGTTATATTATTTGAGATGGCTCTCATGTTTGTATGAAGAAGTACTGCCTTGAACTTGTTCGGAGATGATTGTGAAAATATTGGCGTCTATGAAACGTAATAGCAGATGACAACATTGAGTCTTTTGTAGACGATACATGCGTCTGGCGTATATACAAAATTTAGTCCTGGTATCTATGAAGAGTTCATTGACCATATTTACGTTTGTTATTCATAGTTGATAATGAATAACATGTTTTTTTTGCTATAATTTATTTGCATAAATACAAAATAGGTATCATGTTATGTTATTTTAATGAAAACCCTACCTACAGAATTGAAAACACTTAAAATGTAACTCTAACCGATCCTTGGAATAAATGAAATGAATATTATATATATATGAATAGTAATGAAATTACGTTAGAACGACAAAAAAAATAAACACGTATAGGCCATGGTGCATGACTAGACCTCTTAGCAATGACACAGAAAAAAAAATCAGGATTTGGACCACACTCTAAGAAATAGTTGTACAGATATTATTAGTTATCTCGGTGTAATCGGGGGTGTATAGAATTTTACACCGTTGTTAAAAGTTCATACACCCTGAGTATGAGTTTCAATAACGGTGTAAAATTCCGTACACCCCTGATTACACCAAGATAACGAATTTATTTCTTAGGAACAATTTTTTTACTCATTTTTAAACCAGGATGTAAAATTGAAAATTGTAAATGCAAAATTTCCAGTGTATCATTTTTTTTAACTTCGATGCTGCTGCGCGTTGTCAAATTTATACTTTTTTTCTTTATTCTGGAAAAATTCAGTTTTTTTTATCCCGGGGTGAATAAGGGTAGGGTGTTTGTTGCACGGGGGTAATTAACCAATCAAGATATTTGCTGCAGAAGAAATAAAGACAATTACATAAGATAAGAACACATCGTAAAAAAAGTCTGATTAACTAACGGTACACACTGTTGTAGGGTTTTACTAGTTCGTCATCTCAAATCCCACACAACACTTTGTCTTTATAGTGAATACGTTTTTTGAGTAAAACAACAAAATAAAGATCTTTAAAACTGCAACAACCAATAATGACAACTAACTTGGTGAAAAATTCATAAAGATAGTCCCTTATATTTGGAAAACAGGATGTGCAGATGTGTATTACTTTTGTGTATTACTGCCGCTAAGGAACGAAAAGTCGATGCAAAATAAACATTGAACATAACCTGCTTGTCCATATTTGCTAAAACATAAATGACAAATCTTTCAAGCCTGTATAAATTCAGTTTTTTTGTTAACATTATGTAAAATAGAATCGTGTGTATTAAAACTGGATTTGAAACAAACGTTCTTTTTTAAAAGGTTAAATATTCAGAATTAATCAATCATTGGGCGACTTGATATTATATGTATCAAAATCCTTATAAAAAACTGTTAATAAAACTTTGAATTTTTGAAATACTAAGGCTTTTCTACCTCAGGAATAGATTACCTTAGTTGTATTTGGCAAAACATTTAGGGATTTTTGGTACTCAATGCTCTTCAACTTCGTAATATATTTGGCCTTTTAAACATGTTTTGTTTCGAGCGTCACTGATGAGTCTTTTGTAGACGAAACGCGCGTTTGGTGTAAGTATAAAATTTTAATCCTTGTTTCTATGATGAGTTGTACTTGTTTTGCTTTATAAATATTTTGATATGATCGTCACTGATGAGTCTTATGTAGACGAAACGAGCGTCTGGCGTACTAAATCATAATCCTGGTACCTTTGATAACTATTTTTATCATATTTATAGTCGTAAATACAGTTGTTTTGAATTTTTGATAAATAGTATGCTGTTTAATCCATATCGCGCAACTTTGATGCGCACCCTTTATCGCGTACCCTTTATCACACCCCTACCCTTTATCGCATACCCTTTATCACATCCCTACTTTTTTTTTTTTTTAACATAGTCAGTTTTAATTTACGTAAACTTAAGAAAAAAATTCCTCAAAATAGGTACGGTCATTCGGGCGTGACGCAATTTATTGAATGACGTCATTGTTTGGTATGTACAAGTGATGTCACGGACGTCAAGTTTTCATATTTTTTGGCACACTAAATGCAACTATAAAAAATACAAAACACACCAAAAAAATACAATAATAAACAAAATATTTTTAAAACAACAGCATGCAAATTGTAAGGTAACCCAAGTGCTTTGGATAAGTAAGCAGTTCTTTTAAGGCTTTTAAAACAAGACAAAAGTAGAACTGAAGGTAACTCAGTAAACAATCCATATAATATAACTCTCCTGTTGAAATATATGATAAAGCGTATAAAACATGGCAAAATCCGTATCACATGCCGTATCACCCTCGACCAATATCATCCCTCGGGCCTAAAGGCCCTTGGGCTGATATTGGTGTCCCGGGATGATACGACATATGATACGTATTTTGCCATGTATTATTGTCTATTTATACACACCTTTAGTATTATTCAAGAGTAATTGTGTAAAAAATATAAAACCTTTTGTTTATAAAAGATAGGTGATTTATCAACCAATGTCCGGACAGATACAAAGGAAAAGTCTGCATGTCATTGCCTAGGCACTGTTTTGGTCTTTTATCAGTAATTAATGAACAAATGTAGTATTAATGCAAATGACACATCTCTTTACAAGAGACCAAAATGACACAGAAGTTAATAACTATAGGACACTGTACGGTCTTCAACATTGATCAAAACACAGTACGCATATTCAGCAATATAAAAAAAACAAAATCACAAGCATAAAACAATTTCTAATTAAAAAATTAACGACCTAATTAGTGTACAAACAAATACAAAACACAGCACCAAACGACAACCACTAGTTTAAAAACTAGGTTTAAACCAACATTTTCTACATAACAAATAGCCTTTACCAAGTCAGAAATAATTTTAATCCATTAGTTTGATGTGTTTAAGCTTTTGATTTTGCCGATTTTGATGAGGGAATTTCCGTATTGAAATTTTCCTCGAAGTTCAGTATTTTTGTGATTATGACTTTTTACAGGCTGCTGACTTGAGCCGAGTACATACATATATATGGCAGGGTTTAACACGTTAGCAGGATTCCAACCTTCCTAACTGTTCAAATATTGAAAAGGGAAAACGTATATGCTGATATGGTTCCCTCTTCAGCACAAATTAAACCCCTTATTCGTGTTATAAAGGAGAGGAGAAAGATGGTTAAGGCATAATCAACCTTGAAAATAATAAAGCTTCATTTGGGATATTTGTGTGATATTTTGAGCATTTTGAAATATAAATGAAAAAAAACAATTTTTAAGTTTATGCATTTACTTTCAAAGCTATGGGGAGCTGTACTTTTCAATAAAAAGACGTTTTGGAAATATTGTAAAATGTTATTCAGTCTGATTCCGCCTACTGGAGGAAAGTTATATATTATTTATTCATAAATATATATATTTTCAAAATCAATTATATAATTCCTGAAGAACCATTTATAAACTGTGTTTCTGCATTTCAATACGAACTAAACAAATTTCAGAAGAATCAAAGTAATATTTTCCATACCAATTGCATAATTTTAATAGAACCAAAGTTTAATTAATTTTAAGCTTTTTAATACCAAACATATAATTTCGCAATACATACGAATTCATTTAGAAATTCATCTATGACAGGTAACAATTTGATAGGCAAATGGTTCAATGTCATCACTGACATTTGGTAGTGAATAAATACGTTAAAATATAGTAATGAAACCCTACGTACAAGTTATTGCAGACACTTGTCATTCAAAATCAAACAACTACGAAAAGTCATGTTTTTTTAATTACATTCCAGACAAAAAATGATGACAATCATAGTATGCAGCCATGCTCAAGGCCAATAGTCTGAAATACCACAAATATAAAGTGTTTGAGGAAATATAAAGCGTGAGCACAACAATAAGGGGGGCCTAAACAAAATTCGTTTCGGTACTTATTGTTTACACAAGTTGTATTCTTCGCTTAAGAGTATTGAAATGATTGAATAACCTTGAAATTGACATAACAATTCATTCGTCATTTCAATAAGGTCAAAACTAAAGTGCAAACTACTGTATTTGCGTAATGCTCTCACTGATAGAATATAAGCGATACAGTGGATATTTTAACTCAATTATGATAACTTCATACGTATGAAGTCGTCTCTTGAAAATTCGTTTTCCTTTGGTCTTAAACACTTCGAGAAAAAAAGACCTTAGTTCACATTTGGTTAAATGTCATATTTAAATTATATAGTGTTGCTTGGATTCTGTAACGATTGTGGATCTAGGAGATTTTTATTTCTATTTTGGCTTACATTTGATTAAATCTTTGAAGTATCATTAATTAATGAAAAAAAACCCATAAAGGTGAAAACACAAGTGTTATATCTGAAATTCATGAAACAAATGAAAAATAGAACAAAAAAAGCAATGGCAAATGATATTGTCTTTTTTTCATTTTTCAACTGACAGTTATAGAATCTAGACGTACATAATGCAATTGAACCAGAAGGTAGACGTTAATTAAAAGTAATACAAATGTATAAATTAACTTCAACATTTGTACTGCCATAGATAAGATGTAATGAAAAATATTCAATTGCGGTTTCAAAGGATCTTGTGATTTCCTGCCAAGAATGAAACTTTTGTATTTACAACTCCTTTTCATCGGCAGTGAATGCGACATGATAAATGTCCAAAAATGTACATGTATGTTATGATTGCAGTATTTACTAATGACATATTAATTAGTCTGTACCTAGAGAAATATGATAATGATATTTATTTCATTTATCAAAAATTCAATCTAACGTTTTCAATTAATTTTCGACCTTGTTTTCTTGGGGTTTTTTAAAAATCTTTTTATGATGCTTTGCATAACGTATAACACAAAATGTAATATCATTCTTGCTGCAATTGAAAATTTGATGATCTACACTCATCAATACTTTATGCAAAAGAAAAGACTGATTGTATGCCTCTATTCAGTCGATAAATTGCTATTAAATAAACGAATACTTGGTATCATATGTAACTGGTCATTATTAAATTTAACAGCAAAGTCACTTATTGATTGAGTTTTTAAATTAACTGTTTACAAAACTTTGAATTTTTGAAATACTAACGCGGGTTAGTACGGTGACCTATAGTTGTTAATTTCGGTGTCATTTTGGTCTCTTTCGGAGAGTTGTCTTATTGGCAATCATATCACATCGTATATTTTTATAAGACTACTCTACCGCAGAAATAGATACCTAAGCTGTATTTGACAAAACTTTTAGGATTTTTTTTCCCTCAATACTCTTCAACTTCGTACTTGATAAGGCCTTTAGATTTTATTTTTTTCGAACGTCTTTGGCGAGTCTTTTATAGACGAAACGCTCGTTTGCCGTAAATACAAAATTGCAATCCTGGTATCTATGATGAGTTTATTAACACAAAAAATGGCTCATACATCATATTTATTACAAAAATACTCGTCAACAACACACTCTCCAAATTAAACTTAAAACAAACAAACAAACAAGCAGATGTACACCATATAGGGAAGTACAGAAGAAAAGATAGAACATGTACAGGCCATTACACGATTTTTAGCACTCATTCTATATATAACTTATTTGTATATGCATTGTAACAAGAATCGTCCATACTGTACGTCTTTCATCGCAACATCACGTTCACCTGTACACAATATACAAATATACCAAGAGAAAAACAGATTATGTACTTGCTGTTATATAAAAAGTGTTGAAGATGTATACCATTTAACTTTAGTGTGTCCTGTGTATAGATTTGTCCGACTGCAGTTTTTTCTTTCTTTTGGAGATATAGAGTAATTAAGATAAGTGGTCCATTGTTACATGTGAATCTGATATAAACATAACAATATGTGTTGCATTGACTATGATATGAGTTATAAATGGAAATGAATTCATTCAGTGTATTTGAGGCTGAAAATTGAAATGTTCAATGATACAGTTTTTACTCAGTTTAAAGTTTGAGTTACAACAGTTAACAAATACATTGCGTCGATATTTCGAGTTCTTAAATAAACAGAATATAGGAGTTATTCAAAGAACAAAATAACTGCAGATGAATACCGAACTTCAAGCAAAATTCAAAATGGGAATTCCATTATATAATGACAAAATTCAAATGCTCAAACATATCAAACGAAAAAAAAAATCATTGTCATGCAGAATACGATAAATGAGCCAGTTCTGATTAGAACCCAATAGTTTTGTTGAAATAACTTTATTGGACAATCTGTCACTAGAAAGATTCAAATCAAAATATGAAATCCAAAAGTTGACCAACATATATATTAAGAGAATTAACTCCCGTTTATTTAAACTTATAGTAATAAATGTGTTTTAATACTACAATAAAAAAAAGCATGACTGATTATAATTAAAGATAAATACTAAAATATTTATCTTTGTAACTTGAGTTATGATGTTTTGAATATAATTTTATCTTTTAAATATTCAAACATTTTATATTTGAATACATTCTAGAATGGTCATTAATAAATTGCATTCATCCAACGTGATTAGTCGTTATTTTAAACCAAATGATGTGTGTTGAGTTATGTTTGAAATTTTGAAATATCCATTATACCTGAAAACACTATCATTAAGGATTGAAGTATGTCAAAACCATATTTTTTAAAAAGAAATCATGTTAGCTGTACAAGGATAATGGACATGATTTATTTCAGTTAATGGTCTTGTATTGTCAATTATATCTCAAAATGTTTTGCATCCCTTTTACCATTTTAAAATTGCGATTGAAATATTGAGTAATTGTGTGAATTTCTGAAAGGGTATAATTTATTGCCGCAATTTAAGGTTGAATTCAATATCATGTGCGAACTTAATTATATGACGACTTTCAAGATATGTTTAAGACCCAAACTTGCGTAATTTCCCGACTGATTAATTTGATTTATTGTTAACCTTCTTACAGTCCCAAAAATATTGTGAAAAGTCCTTCAATTTTTGATGATAACTTGACGATGTCTTTACAATCTTATCTAAATAGAATTAATTATCGTTCAAATATTTTAATATTATCTTTTATGTTGAAATTGAATACACATTTCGACGAATAAAAGCACTTCACAATATTTGGTTTTCTTCTATTTACCAATGATGTAATTACCTGTCCAATTGACGTTAAAATAGTCGGTAAATATACAACTGAGTGTCCCGATATTTATAATAGAAAGAAAAACAACACACCTCATACCGTTTTAATTGTAAAAAAATAGAATAAAGTTAAAACGATTTTGATTACAAGTATAATACGTGTGTGTTATTTAATAATTTTTAAAAGAAAAAGAAAAAACTTTCAGCTGGAAAAAATGTCTGGATATTTGGTATATGATATAATATTCAGTCTAACATATTAGAATATTTTCTAAAAAAAAGAAGTTCAAAGAACTATACAGTTTGTTGGACAGAACATAATGAAACAAGCAAAATGGTTTTAATATGATAAGCAGTCTGGGGTCAAATATAAATAAATGAACTGTAAAATGTGATTCTATAAGTATTGTGTAACATGTTAAAAAGTGATTCAAATGATATGAATATTACACAAATTACGCAAACCAATAATTTTATAAATTTGAATTTATGCATTACAATATATTTCATGTTTCTTGTGCTGTTAATCTTTTCGAATTACGGACCAGCGATAATTCTGCTTGTCATAAAAAGGTGACGTTAACAACTTACTTGTTGAGTTGCTGTTATAAACTAGTTTTAGTCTGGTATCGTTTCTTTGTTGATGACGATATTTGAAATACCATAATTAAGCATGACACCGTAATTGAATCACCATTAATGTAAGGACAAAATGAAAATTTACTTTCTTAGTCTAATGATGACTGTTAGGTTTCAGAAATATATTCTTTCGGTATACTCTAATGATAGCCTATCTTATAATCACATGTTAATAGGATAGGAATAAAATAATATAGCTCTTATATCTCACTACTACTTATCATAGTCATAATTCCCCATAATCATAAATCAATTTTGTAATTAAATACTGATTTTCTACAAATATGCCATTGATATATATATAAATACAACGTAAGAACGACAAAAACAACATTGATGCATTGTTATACTTGTATATTCTTGTGCTATTTTATAAATTATTATAATAGTTTTGAAGTTGTATAGGTATATTATTATGTTGGTTTGGTTTTTAAATCAGTGAGACACCCAGTAATTTCTTTTCCTGAACAAAAGTTTGTTTCCTGATAAGAGTACTAATACTGAAATCTTCATTTCTTAGGGTAAACTGTTTTGTAAACAAAATTTCCAAAGATATTATAGATTAACATAACTCCCCTTAGTAAACAACCTTATTATGAAATACTGTGTGCGTTTACGTTGAAAGAGAGGAAATTCAAAAGCTCCTTTTAGAATTAAAGGAAGCGAAAGTTATTTTTCTGAAGTTGAATAGCATATCAGAAGTGTGTTTAACCGATTTGTACTCTTGGTGGATCAGGTAAAATTGTAATGAAGTTCAGACGAAATTTAAAGAATTGTACAAGCAAAGTTACTTGTTCTCGTCTTTCTCTAGTAAATGTTTTGTTCTGTATATGAAACATGTGATAAACCAAAGATTAAATACAATTTATATCAATCGAAGAAAACTGCATACTACTATATGTGCACTACGATAAACATATAACATAGACCAAGACGTCATCTAGAATTAAAAAAAATAACAATCAAAACCAAGGAGTTAATAAAGACTCAAAAAACCAAAGGACATTGACATCAACAGTTATAAATAATAAATAAGAAACAACACGAACTCCACTAAAAACCGGGAGTGAAATCTGGTGCTCCGGAAGGGTATGCATTTTCTGCACCGTATACGGCTCCCGTCAAGCAAGTAGAACCTTGAGGTAAACTAGTAGTGAAACGCCGGATATACAACCTGTTCCTTTTCCCCTTTAGCACAGTTCGCTTTACTCCTGATCAGTGGTTTCCTGGTTTTATGCCACATTTCTTGACAGCCAAACATAGAGTACTGGATTATTGCTCTAACAAACTGGAACACGTATGAGACCCTGTTTTGCTAAATTAATTTACCAGACTGCTATTCATTATACAGAAGTGTCCATAAAACTTTAAGAAATTTATTTTGACTTTACCATTTGTACAATTTCGTTAATGATTAAACGAGGTCAACAACATTATATCATTCAATTCTCCTAAATGGTAAATTACTAATATCTTTATCTGAATTTAAAGACATTTCCCATCCTTATCAATTATCAATTTCATGTAATACTTTGGGAAAACAGGGACACTCGTTTATAAATTTGTTTATTATAACATGTACCTCGACTTCAAACTTTATAAATATATCCAAAATTATTTATTAATGACATTTCCCCATTTAATCTGAATCACACCTGGATGATCAATTGTATTATGCAAATTTATATAGGGTTGCTGTATAAAATACATTTACAAGGGTTCTTATTTGTAGAGTGGAATGCAACCATTTGAAATTTTGATGACCGTCGTTATGGAATTTAGTTGAAGAACAGCAATAATAGAGCTGTGCAGTTGCATCTGCTGCGTGTAATGATTTTGAGTAATGAATAAATAAACAATATCCTGTCTCATTTTTACAATATTAGAACACCAAATACAAATATATTAATAGAGATGCACTCTTAATTCATAGCTTCGATAAAATGACTTGATTGACAGGAAAGATGTTTTAAGCGAAAAACCTTCCAGACAGACAGAGAGAAAAATGCATCCACGCATTCGATCCAAATTTTTAATGTAACAACATTATAAAATATGACGATAATATTATGTGTTTCCGTGTTTTTTAATAATGTTTTAAAAAATGCCCATCAGTACCATAAATTTTGAAGTATAATATATACGTATGTTCAAAAGACTCATTCAAATCCTTGTTTCTAAATCTTCAAATGATTTCTCGCAATATTTTTGCGTTTTTTTCCTCCGACCACAAAAAAACCAGAAAGAATACTGACGCAAATAAGAAAGTAAAATACTTTTTAGGTCTAAGTTTTGAATGAATTATTATGTATAATTATTAATTTAATAACCTGATAACATCTGCTTACAAATTCTGCATCAATTTATATCTCCTGCAATGTAAAGAATTAACAATATTCGAATTGACATGTAAATGATAACCATAAACATTAAATCATTTTGGTTTTAAGTGATGAAAAACATGCCTGTATTCGATTAACGTCTTTCATTTCCTTTATTTGTATATCAGTGACGCGGAAGAACGGCATTATTTAATATACACAAAAATAAAAATGATTGGCGTAGATATTTAAACGTACCCTTTCTTATATTACACTAATGTAAAATTACATTAGCGGCAGAACCAAAAACAGGAGATATGCTATTAAGTATTTTGCAATCTATATTGTTATTGGCGTTTGTTTGGAAAGAAAGTTTATGTGCGGTAAGCAATTTTCCTTTTTTGTTTTTAGAATTCATTACTAATATGACCATCGAAAACTATAAAAAAAAAAGTTATACAAATTATATTTTTTGTCGATTTAGATCGTCATGGAGAACTATAATTAACCTCACTATGATATATTTTTATATTTACACATAATATAAAGAAGATTTGTATATGAAGATGGGGGATGTTTCAATTATTTTGATAAGATATTACTAATGATTTGAAGATATAGCATTAATTTTAACGATACCAATGGTCCGGTAAGGGCCGATTTTGGCCTCTAATTTCAGTTTCATCTGACGAAAGACTTTGAACACTTTTTGAACACTTGAGTGTCTATTTCAGTTGATTAAATTAGTTAATGTGAAAGATTTTAAATGGAATATTTATTTGAAACGCTCCGATTCAAGCTTTTAAAAAAATGAAAAATCTATCAATTATGCCAAAAAAAATTAATTTTCAGATGTTTTTTTTGTCAAAAATGAAAGTGGCCCTGTTCATCCTCAACCTTTATTTATGTCATGTATTATCATCAAATACATCTTACTTTTCAAAATAAAGAATGAACACAAATGCGGCCACTTTCATTTAAGACGGAAACCGTTTACTAAATTCGATAATTGCGAAGATTTCAGTTATTGAGCATGACTTAATGATGCTAGTACCCGATATATGTGCATTGTATTGTCAATATTTTTGTAGCAGAAGCATTATACTTTCCAATAAATAACTAACAGTTTACATTTTTACATTTGTAAAACTGCTATTTTATGGGCCAAAAAGGGGTCTTACTGGACCTACTCCTTTACTGCACAAGACTCTCTTCTGCTCGATATCCAAATATTTGAAAATACATATATTATATACATGTAGATGTATATACATAATCAGTAAAAAAATTGTACTTCTTCATTTTTAGCAGGTTTTTATCTAATAACATCATATAACGAATACAATAACAAACAATACCGAACTCCAAAGAAAATTCCAAACGGAAATT
Organism: Mytilus edulis; assembly: GCA_019925275.1. Classification (NCBI taxonomy): domain Eukaryota; kingdom Metazoa; phylum Mollusca; class Bivalvia; order Mytilida; family Mytilidae; genus Mytilus; species Mytilus edulis. The sequence goes on along the minus strand of CM034362.1, from coordinate 34,429,224 downwards.
ACCTCATTAAATCACAAAATTAAACGCGCAAACACATTATGCAAAAAAAAAAACGGTCACGTTCCTGACTTATTACTTATTCCTAGTGTAAAAACGTTGGATTTATCCTTTTATTATTGCTAGCTACACCTATCACTTGTAAAAAGAAACCTATTATCCATATATACTTTGGACAAATATAAATACAAATACAACCAATAAGAATAATAAAAAAAAAGATTTAGGAACTGAAAATTGTTGCTTTACTAACAGAAGTATAATAGTATCAGTAAATTACATAGATTGCTGTTTTATTTTATTGTATATAATTTTTATTATTCGGTGAAAAGGTCATCTTTGCGTATGTTTGCATTTTTTGTCAATATGCTGAATCATAAAGTTGTACTTACTTACTTACATATTGGTGCCACAGTGATGGTCATGAAAATAAATAAAATGCAGAAAGTACTTATCTGAAATCATATTTACAAAAGTTTCCTACAACAAAGTATCGTTTTGAAGATATATCTAATGAAGAAAACGCTTGAAATGTTGAAACTTTTTTTTTAAAACAAGATTTTCTTTTAAGAGTTTGTTTTTGTTATGTAAACAGTGTAGACGAATATAAAGCGACTTATTCAAGGGGTACAATCAAAATCACGTGATGGATATACACACACCGGAAGTAACAGTCGAGCAGACCGCTTGAAAGGTAAGTAGTCGTATTTACTTGTTTATATCAATAAAATTTAATAAATAAGGAAGTGCACCGAATGTCGGATACTATCTAGTATTGAAATACACAATTATCCTTGCTGGAAAGCGTGCAGTTAATGCTAACACTTCGACACAGTTATCCGTCGAAAATTTGGAACTGCGTCGAAGTGTTTGCAATAACTGCACGCTTTCTAGCAAAAACAATTGTGTATTTTAAAACTACATACTATCCGGCATTCGGTGTGCCAACTTATTAATCAAAATTTAATTGATATAAACAAGAAAATGCAACTACTAACCTTTCAAGCGGCGAGTTCGACTGTACCTTCCGGTGTGTGTATATCCATCACGTGGTTTTGATTGTACCCCTTGTTATTGGATATTCATATTATAATTATTATCAGTAGAAGTGTTTAAGCTTTTTCTTTTGTTGGAAAAGATATATAGCTTATATTAAATCATATGTTGACTTTTAGGCTTTTATGTCTTTTATTGCTTTTATCAGTTGATTATGTATTATATTAACATGCAATATATATTTTTCTCCTCGTTGCTGCAAATCATTGGTGTAAACGTCTTACATGTATATCTATGTTCATTTTATACTTGTCCATTCATTTTTAGGCTCCACTGTTCTCAGGACTGCCCACAGAAAGAAGTGTTGGAGAATTAGAAACAGATTCGCGTATTATATACCAGATAACAGCCACAGACCCTGACGGAGATGCTTTTGCGTGTTCTATCAGTTCTATAGCACCTACATGGGGAGAGTTTGATGTAACTTACAACACTCTTATTTCAAGTAATACTTTTCCTTTTTTTTTTCAAATTGCTGTATTTATACTTGAAACTGTCTCATGTTTTTCTGATTTTGTTTGGTTATTTGACATAACTTCTTTATATCAGTGACATTTAACCAACACGACCAAAACTAGTCAACGTTTTGTTGCAGAACTCATTAGTTCCTGGTAAATTGTTTCGAAAATATTGTCACAATTACAGATAAAAGTCCATTAATAAATTAAAAGTTGGTATGCACATTCACTGGTTTTGTAGCTTTTCTCATGTATGTGTTTATCTTAATGGGTGGATATATCAAGTATAAGACGTAAACAATGTTCCAACATTTTTTTTCTATAAATGTATCCACTGAAAATTTCAGACTTTATGATATTGAAGTTGATATTGATTTAAAAAACTTTGCACATATTTGTATGTTAAATGCTATATTTCTAATTTTCTTCTTGTATGTATTTATTTGACAGAATGGACTGTAAATACAGTTAGCCCCCCTTCTTTTGATTATGCGAATACAACCCAATTTACTGTAACTATAGCCTGTGATGATAGCAATACGACCCCACGTACTGGACTTCTGACCGTTAAAGTGATAGCTAATGATTTATTACAGTTTACCAACATGCCTGGTAAGTGTTTCTATTATCATGCTACGATCCAATGTAGCCCTCACATTCATTGTCAATGTCAGAATTATCAGGATCAGTATACATATCAATCATGTCAATCAAATGTGTTGCACTCTATATTTGTCTTTTATAGGAAAGATCACAAACAAACTGTTCTGAAATCCCCTCTCTAAAATATATAAATACAAAGAGAGTCTGTAGCCTCGGTAAATTTTTCATAGTGGCAGTCTATGTCAACAAATCAGGAAGAGCGATGGCATGGTTTACAAGGCGATTGGTTAAACTAACTAATCCTTTATACTTACTCAACATACAGCTGGTGTCCTCGGTTAATTTTCAAATGAAATGATTAAGTTTTTTACGACAGTAATTCATGGACTAGAAACAGTGTTATGTATAATTTGAGTTGACTTTAACTAGCTGTCAGGAATCGGCTACATGTAGTACTCATAGATCGGCACCTTGTGTGAATTGTTATCTTTTGCTCGTGCTGTCGATTTTTATAGATTTTTCTTGTGTTCTGTTGTTTCTTCACTGGCCGTGGGAGGGTTTGAGCGCCAAACAAATGTTTAGCTAAGTCTGGAGTATAATGCAATGATTGTCATTGGTGCTGCCTGTCCTATATGTTTTTCGTTGATTGTCTCTGCATAAACTGTTTTTTTTTCTTTTGAGTAATTTCACATTTTGTCAGAAAAGTCTTACAGTACCGTGTTTCTCATTGTAGAAGATTTAACCATGTTCTATCTTCATTCGTTTTTTAACATTACTTTGGTTTCTGCTTTAAAGTTGTCACATTGGCAATCATATCATATCTCCTTATTTTGATATAAGTAAATGTATGCATAATTAAAGTAAATCTAACGAATTTACGAATAGTGTTGCTGTTGATAAAAACTGATATCTCTAAAAAGCTCTAATTCTTGACATAAGATGGCTTACTTTGCTAATTATTGTATATTTTTTCAGTGTCGACGACGTCATTCGATGCATCAATAACGGGAGCTGGGACCACATTGTATACTGTTTCGGCAACATCTGCATCAAATAGTGGATTACTATCGTATACGATCTCTCCTATGACTGATTTTTCAATTGATGCATGTGAGTTTCATATTCATATAGAATCAGATTTTACATTCCAAATTATGGGCAGTTTTTGTAGACATTTCATTTTACAGTGTGATTGTTATAATGCAATAAGGAGACAGTATATTAAGCCATATTATTATAAGCGTCCATCGTCATTTAAGCTTATACAGTTGTTGAGCACAGACAATGTAAAAGACATATGTAACCTTTGTAAATTTCTTTTCCATGCATTTAAACGTAGAACAGACATGTTATAAGTTACCAATACTTAATAGAGATTATCATTATTCTCGGATGTATTTATTTATCAGTTATGTATGTTTTATGTATTTATTTATGATATATTGTGTTTGCATATATATTATATTTGTACTGATGAGCATCATTTGCTCAAAGTAATAAAAGAATTGAATTGAAGTAATTTGTCTTCATGGCTATCTTATATTGATGACAATTTCTCTGGAATTCGAAACTATTCTTTAAATCTGTTAAAATTAATTTGAAAATTAAAACCATTCTAACATTTTCTGTTACATGAATACTGTCTGATATTTTAACTAAGCAAAAGCTACAAATGTATGCTAGAGAAGATTATAATCATGACATGAACCGACTACAACTTCTCAACTAATAATGTTTGGATCTCAAACAGAGAACCATAACCTGGAGTAAATGCATTATTGTCAAGGATTGTACTCGCCTTGACTAGTGGAATAATTATTTAACTGGTATAACGACATTGTTGACAAATGCAGTACCAGAGGTGATGTCGTTCTTATGTACAAAGAAATATTAAGAACAGATTTAATTTTATTCATTGACTTATAAATGTTTGAAGTATATCAAATGTCTAACAAAACCACAAAATAACGATAGCAATATGAACATCAACCCTAGGTTAAATGCATAAGAAATTATATTATCCATCTCTCAGACAAACTAGGTGCCTACTACAATGTATGCTGCACTTAACAGATAAACAATTAATGTAAAATATCTGACCATTCGAGTTTTGCTATTTTTCATTTCTGATGCTTAAAAGTTAATTCATCAAAATCATTTTTTTTATATACTAAACTAAAAAAATATGTATATAAACCTACTAGTATCTGATGTCATTTTTCTAAATTTCCTGTGTACAAAATTTTGAATTTTTCGAAAAACTAAGGATTTTCTTATCCCAGGCATAGATTACCTTAGCCGTATTTGGCACAATTTTTTTGGAATTTTGGTTCTTCTATGCTCTTCAACTTTTTACTTGTTTGGCTTTATAAATATTTTGATATGAGCGTCACTGATGAGTCTAATGTAGACAAAACGCGCGTCTGGCGTACTAAATTATAATCCTGGTACCTTTGATAACTACTGTCAACATAAAATTGTAATAATCTTTCTTTTAACTTTTGTAGCGAGTGGTAAGGTAACGAATAACGACCATTTGAACCGACAAATCGCTTCACCAGCAGATCTTTGGGTAACAGTCTCAGATGGTACCATTATTGCAGAAGAACATCTCAGAATTAACATGCACAGTAAGAACTTAACGCATTAAAGACTGTCCCTTAAACTGTCTTCATCATAACAATATTAATCATTTGTTTTAAATGAGAGAACTTAATATATCATCATATGACTGATCCCGAAAAACTTCCAATACTTTTTTGTGTTATTATCTAGCTTTTAAATATTTACGTAGAATATTATTTTCCTAAAAGTTAAAAAATACTAGGTTCCTTGGATAGATTTATGATGGAATTGAAATGTTCAATATTCATTCAAATTTAGTTTGAAATCGCTGTTTAGGAACATTTCAATTCCATCATAGATAAATAATACGTTAATAATACATTGACGAATCTTTTTTTGCTTGCTTATGGTTTGTAAGATATTTGAAAAAGCCATGATGCTCGATAGTACAACTATTTCAGCTCCTACATTGTAACCAACATGAAAATCCTTTCAATAAACATATCATAGGAGTTTTGACCTACAGTTATGCTTACATTTACTGATACGTTTTAATGGGTATATCAATTATGCTTTGAGGTTGCACTTTGTAAATACAGCTGTTTCTCAAAACACGCTTCTTTTGGGGAGATCTTAAATATTCATAGAAAATTAATTTTGTTTGCATACTGGTTCCCAGTTATGCTCTCTGTGTTCCATCTCCCAGAGACATAACTTGGGAATGTTACCAGTAAATAAACATGTGTATATTTTTTACATTGAAATCTGATTCGAGGTAGTGGTAGTTATAAAATTAGTGTTAGTTTAAACTATGAGAAGTTCAGGGCATATAAACGTTGAAAATATGCCGCACAGCCCTATAATTTGACCTTTGAAAAATATTGTAGTGCATATGAACTTTCTATTCTAGGATAAGATTTTTTTTCAAAACTTCATAGTAAAAGTGGTACAGTTTTAGCCGTAAAAGGGAAATTGCATTCAATTTTTGTCAATATTTACAGAAATGCAACCTTGAGTGGGTTTTTTTTCCTCCGGGTTTTTATATCCTTATGTGTTCGATGTTAATGCCTAATAATGACTGGTTCTCAGTGCAACAAAAATGCCATATAAAACGCATATTTACAATAATTAATTCTTGTCCGTTCAAATTCTAATTATATACTTATCATGAAGTAAATTAAATGGTATACGCTTTATTTATATGCTCTGAAATAAAACAAAAGAATAGATGACTACAACAAATCTACAGCAAAAACATATTCTAAAAGGTTCAGAAAGATGTGTAAAGAAAGAGTAAAACTCACAATATAAAGAAAGTGAAGTAACAAGCCTATGTTAAAGGACCTAACTATTTCTAGATGTTAATAATGTACCATACTGGACAAATTTGCTGACCCCACAAACAATAACTATCGCTGAAGACACTGCGAGTGGAACTTTGCTGTATTCTCTGACGTCACAGGATAATGATGTGGGAGCAGCTTTGAGTTATTCCATGAATGTTAATCCTGTAACAGACACTAACAAGTTCTCTTTTAGTACAAACAGTAAGTCATGGAATAGTATAATGTTACTGCAATTGATTGTTAATTTATAATGGGTATTAATTTCACCGACAGCATGGGTTTTACATATCTAGAGGGAAAGCGTCTCCTTCAATATAAAAAGAAGAAGATGTCGTATCGTAATTTATTAGACAACTCTTCAATAGCAAACTAAAAAAAGCCGCAAATGACAAATGCAAAGCAATTTAAACGAGTAAACTGATGGTTTGGTTCATGTATAGAATAATAAACGAAAAAATAAAATAATGTGCAACAGCACACGAAGATCACTGAATAAAAAGCTCCTGACTTTGGCACCTACAGCATTCGGCTTGTTAACCATGTTATTGGGCGCAAAATCATCCTCATAAACATAGGACAGTGATGCAACATGACAACACAAGAACAAAATATACATAACAATAAATAAAAGAATGAATAATAGCAATAAAAACCTCAACCACTAAAATAAGGGCTCCAAACTTAGGTCAGGCACTTTAAGAATAGGGAGGAATCAAACCCTGTTCAAACAGCCGGTCAATCCTTCCCTTTCCTCCTTGAACAGTCTGGTAACTGCACAACATATAAACATAATATAAAACAATAGTTAAAAGGGATTCAACTCGTTTTGATTATGCATCCGCCTAACGGACAACCACTAAAATACATGCTCCAAACTTGAGTCAGGAAATTTTATAACATAGTGTATTTAACCATTGTATCTAATATGTTTGTTTGTTTTGTTCATGCAACGATGTTAATATACTGAAATCTAATGCGACTGTCATTCAAGTTAGAGGTTTAGCTAGCTATAAAACTAGGTTCAATCCACCATTTTATACATAAATGTGCCTGTATAAAGTCAGGAATGTGACAGTTGTTATCGATTCGTTTGATCTGTTTGAGCTTTTGATTTTGCCTTTTGATAAGTTCAGTATTTATGTGATTTTACTTTTGGTGGAAGCCTTTTAATCCTTCACTGAGCTCCTTGGAAATATGGGTAACTGCACCATATTAAAACATATTATAAAAAAAAAGTGCAATAGGGCTCAACTCACACTGATTAGGCATCATTTTTAAAGATTCGTGCCAATAGTTCTGGTTTGAACCAAGTTTTGACATTTTCATCCCTTTTTGCAATAATCTATGATATTTATGTAGAATGATGCCATTGATATATAAGAAAACCAATTTCATTCCACCATAAAAAAAATTGGAAAATCAAATCGATAGAAAATACTGATTACATACATTTGCACATATATGGCATAAACAGCTGGCCTTATGTATTAGAAAGATTGCAAAACTCATTTCAAGAGTTATACATGCTCATTTTACGAACAATTGAAAATTTAAATAACCAAATCATCAATCAAACAATATATTTTACAGCTTTAGAACTACGCTTGGCATCAGGACAAAGTTTTGATTACGAGACAAGGAATTTTTACAACATAACATTTACTGTCGATGACACAATGGCTTCCACCACTTCTATACTTTACATTAACATTCAGAACGCCCATGAGGCATGTTATTTCGACCAATCATTGTATCACGTGACTGCCCCAGAAGGAGCCGTAAGTTTTTGTTAAGTATTGATACATTTTTTTCTAGCATAAATAAAAAAACATAAATTCTTTTGCTAGAATTAGATCCATCGTTGTACTTTATGATACTGCTGATTGAAGAACATTTATCAAGTTTATTTAAAATGATTTTAATAGAAAGTACTTTATTTATGTCGACAATCATTTGTTTTACCTTTAAATAAAGAATTTATTGGTGCTTGCCTGTCGAAGTGATCAAACTAATTCTTTATGTTATTAATAAGTCGCCTGACATTTTCTTTACTATTAGAGTGGAACCGGATCTATGAACCCAAATTTTGTTGTGAGTGATTACGATGGAACCTCGACGTATTCCTATTCCTTCCTGAGCTTTAATAATAGCAACAGGTAAAAAACAAACAAACAAAATAGTTGATTGCAATGTGTTTTTTTGTGTGTGGGAATTAATTTTTGGACGGGGAAAACTACTCATCGAAATCCAATATGAGTATTCTTTGCAAGGATCGACCAGGTACCAGTGCTGTTAATTTACACCTTAACTGTTAAATGAATCGCAGAAATGTAACATGCAAGATATGGGACTTTTTAAGTCCTTTTTCATTTCTTTGAAGGGTTCTTAAATCGGGACAACAGGCGAATAGAATTACGCCTCCTTTCCCATCGACTCGGTTGCATATGAGTTCATCAGATAGTTAAACGGACACGCCCTTATGAGAGGATTTACTGTCGAGTGGGAGAGGTCTGTCTACCACTACTGTAAAGTCTGATTCCAGACAATGCTTTGTAAGGTGAAATAGCGATGTTGGGTTTTTTTTTTGGGGGGGGGGGGTCTGGTCTTCTGATTCTTAGTTGATAACGGTATCGTTACGAAATTCAGAGAGTCAGTCTACATAACAATCCTTTAAATTGTTTCTATTTTAATCAAATTTGTAAATCTTACTTATTCATACTTACTTTCAAAGATTGTTTATTTGTCTGTATGAAAATTATGAAAATGATGTTCATGATTCCCTGTATTGCACATAGTAATCATTCTAGACATTCGGTCTTAAGAAGTTTAACACAAGAATGATATTTTTCTCTACGTTTCTTGTGTGATCAAGCATCATGCGTTACAAATGGACGTTCAATCAAAAACAGTTATTTTTAATTTAGGTATTTACGTAAGTAAAAAGTTCATTCCTATAAATATGTTTTCCTGCAAAGAACTTCTGTCAAATAAAGCTGAATCGTAACTTTGTATAAATCAAAAAAAACTTTAGTTTTATATTCTTTTTGAAAGTTTTAATTGAATTGTCCATCAGAGATGACAATCATACTCAACGGTTATATGAAAGGCTTGCTATATATTGTAATGTTTAGACGTACGGCGTAGTATTTTCTAAACTGTAAGAATTACTTTATGAATATTGAGTTAACACAAATTACTTTTATTTCTGTCGTATTTTCAGATTTGCCATTGACGCTTCTACTGGAATAATAAATTATGCTGTACATTATGATATAGATAATAGTGCAATGCCTTATCTAGTATATCTCACAGTAATTTGTACTGACACAACCTCTAAAACCGGTACATCTCAGGTCGAAATCACAGTTACTGTAAGTATACACTACCAAGTTTATCATATATATGGTGAAACAAAAAACTAAATATTAACTTTTCGCATACGATAGGTCATCTTCAACTAGTAGATCGCATGTGTAAATATCAGTAACTTCTATTAAATAATCACTAACTGTTAGCATAGGATACTACACCGCAAAGATAGATCGAAATAAATAACGACTATTAGCAAACGATACAGTATCTTAAGCCGGAACATATCGAGGGAAACATAATAAATGTACAGTAAAGGTATAACATCTCAAACTCTCTTGGATATTGGCTGTTATGTTTTTATCCTTTTGCTTTACTACTCAGACATATATATTTTTTTTGTAATTGTTGGTATCAATGTCATATTCATAATAACATTCAAGTACTAAATCAAAAAACTGTAAACAGAAATATTCATATCACAGTTGCTTTGGTGTATTTTTATCGTACCTTATTGCTTCTAAGGTAAATGTATATAATCACTAAAACAAGATAGTCTGTGATGTGATCTATAAAAAGAAATTACCATTTCTCACAAGTTTAATTATTTCCTCAGTGTTTGATTGTTTCCATATTAAATGTCCTTTGTTTTTCTATACTAGGATGTAAATGACAACGCCCCATCTTTTTCTACTGCCAGTAGTTTACTTACAGTTAACCAGTATACATCCCCAGGAACAACAATTGGCAGTGCCGCTCCAACAGATGCTGACTCGGGAGTAAACGCTGAGTTCACGTGTAGCGGTACATCAGCAGTTTCAGCAGCTCTAACGTACTATCAGATCGGCTCCGATTGTGGTGTCTATCTTTTATCCTCACCTGATGGTACGTTAGCATATGGAACCATGTATACAATGACAATAACGGCTGTCGATAAAGGAAGCCCAGCCCTCACATCAACATCAACGGTTGACATCTTGTATAAAGAGTTGACAACAACTACTGTCACTACAACAACAACAGCTAATCCTTATAATTTCTGGGATGACGATGGTGCAGTTGCAGCCTTTTCGATGGCAATAATTTTAGCATCTCTTTTAGCTGTAGTGTTCCTTTATTTTTGTATTCGATGCTGCTATACTGGATTATGCTGTGGTCCCGATCCATGTGACTTCTGTAATTGGTGTAATAGTAGAAACTGTAATTGCTGTCAACATAGGTAACAAGTAGTTCTTTCTTTTTATTTCAAATTATATTTTTCGCTGAAAAAAGGACATCATCAATCCAAATTATGTTAAAGTCATAAGAAACGAGTGACCGGTGAAAAATTATGTTCTTCCAATTCTTGAACCAATGCATACACACATCATAAACTTAGTCTTCTGTGCACGAATTTATCATTTTTTTCGTGTAAATTTCGTATAATCGTCATTTTTTTTTTCAATCGGTCAGTGTTGTTGTGAAAATATGGCAGGTAATTAAAGTTCGTGTTTTGAAGCCGAAGTTTAACGATGGTCACCTGTTTGTCAACAATCGACAAAAAATAAACAAAAAAGCATGGAAAGAGAGCACGTGTTTAACATGTGTATTCAGATAATAGTTTATTTTAAGGACATCCATGCGTATTGTGATCACCGGAGTTTTACGAGATGGGTTACACTGAGGTCACTTTGCATACGGAAAATATGTCGGGGGAATTGGTTGCTGGAAGCAAGCATTTAAAATAAAGTAAACTTCTTCTAAATATGAATAAATTAAAGAATTTTCTTCAGAAAAAAGTCTATGTACATAAGTTTTATAATGAAAACTATCCATTGAGTTATAAAAAACATATGCATTATTTTTTTTGATTTGAGGTTTCTTATGACTTTAAATACTAGATATATGTTACAAGAGGTTAAAATTCCATTGGGCGATACTTTTTAACTAATGTTTCTACACACTTATCATAAAACTTCATTCTATTAGAAATATGTGAGCATTTTAAAAGAAAATAGAGAAAAGTATCGTCTTTATTTTTTTTCAGAATGTACTAATGTACCTTTGTTCTTGCTTTCGATTTTGTAGGTAAACATTAATTTTATTATTTTTGTTCAATATTTTTATTCTATTTTCAGAAACAGACCAACCCGTACCATAACACCACAAGAATATAGGTAAATAGGTTATAGAAAAACAAATATTATTTTAAGATGTGTTCAGAGTTCTGAATTTTGCAAAGTTATTTAACTGACAGGTATTTTTTACAGCAAATTAGACATATGAAGGACAAGATATTTCAAATATTCGTTTAAAGGCGCTGTTACATGTAGGTTATGTGTCAATTTCTTTGAATTGACCTTCGTAGTTTTTCAAAAAACAATTATTTAATTTTTCCTCTCAGTGAATTGCTTCTTATGTATGTTCGGCCACATAATTTTACTATGTAATGTCATACCAAACTGTTTGTTGTATTTTTCAGAAATCCGAGGAGAGCTGACGAATTCGATTATTACGATAGTAAGTATCATTTGCATGTTTAATGCTTTTCTTTAGAATATTTTTTTTTATTATTTTCAAAACGACAGTGCGCTTAATTGAAAAAAAAGTATGTCAAATAATCGGAGAGTGGTGACCCTTTATGAGTAAAATCCAATATTATAAAAAAAAACCAAGTTACTATCAATAAACAAACCTTTAATTAAATATTACACCTATAAAAGTCAGGCAATACAAATAAATAATGACACAATTAAAAACACTGCAATAAAAAACAATATTTTAAGAAAGAGTTCCATTTACAAATGTATGTAAAAAAAAAACCACATTGGTGACCCCTCAGTTCTAAATACTGCTTAATGAAACTTCAATTTGACAAACAATTTCAATTGTGGGTTTCGAATGTGTTTCAGTTTATTAAATGCATCAATAAGTTGAAATAATGGTACATGATCTTTAAGATAAGCAAACAAATTTGAATGTAATGGTTCGTTTGTGTCATAGTACATAAAAAAGAAAAGTGAAATAAGTCATCCAGGATTCAACATCATTAACATAATATATGTGCTCTTTTTTGTAACTGAATAAAGAAATTCTAAATTTTCAGACTCAATCCCATAATAACTGAGGCTAAAAGTGTTTATCTTATCAATATAAAGACATGTGCTAAATTTCATAGCGCATTCCTAAGTTTACACATCTGAATGTTAAAAAAAATATGTACTGCTGTTTAATCGCGTTTCTTGTTTCTTCTTTTTCTCAGAGAATTTTGATAGTGACTACGAATCCCTGAAAAATGAAGAATTAAGAAGACCAAGGCAATTAAACAGTAGTAGGTTCGTATCGTGTGCATCAGTCAAGCTTTAATATCAATTTAAAACGTAGCGGATTTTTATCGTCTGTGTTCGATCTGGTCGCAATCATAGAAGCAGTGTAGGCAAAAGAGGCAATATACACTGTTAGGGCGAAATTTAAACCGAGATAGTTTCATTCCTAGTCTCAAAAAATGTTTTTGTCTGCGAATTGATATAAACAACGCAAAAAGATTTACCAAATGCCGGTTACATTGAATAGGGAGAAAATACCTTTGGAATGAACATTAAGTAGTAAAAAATCAAAAATTGAAAATGTATTAATTTTTATGCAAAGGCATGGTGTATTCTATAAACTGTTATTACGAGATCAAAATGTAACACGTTGTCAACATTTTTTTCAGCAGCCGAGTACACGGATTACGAGACTACCCGGACTTTCCGAACTCACAATCAGCACAACTCACCCCTTCCAATGGTAAAATGGTAGAACCAGGCAGAGTAGTGTTTACGCGAGGAAGGCCATTGCCTATTGGATATTATTGATCAAATAACTACGATAGAAAGTTCTAACAACTTCTTAATGAACGAGACAGGATTTCTTTACATTCTAAATTTGCATAAAATATGTTTTCCTTTATTTATATATCTCGTTATATGTGTTTTGTGTTTGTTTAATGTTCATCATAATTTATTTTGCCTGGTTAATGTTTTCAGCTGTTTATTCATCTGACATTGTTTTTATTTTGATCTTTATCGCCATCGTTTATTTTTATTTGTAACAATCGTCTTTTATGTTCATTGATTACTATTTACATTTTGTTTTATTGTTTTATTTTATCGGTCTTTTCCATATCATTGAATTTTATATTATTTTCTGATTCAGTGTTTGAATACATTTGACAAAACAAAACAGTGCAATGACCATAATGACACCTACATTTGTTTGATCAAAACGAATAGCTCCATGTCTCTTTGATCTTTCTCGATACAAACTGACGTATAAAAAGGTATTTTGTTTACTTGTATATTGTTTATTAAAACAAAGTGACTAGTTCTATTCTATTGGAAGCCAAATCTGATACTCAAGCCCTTGTCTGATGAAACAAATGACAAGCATATTACGACTGTTTACTTTATTTATTAATTTCACCTGAGGACAATATTATTTTATAAGAATTCAAAACCAAGCCGACCCTTCAAACAAGGTATAAACATATCTAAGCAACCGGAAGAACAGATGCGCACAGTTATCTTACCTCCTATACATTTCCGGAAATGATTAGTTAAAAGCAACTGCGTGGAGACCGTGTTTATTCTATTTTCAGTTAGTAGGCGAATCTTATTTCAATACACGGTTAGCGGCGGTGTAACGAATAGCTTTATAAAAACGAAACGGTACTTAGAAACATTCTTTAAGGTTTCAACAGACGAAACAATTGATGATGAAATATTGAAATAAATTCATGAAACGCATTTAAAGCTAACAAGTTCTTAACGTTTGCATTTATTTTTATATAACCAATGAAAGAAGTTTCTTAATTTATGCTAACGGTATTGAACTTGAAATACTTGCTCATTTTGATACATGTAACACGTTAAGATAGACGGTAAGATAAATTCGTTACATACTGTGCTCTTATCCCATATAGCATTTACTGACCCCATATATATACCGTATTATGTCACTAGTAAACTATGTAACTAATATTATTCAATAAATTGATAGCATTGTCTTTCCATTGCCCTTACTGACACAACTTCTTTCAAAACGTTATTGGTAAAATGTGTTAATGAATATATACACAACCTATGCACACTTATGTTGTCAAACTGCATAGTCATGCGCTGTTTTTAATAACAAATAATACAACTTTGTATCATGTCAAAATAATTTTTTTCTAAAATGCGAAAACACATTTGCGTAATGATTTACTTTTCTTTTATCTAATTGTAACTTTTTTCAATAAGTCGTATCAACATAATTTGCAAAATTTAAATGATTTCAAACCATTAATACAAAACATGACTTTAGGTAAATTTCAGTTCAATTGATGCATTTGCATGAATTATCTATATTTCATTGAAAGAGGGATATGGCGTGAATAATTCAACTTTTCAAACTTCAGTATTAAGATGATGCAGATAAAAGGATTAACTATTTGTTAATAATATCAAATAAATAGAAATTGAGTCTGAATATATACATCTCTATTCAACTGGAATTACAAACGTCGAAAGGGTAAAAGGGTAGAATTAAGGAAACAAGAAAAGAAAAGAAGAAGAAAAGACGACAATGATAAAGCAGGAAATCTGAATGAGTCAATTAGGAGACACTTATGATACAGACAAAATATAAAATATAAGAAGTATAAAGTTGGGTGAACTTGAAAACATTTTTAATCCCTCATACACCTCTTTGATATTTTAGTTATTTCATTTAAAAAGACGAAGCACCATCCAAATATTCAGAATCATTTGATGTATTGTACGGTGGAAAGGCATCAGCCGATTTATAAAATTTACAAGTGAAAAAGTTTTAATGAAGATAATACTATTCCTAACTATTAGTTCTGTTATTGTTCAAACAGGATATTGTGCAGTGAGTATCTTAACCTTAACAATATTATGTAACATCTTTGATATCACTACTTGATTCTATTTTCCGTACGAGTGGAATTAGTTTTGTACAATATTTTCAGCATAATTACTATGTTGCTGTGTAATCCATGTTCTTGTTTTCTTTAAAATTAATTGATCGAAAGTTGTTTGTTCTTATTAAAGCAGACAGGTGGATTAAACACCGCTGGAAAAGTTCAAAAGCAGTAAAACAATGTATTCTTCAGCAATAATTTGTTGGATTTTTCTGTTGTTTTTTATTCATTTTTTCAAAGTTGTGAATTTATTAATAGATCATTTGTTTTGTTGGATGTGTACTGCAACAAGAAATCAATTTGTGATGTTTAAACAGGCGTTTTATATTCACCTTTGGTATGCGTTTGTGGTTTCATTCACAACTTTCTAGGATCAAATGTTTATAGTTACATGTGTATGCATCTATATATTTCCGATGTTAAAATGTGTTTGTTCTTACGCCGACAACTACTTCCGTTGATCTTTTTCAATGAGTAATATAAGCCGATTGACTATTAACAGGTCCTCTATATACGAACAAGTTTAAGCTTTCCATAAAGGTATAGAGTCTTTCAAGTATTAAAAAGTATTGCCTGCTTATGCTTTGGTATTCTTGTTGATTTCTGATTTTTGTGGTTCTGTCTTTTGTATTTATTGTTAGAGTAACCCATAATTAGTGCTTCGAATTTAATGTATTTTCAAATAGTCTAACCATAAATATCAGCATTATAGTTGTTTTTGGTAAGATGTGCGTTTCGTCTATAAAAGACTCATCCCTAATATTAGAATAAAAAAAGGTTTAAACTGACGAATAAAATACGAATTGGAACAGCATTGAGAACGTAAAATTCCGAAAGAGTGTTAACACCTAAATACGTTAATCTATTCCTTGTACAGAAAATCTTTGGCATTTTGAAAACAGTTTAATTTTGAAGTTAATTCAGTTAAAATAGTTAATTTATAATTGTGATCATACACGGATAACTAATGTCAACGCACAAGTGCTGAAGACTTGACTGGTGATACCATGGGGGAGATCTCCACCAGCAATTTCATCTACCCAGTGGTTGTAATGTAAACTGAGCCTGTAATTCAGTGGTTGTCGTTTGTTTATGTGTAACATATTTGTTTTTCGTTAATTTTTTTACATAAATAAGGCCGTTAGTTTTCTCGTTTGAAATGTTTTGCATTGTTCTATCGGGGCCTTTTATAGCTGACTATGCGGTATCGGCTTTGCTCATTGTTGTAGGCCGTATTTCGGTAAGATTGTGCAAGCATACGATTTTTATTGCGTCTTACACTTTGAGAAGCGAATAATCTGTAACTACTTTATTCAAATATTCTGTAAAAACGTTAATTTTGAGCTATGAAAGTCAAGTGGCTAGAGAATTTTTCCTGAGGAAGTTTTAAAAAAGTGCAAAAAAATATTTTTACAGTGGGTTAGCTTTCATTAGTCTTCACTATCTATAGATTAACAACTTTTGGTTATATTTATAATTCAGAATCATCATTGAAGGTGGAGCGCGATTGCGCAGTTAATTAATTATATGGATGTGCCATTTGTATGATGAGTGACATTCCGTTGTATTATGTGCCAATTCGAAAAAGTTATACGAGAATTGTCTCCCCTTAACAGGTTCATTTTTTTTATAATTATGTTTAGGTTTCTGATATAATTTTGAATAATTACAAAATGAATCAATGCAATATATTTCAGTTTTTGTTATTGATGTATCAAAACAATTGATGTACGAATATCATTTCATAAATTTGAAACGTTTAAAATTTTTACATACCAATATAAAGAACTTTTTATCATTTTTGAAATAGACTATGAATAAAAATTGCATGAAATTACTTCCCTTCATGATAGATTGATTGGGAAATGAGCCAGAGTTATCTATTTGTGATCACAGAGAGGGACTTGCAAGCAAATTTTGATTGCAGCTAATTCATTGTTAAAACAATGTTCCACTATTAACGAATGTTATTTTATACAAATATAAGGACTTAGTTAGCTAAATCTACAAATTTTATTTGAAATTATGAATTTTTATTGCAATAGATTAATATGCTATATCACGTGAAAGTTTAAACATAATACTTTTTATAAACAAAAAACTTTAAATAACATACTAGTCAGCTTTAGTCAAGAAACCTATCATTTTCGTATAATATATTTTTTGATGAACTGATATTGACCCAAACTCATCATACATAGGAAATAATGTGAACAAAACTTAACTTGTTATACAGATTAAAGTAAAGGAAATGCGTAAATAGATATAAAATATATGTGTTTTATCTATCAAGTACTTTTCGCTAACAATAAGTGTAGTTTCAGCAGCATATTCATCGATGATAGAGTGAGACTTCAGTTGCCGTGTGGTATATAAAATACATATACTTTGTCACCAGCTTATCAAATTTAGGTTGGGTGTTTGAAACCAAGACCGTGCAGGTTCGCTCGACTACAGTCTCAATTGACTACTATTGACAGAAGAACATCAGTTGTTAGTTCCTGTTATTTTGTTTTCCATAACTAAAAACTAACTGCAACAATATAGCCGGTAGTGCTGAACATCAAAATTCATTGATCAATCAATCAAAGATTAGGACTAGATTACTCAAACTAACAGGTCATTCATATATAATTCCTTCTTTTTCCTGATTGGTTCCAAATTTTATAATACAACCTAGCTAATAGAATCTCAGCCATATCAATAAACAACCAACTGGAACTAATATTAATCCTGGTATCTTTGGTAAGCTTCATTCAATTATTACTTCAAGATGACGAGGATGTAATCGACTGAAACTTATAGTTTCGCAAAGAAACAAGCCAAATATAAACAACAAATGTATATTTGTATTTAACATATTAACGAACTACACGGGCGCAAGTGTCACTCCAGAAGCGTCGCCTCCCGAAACTGCAAAATAAAAAGAAGAAGAAACACGTACGCCACCACCAATAGCAACAACAATTTCATTTTGAATAAAAGTATGATAGATAAATATATTTGGAAAACAAATATCGAATACTAGTAATAGTTAACAGGTATCTATTATCAGGTTTTGTATATAATTGATTCGGTAATTATCACCCACAAATCACAAGCTTAAGAGTGTAATCTATTTTTTCAAGTGATAATATACACTATTATCTTACCTCCTATATATATTTCTAGGAATACGATTGGTTCATAGCAACCGTGTGGATACCGTGTATATTGCATATTAGATTAGTAGGTGGGGCTTAATTCAATATACGGTTAGTAATAGTGATACGTCCCTTTATCATAACAACACGGTGCTAGTGACAATATTTAAAGGTTTCAACAGTCGAAGCATTTGATGAACGATTGAAATAAATTCTTAATACACAGTCAATGGAATAAGCGTATCGATAAACACTTTTCTTATATCACATAGCGATATTGTCTAATATTATTAATTCGTATATTTTAACCAATTTGATTCGTTTAGGGATAGTCACATGTTAAACTATATTTTCGAAGGTAGAGAGAAAACAGCGGATAACAAAAAGCATATTGACCGGCAAAAGGCATATCGCACGGTTATTTTTAGAATATCTAAAAACCGATATACTTTGTGACGTCATGTTATGAGTTTCAGGATAATGTTTAATATTTTGAAACACATGATATCTGTGATCGATTATTTGACTAAAAAAGTCTTCAAATACATAAGATGTCAAAAAAAAGGTAAATGAAATAACAACTAATATGTTGTTATTGTCAAGGGGACAATGCAATATCTATAAAATTCCAAAAAACCTAAATGACGATTTTGACACAAATAAGACAAATATGGTCGGAAATTAATAATATAACAAATATAGCTTTTGTATGAGGTCAATACAGAATATATCGACCCAAAGAAGTATATCGACCATGGACTTCGTCCTCAGTCAATATACTTCTTTCAGGTCAATATATCCTTGTATCGACCTCATACAAAGGCTATATTTGTATAATATCAATTGTAAACATGCAGACATTCCATGCGGAAAATGTTGTTTTCGGCAACGAAAAATTAAAATGATAATAACTTCAAATATAAACAACTATAAACAACTATTGAGTCTAAATATACATTCAGAAGTTAGTTAGAAGCTAAAGTGTATGTCCGTGTAAAATTTGAAGTGTTGTGTTATTTTTTATATACATAAATAAACAATGCGATAATTTTAAAATATCATAGCGGTGGTTTTTTTATATCAATATTAGTACCGATTAGTATTAATATCAGACTGTTGTACCCATATTTTGAAAATTTTATCTATTATGTCTGTTTTGTTCACGCATCGTTGTAAATATGACAGAATTTGATGAGACTGTCATACACGTGAGAGGTTAAGCGCTATAAAACCATGTTCAATCCACCATTTTCAAAACTTGAAAATACCAGTACTGAGTCAGAAATATGACAGTTGTTATCTATTAGTTTGGTGTGTTTTATTATTTGATTTTACCATTTAATAAGGGACTTTCTGTTTTAAATTTTCCTCGGAGTTCAGTATTTTTGTGATTTTACTTCTTAGTAGTATTGTATGTAAATAAGCAGTTTTAAGACCATTGATTAAATTCAAATTGTTTTTGGTAACATCTTACAAATTTCTCAATTAGTTTTAGAAGCAAAACTAATCAAATAAGGGTTTAATAAACAATGCCGTAATCAAAGAGCTAAGTATCGAAATGATTGTTCACATATATAACATAATGCACGCACCGAAATAATATATATCCGATATGCTCGCAACGCGCGCATGGAAGACTTTCATTGGATAACAATGAAACTAACTTGTGACAAAGATGAATCATACTGTCCTCGTTCAGATTGATTCGACAAAATCTGACCTGTACTTTTGAATCTCCCTTTTTTTTTACAAATTAGACCGTTGGTTTTCCTGTTTGAATGGTTTAACACTAGCAATGTTCTTGTTCCTATATAGCGTAGTGTTCGCTGTGAGCCAAGGTTCCGTGTTTAAGGTCCTACTTTGATCTATAATCATTATGGTTTACTTTAAACACATTATTACTTTGATGGAAAGTTGTCTCAATCGAATTCATACACCATCTTCTTATATCTATAAATCTTTAAAATTTCCCCTTATAAATAACTGATTTCCAGTCCTCCAACTGAACGATCTAAATTTATGAATATAGAAAAGATATATACACATTTCTAACGTCAAAAGCCATTTACATTTTATTTATTTGTGTTCTAAACATTTTTTTCGTACTCATTAAAGAAATGAATTTCAAACAAGCGATACGGATTGTTATTTTGCACGAAGAAAAGTTCGCGTATTTATACGATCGGTTACTAGCCAAAAACGAAAGTCAAATCTCTGTGGCAACAAAACATCGGAATATCCTCACGGTCATCGCGATGTAAAAGAGCGTCCACGCGGCGAGCTGATTATGTTCATAGAGATATCGATTTACAAACGGGAAAAGTCTTTGATAACCAAAAAGAACTGGTTTCCTTCTCAATATCTTTTTCTATGTTAATAGAATGTTCCTTATGATATGTAATAGGATATGTTCCTTACGTCGTATATAGAATCCCCTTCCCTTTCATGAATGTGACCTACCGAATTAGACTATTTACCGGATGTGTAATCACATAAGCAACACGACGTGTGCCACATGTGGAGCAGGATCTGCTTACCCTTTCCGGAGCACCTGAGATCACCCCTAGTTTTTGGTTGGGTTCGTGTTGTTTATTCTTTAGTTTTCTATGTTGTGTCATGTGTACTATTGTTTTTCTGTTTGTCTTTTTCATTTTTAGCCATGGCGTTGTCAGTTTACTTTAGATTTATGAGTTTGACTGTCCCTTTGGTATCTTTCGTCCCTCTTTTAATAATATATACATTTTCAGTTTGACAAGAATTTTGATTTTCGTTGTATCTGAAGTTGTCTAATTTGTAGTCTGAGGCTACTTAGTTGGTATCTTCAAAGTTCGGGACATCAACATTTGTACATTTTAATTTGTTTGGATTATTGATTTTACCATTTGACTATTTATTGTAATTTGGAGCTGTATTGGATTGGATTGTTTGAATGAATGTTTCTTTTAAGTAATGATATGTTTTGTCTATTTCGATATTACCAAGGTGGATAGGCTATAGCAGTGTGACCAGTCTATTATAGTCTATTCAGGTCGGTAGACGTATTTGCAACCACATTTAAATTCCGCCATTGCATCATCACTTCAAATAGAATTATAAAAAATAAGATGTGGTATGATTGCCAATAAGACAACTGTCCACAAGAGACCAAAATAACACAGACATTAACAACTATAGGTCACCGTACGGCCTTCAACAATGAGCAAAGCCCATACCGCATAGTCAGCTATAAAGGGCCCCGATAAGACAATGTAAAACAATTCAAACGAGAAAACTTACGGCCTTATTTATATAAAAAAAATGAAAGAAAAACAAATATGTAACACATAAACAAACGACAACAACTGAATTACGTGCTGCTGACTTCGGACAGTCACATAACTAAATAACGTGGCGGGGTTAAACATGTTTGTTAGTCGGTTAAACATGTGATTGAAAACAATAGACTGAACAGATTATTAACACTTTCAACTATCAATAGGGTCAAGAAACATTTTTGAAACGATAAGTTCATGTAAGCGTGAATTTTGTTACAGTTACGAGTTTTTAGTGATATTGATCCTAAAATATTAAACCGGTCATGATCTAAGTTTGTGAATTATGTTTGCAGTTTGCATGTATTGTGACTTGTCATCGTATTCATTTTATATTAGAAAATTAAGCAGTTATATTAGCAAAGTATCGCATTCATAAATTTTTGATATTAAAAAATCATCGCTATGATATAAGACAAATATCGCATTGATATAAGACAAATATCGCATTGATATAATAAAATATAGCAGTATCTTTGACTTATAGGTGATTTTAGCTTAGCAAACAATTGAATTCATCTCAATTGCATTCCTCTAAATTTATTACATGATATTTATAGAATGTGTACATCTACAAATGACAAATCATTCATTTATGTTTCATTTATTCAACAATTCAATTTTCTTGTTTAAATACACCTTGCTTGTTATTACATAAAATAATTCATGGAAATTACACACCAGACGTATGTCGTGTTAAATGTCACCCTGTTTTAAGAAAAGAGTCAATACTTTATACCGAGAAATCTGCCTTTCTTCGTACAAATGCTAACATTCGTCCGAAATTTCCCACAATACAACTCGTTGATATAAGACAATATCGATCGTTGATATAAGAAAAGATTTTAATTGAATCGCTTCTTCCATAGACTGATACACATTTAAATCTAACAAGTTGTTATTGTTGACTTTTTTTTTGTATAGACAAATGGAAATAGGTTCTTAATACTAACGGTATCACTTAAATTAGCCACCAATCTAATTACCACATGTAAAGATAGTCGATAAGATAAATTCGGTACATAGTGTGTTCGCTCCATATAGAATTAATTTACCCCATATATATCGTTTTACGTCACTAGCACAATTTATAACTAATAATATTCATGCAATAACCCTTTTAGTTGTTCAAGCAAAAGAGAACAGCTGTTCAAAAAAAGATTGCTCTCGCTGATTATGTCAATAAATGTAATATACGCTTATTTTCTGTTGAAATGTGTTGTTTCTTCGTACGATGATAAAGTGAACTGACTCGCACAAAATACGAATGATGACAAAGATATTTTGAATTAACAGGGAAATTGTTGCATCGCAATTGTAACTTTCCTTAAATTATGTTTATATTAAATTAGGAGTATGTTCATCGAAAAGAGGTCGTTAAAACATGTTAAACTTTTAACATATACTTGGAATCAAAAATAAATTGAAGTTTCAAAATTGTGACTAATACATAATACCGTCTTATAATCAAAATTTAAGGTTTTTCGTGCATTTTGTACCTGTTGAAAAGTTCACCACAATGCTCTAATAGATTTAGTAAGTTGAATGATGCATTAAAGGTATTGATCAAATTAGATCATATTGACATTTGTCAATGATATGAATGTTAAGTTATTCATTACGGATATATTAAAAATTAGCGGAATATGAAATTTGAATGAGTGATACAAACTATTCGTATGTGACAGTAATGTTTAAGTGAATTGATTAAACATATTTGTATTGGAAACAAAATCATGAAAGAAAACAAACATGGTAATGTCATTATGTCAAGGAATATTACTGAGATATAGTCTCATAATCATAATAACGACACATACATGTAACATAGACCTATATACGTTGATATATATAGTGAAGTTTGTTCATTATAATAATAGCACATTTTCAAAATCATTTTTCCTTTTCATTTCTTATATTGAAGACTAAATACGTCGGAATCAGGGGAAACAGGGAAGGTAATGGGTTTATAGAACCCTACGTTCTCTGAGGTATTTTCAAGTCAAATTTCAAAAAGAGAAAAGATAGATTCGATATTTGTAGCCAGTATCTTTGATCACGGTTTGTGACTCTCACCTCCAAACTTGAAATTTGTATCTTATTTGTCACTGAACTCAGTCAAATGTATGATGACTGTTCCATATCAGGAAAATCGTCCGTGGTTGTCAGTGATTTGCTGTGTGTGTTGATATTTTGTTTAGTTGGAGATTTTGTCTTTTGAATATTTGTTTTTTTAGGATGATATAGAAAAAAAACTTTACGGTCTTTATGTTATTACTTAATGTTTATCTGAGTATAAGTAAAATGAATTCTTGAGTTTTTTTTGTATTATTGATGTTTACTCAGAGATACAATACCTTTTCATTACATACATGTATATAGTATCATCTTTTGGTATCCTCTGGTACTCCTGGTGCACATGTACAGCATTGTCACACGGTACGAAATCTTTCATGTTTAATACAATTGAGAATGGAAATTGGGAATGTGTCAAAGAGACAACAACCCAACCAAAAGAGTAAAAACTAACCATGTTTGTTACCTTGAACGCTTTACATTTATCATTCTTTAATTATAAACCGTAGTTTAAAACAAAAGTGGGTAAATAATTAATGATGGTTTGATGAACCATCATGTCTAGAAAATTAAAAGTATACCTTTATTTGAATCCTAGCTGCTGTACTTCAAATAAAATTAATGTTATTAGGCAATTATTTGTGTATATATGTATATGTTTAATTTAATATGATAATTTAGCTGATCTGTAACAATAACATCTTCATGCCTTATATATATCATGTACTGTAGTACGCCGCTAGATTAAAAC
Organism: Mytilus edulis; assembly: GCA_019925275.1. NCBI lineage: Eukaryota > Metazoa > Mollusca > Bivalvia > Mytilida > Mytilidae > Mytilus > Mytilus edulis. The sequence goes on along the minus strand of CM034362.1, from coordinate 34,404,665 downwards.
TGACGAAGAAAGGTAACACACGGCCAGCGAAAGCTCTTTTTTTGAGAGCCCAGGTGGTCGTGTGGTCTAGCGGGACGGCTGCAGTGCAGGCGATTTGGTGTCACGATATCACAGTAGCATGGGTTCGAATCCCGGCGAGGGAAGAACCAAAAATTTGCGAAAGCAAATTTACAGATCTAACATTGTTGGGTTGATGTTTAGACGAGTTGTATATGTATATGTATATATAGAAGTGTGTCAATGTACTATCTACAAGGAGAAACAGTTCACTAGATGTGTCATAAATCCCTTGAAATAAACACAAAGTAATGCAGATGACTACATGCCTTATTGGTACATTATAGGTTAAAATATTCAGTTTATTTTTTGGGTTATGTAATGTTGCGGTAGAATTGAGACCAAGTTTCGATTATATTTTTTTTTTAAATTTGATAGAAGAAAAAAATCTTTTCGTGATTATGTATTATGATTTTATGAAGATGTTGACATTTCATATAATGCTCTTCACATAAACATTGTATAGTACTTCTATTACAACGTGAACCTGTCATGCTAATGTTATTTTTTATGTTCATAACGTTCATATAGCGTCTTATCTCAAAATCTTAATAGGTTAATAGGCCTTTAGTAAACTAATGAGTATCCTTTACAGTAAATATCGGGTTTATGCATAATGTCTAGTTTATATAAAAATTATTCAGTCATTGTAAACAATACAATGAATGTATGAGCAGCGTCTTTACTTTCACATATTGTAAACTAAGGTTCTGAGTTGTGCGAAGCTTTAAAGAGCTGTTATAAACTTAAAGTTTTGTTATTCAAATTTCATTATTTTTTGTTTTATTCTTTTGTGTGTCTGACATATTATCTAAAACGAAAATGTAGATGTTATTCCAAGAGATAAGAAATACAAGTTAGATTGAATAAGAATTCCTTTAGGTTTTCTGTCTAAGATTGTGGGCCATTATGATATAAGACAATCAGAGGAGTTTAATTCATTTTCACATAGATTTTATAACTATAAGCATTCATAGAACAGAATATAATCTTGTGCAGCGCAAACAAAAAATTGCGTTAGAAAAAAACGTTTTCCTTCTTGTTCTTTTTTTCTATTTTTGTATCGTTGGGTTGTTTTTTAGTAGACTAAATTATTGCACTATTTTTTTCCTTAGATTTATCCATATTGAAGCTGTATATATGAATTTGCAGTCTTATTAAGATCAATGATTAGGAAATCCTGATACTATTTTTCGAGCTTGAAAAACAGAGATGTTGACTCAGAGTCCGCCAAGTGTACCATAGGTTGCATGCGACCTATAAACAAGTGTCTATTCGAAATAAGGTGCGATCCATCTTCGAATCATCAAAACAAAACACGATGTATTCGCTACCAGGATATGCGCACAAGTAAAATGTAAAACATCAAAATTTCTATCTCATACGATCCGGAAGATTTTCAATATTAAAATTTTGCGAGGTTTATACTGCTCTAGTTTTAATTTTCTGTAATAGGGTAATGTCGTTGTCTTTCTTTCTTTTTATATCTTCATTAGAAATAACAAAACAAAAGTTTTGAAACTAATATATAAATGCACCTTCTTTTAGTTCATAATGATCTTTACATTTGGAAAATCAAGGTAATAATGTAATAAAATGAGGAAACCATTTAAAAATTACATGATACACACAAATTAGTCGTAGTTTTATAAATGTTATCGTTTGACCGTTTGAATGCCAACAAATAATATTTGGTAAACTATAAATGGTCTTTTTAGGTTATTAAAAGATGGGTAAAAAGATGAAATAACTTTTTTGATGTCCCAGTTTCAGCTTATCAGAGAGTTTATACGTTTTATTAAATCGTACCCGTTTCACTCAAATTTAACTTTTCAAACTACAACCATCTGGTATGAAAGGAAAAACTTATGTATTCAAAACCACATATATCATATGAAATTTATTTCACCTTTATATCAAAATATTAAAAGAAATCCAGTATAATGAAGTAGGGATCATAGAAAGTTTTGTATGATCACGATAATTTAAAAAGATTTCTTGATGGCCAATGATCACCTTAATATAATGACATTGGATAATACTATTTATTGTACTGTTATTGGTCATAGATACATTTATGTTGTTGCTAAAGAAAATTCAATGGAAAAAAGATCATTAATTAAAGCCCATCCATGCGTACGTTTTCTTATTCAAATGAATTACAGCTGAAGAAATAGTATGAAAACCTCTTTGTAGCCATCTCATTTTATTTTTCCTCACCCACAGTCTGTTATGAAAATTATAGAATTTCAAAAGATTTATCATTAAAAATGTGTTTATAAAGTTATGAAAGTTTTCTCCGAAGGTCACTATATGTATACATATAGTAAGTGTTTATCTATCATTTAGTGTTATTAACTACTAAGCATAGAGTTTGTCTTTTGTCAGATTGAGGTTCATGAACACTTCACATAATCTATCATTTTAGAAACACTGTTATAATGTCCTCATACGCCGAGTTCGGGATAACGTAAATATATTTGTAAGTTTAAATAGTATCAAGAGACGTTTTAAAAGTAGACGATTGAAACAGACGATGGTGCATACTTGTTTTAATTATTCATTTACTTTAAAGTTTCATAATAATAAAATTATTTTTAAATAGATGCATATGCCATTCGTTTAAAGAGACCATATGAGTTTTGAATAACGTCTTATATTTCAATGAACTAAATATTTTAATTAGTAACAAAACTTTTCCAATAGAAAAAAAAGTATCATAGATAAGCTAATACATTTTCTACATTCTTTCACAAGTATTGTGGAAGTATTCTCAATCCGACTGTAGAAATTTATTTAATAGTTATAAGGCGTTTCTACGTATTAAAAATAGGAATTTCAGATATTTAGCTTTGAGCCTCTCTAAACAAAATACACTTTGTAAATCTGGAAAAGCGCTGTGCACGATGGAAATTGTCAAGTCATCTTTTCGTTTACGATTAAACTGTTTTATAAAGCTCATAAGCATATATATTGTCTTCAAACCTTTCTCGTCTGGTTATCATATAGCTCTCGCCGAGATATAGTCTTTTGTGCTGCAGCGGCGAAAAAACCCACCATTCAATCAATGAAATCTTTCTTTTAAAGACTTTAAATCATACTGTTATTACTTTGGGGATAAACAACATTTTTTTTTTTATTTATAGCTTTAAAAAGCAATATTTAAAAAGAAAATACAGTTTAATTTGTATTTGGAATTTTGTACAATAGTGTGAATTCCTGTACTCTTTATAACGTGTACGTGGCTGAATTAAATCTTTCATCAAATAAAGCAAACAATGAAAGTAGAGGGTATGACCATATAATTTTTATCAGCAGTTAAATATTTTGAGCTTTCTTTCAATAATTTCAACATTATGATGCCTCGTTCACACGTACTTTTAATTCGAATTGAATTCGAATCGAATACGAATCGAATTCGCTAATCATGTTCACACACTCTTCTTTTTTTAATTCGAATTGATTCGAATTGGCTAATTCGAATTAACTAATTAACTAATTCGCATTAGAAATACGTTTTTGTTAATCCGAATTAAAAGTTAACGTCGTTAGGGCAGTAAAGCGAATTTGATGCGTATTCCAATTCGAATTAGAATTGACGTTAGGACGTTAAACGTTTCGAATGCGAATTAAATTAATTCGAATTAGTTAATGCGAATCGAATTCGAATTACGTATGAACTCAGCATTAAGTACGATGTAATATTGTTTATAATCGTATGTGTTTATGTGTCTTTCATATCAGTATTCAAGAGTTACATTCTTTGTCTGTACTGATTGTATTTTTCTTGTATTTGTCTTTCATATCAGTATTCAAGAGTTACATTCTTTGTCTGTACTGATTGTATTTTTCTTGTATGTGTTTTTCATAGTCCTTTGATCGAGATTTAAAAGATGAGAACTGGCACATAAAAGAGATATAGGTAAACCCTGCAACATATTCATGTGCATGTCAGGGACTTGTCAGTTGTTGTCTATGATGTTTTTTGTCATTATTTTTTTTCACTAAATTGAAAATAAAATGCCATTCGAAACATTTGGTTTTGATCACAGATATTTTTACATATACATAGTTCTCTGATAATAGAATGGTGTTCACAGCATACAAAGAGCTGAAAAAAAATCAGGTACATTCAAAATTTTAAGTCGAAGAAAACCTTACAAAGTAAGACTGAAAACGGATACTCTTGTACTCATAAAACATTATATAGAAACTAAGATTAGAGAAATACGACCCCTATTAGAAACTAGGGATTAATTCATGAGATCTAGAAGGATAAGCAGATCCTGTGTTATTAATAAATAACCAACAGTCCTAGTATTGTTACCGAAGGATAACGATAACTGAACTCCCCTCCCTACATTAGCCGTCTCCTTTTTCTATACAGTGATGAAGTTTATTAAAGCCTATTCATGCCATAAGAATTATTGCTGCAGAACTGAATGAAACATTTTAAGGTCACTTGTATACATATGTTTTGGTATTAATATGCATGGATTTATGATATTTTTCATATTAATGATAACTTTTGAATTGGCATCTTTTTCTTCGATATCATTTACAGTTTTCATATTCAGAAATATTATAGAGGGCATTTATTGTAGGCGCCTGTTATACATGGTTTACCGACATCTGTAAACGTCGGAGAGTTGGAATACAAAGGAAGATTGATATATGAGTTAACAGTCTCAGATATCAATGGCGATTCATTCGTGTGCCGAAAGCAGTCGGTGTCGCCATCACCAAATAATACAAATGTTGACTTCAGAGTCTTGATAGACTCTGCAAATGGAAGTAAGTAAAATATGTTTCCACCCTTCTAGTAAAATATCAGTTCAGTTGATAGAAAAGTATGCTGCTTTGGTACATTCATTTTTTTTGGGTAAACTAATTCTATATCTTCATTGGAATATTCAATTTTTTTTATTTCATTTTTACTTATATTTTAATTTTGAAGATTTCTTGGGAAAGGAGGAAAACTGAAATTACAGTATGCATTATTGCATTAAAACTTATGCAATATTTGTGTAAATGTCATTACAAGGTTTACACAAATTTAACTTGAATCGTTAGATTATGTATATTTTTAATCAATGGGACATAACTCGAACTCGCTTTACTGATTTTGTATGGAAAAACATCAGTCAGTCTTTAACAAGTAACAAATCGAACACTGATCGAAGTTGATATAAAAGATAACAATATCTGGTGTTAGAAAGGGTAAAATACATATTTGCACGTATTTGGTGGGTTTATTTTGGTTTTTTTTTCAAATTCAATGCTTTGGAAGTAAAACAAAAAACAGTATGCGCTGGCGCAGGATAACAACCAATCTTCATACATGGTGTGCTTGTGTTGAAACAAGAGAAAAGCCTCACTTTCAGTGTAAAGCTCGTGCACATAAAATATCTTCAATGCCCGAACAAGGTTAGTTGCTTAGAATAAATGGGCTTACATATATGAATTAATTTTACGTTTGTTTGCTTTCAGGGTACGGAGTTTACCTGATAAATCAAAACGAAGGGACCTCCACTAACCCTAATGTGATGTTTAATTTTGACATTGAACAGACATTTGATGTCTTTGTCGCTTGTACTGACGCCAGAAATACTGTAACGAACCCAATTCCATACTTAAGAGTTGACATCATTGATAATGACAAAGTAGAGTTTACCAATTTACCAGGTAAGGCAAGTTTTCAGTTTCTGCAACGTCAATACTACCGTGATAAACACTTCACTAATTTGTTGTCGCTTTATTTTGTAACATCAAAGGGAAAATAAAGAGATTGAGGAATGCGTCAAGAATGCCGAAAAAACCCAGAATAAACCAAAAATCAGACACAATAGATAAAAGTGTGTATACCATTTATCGAGCTATTAATCGGTCTGAGTCTGATTTAGGTTATTGCAAACAAACGCCATCAACGCCTTTCTCTTATAAGCTTCTTACACTTTATGTTGACCATTGCAGATCATAGTTGATTTCATTCTACAGTGAATAGCTAACAACCATATTGACCAATATCGAGTTGTGTGTTTTGAGTTTCCACAATAAAAAGAAAAGAAATATATATATTGCATATATGCTTTAAAGAAAGATGTATCTATACAAGTTGAGTTAAATATTTCCTTAAACTCTTCATTTTTTGTATATTCTTATCTTTACTTTCATTAGTACTAAATTTAAACAAATTGTTTTACTAATGTTTTATTTTTCAGATACGGTATCAAAAGATGCCACTGCAACATTACAAAATGATATAGTATATACAGTGCAAGCGCAAAATGAACTGACGACCAACGACAATGGATTGTCGTTCAGCATTTCGACAGTGCCGACATCTTCAAGTTTTGATATTGATGGTAAGTTGTGTCTTGGTTTACTTCTTCGTGCAAATGAACACTTAGTCTAGTTATTTTTCACATGAAATTTTCGTATAAAGAATTTAATCAAAATCTTTGTAAGTTTGGGTGGATAACATATCAATTGAAACCTATCTTTTTCAATATTTTTTAGGAAATGGAAATATTCTTGCAGCACGGAATTTAGTTCTAGAGAACACTACACCTATCACTATTTATGTAACGGTTACAGACGGTGTTATATGGGTTAAAGAAACATTAAGAGTTGACCTAACAAGTAAGTAACGAGGTGAATAATAGAATATCACAAACAATAAACAAACAAAGAAGGGAATTTTAGCTTAAACATTTGTTTTATTTTATGTAAAAGCATTATTTGCTGTAATGATTATATAGTGATATGTAATTTTTATGCCCCATTTATGGGCATTATGTTTTCTGGTCTGTGCGTCAGTCTGTTCGTTCGTCCGTCCCTCTTCAGGTTAAAGTTTTTGTTCCAGGTTAGAGTTTTTGGTCGAGTAAGTTTTTGATGAAGTTGAAGTCCAATCAACTTGAAACTTAGTACACATGTTCCCTATGATATTATCTTTCTTATTTTAATGCCAAATTAGAGATTTTCCACCATTTTCACGGTCCACATTCTTGTTTTCTTTCATGTTTGACCATACAACGAATAGTGACTAAGCTAAAGCTTTATGTTCAGTCAAAGTGAATTTTTATTAATATATATATGTGTATTGTTTCAACTGGTATACATATTTTTCAGATATGAATAACATCCCAGAAATAACCAACTTGAAAAATTCTCCTTCAGTTCATATGTCAGAACTGTTAGCTAGCAATTCACTAATTTATTCCTTGACCGGAAGTGACGGCGATGCCTCTGATACATTAACCTACTCTATGAATATTGACCCTGTTACTGACACTGCTCTGTTTGAGCTTGATACTACAGTCAGTCGTAAGTAAACTTAATTATTATGAATTAATCTTGACGACGAAAGCTATGTCAAAATTATCAATGTAAACGGATAAAATGTGCTGAACAATGAATTTTACACTTTCAAAGTTTTGTGTGATCGAACAAAACATTTGAATGAATCTTATTGAGCTATATTTACAAAAGTGATATAAAAATGACAAAAATTCAACAAAAGCCAGCTTTGTCAGAGGATGTTAAAACCATAGTTCGTTGTTTTTCCTTTATGTATAAACGAGGAATTTAAAAACTATATGTTATAGATCATGTAATGGCGTGAGCATTTTATAATAATATATATTTTGCTGTCTAGTTGACATTTTGGCCAAGTATATGATCTTCATGTATGCAACCTTTTATTACAGAATTCATGTTTATCCTGTCACACATAAAAATAATCGTTATATTTCTGTAAATGAATTTTGAAGTTCAAAATTTACTGGAAGTAAAATAAAAGACTTCTTTCAAGTTCAGTCAAAGTTTGACAACTTCAAAATCTATTGTATTCCAAATACTTTCATACTTATGTTACAATGAAAATTTTGAAGCCGCTTTTAAGACTCAAGTAATCACAAAATGATAGTATATATGTATAATACCGTACATATACATATTTCAGATATTGAGTGTATATTCTGGAATCTTTTTGCAGGTTAATATATGTAAGAAATTTTTAACCATCTGAAACTATTTAAATCATTTCAGCCTTGCAACTGAGATTAGCACCTGGCAAAATGTTTGATTACGAAAAAACACAATATTACAACATTACTGTTACTGTGACAGATTCCAAAGCCACTGGAGGACCATTCATTTTGAATGTTCATGTTCTTAATGAAAATGAACCATGCTTCTTTGATAAATCTACTTATTCTCTTTCAACGAACGAAGGTGCTGTAAGTATATATCTGATGTTATTTCATATCGGTTAAGAATTAGCTTCTGTTATTGGATAAAATGGGGCCACATGACATTCTTTATTCTTCAGTAATAAGTTCCATCGGTCTTTAACAGAACAAAACTGACCAGAAAACCGGTCGTTAACAGACTTTAACATGTTAATGACATGTGGGACATGGTTTCTCTGTTAATGACCGATGGAGCGTGGTTTTTTTGTTAATGACCGGTGGGGCGTGGTTTTTCTATTAATGATCGGAGGAGCGTGGTTGTTGAATTGTTTACACGTTTTGGGAAATTATAAAATTATATCTAACTTATCTAGTATTCATATACTGAAAAATTGCACGTAAAGACTCAGTCATTATCACTGTCTTAGTCAATACCACTGTCCTGTGGGCAGTCCATATATCACGATAATGACCAGTTTTTCAATACCATTATGTAATTATAACTGACGTTTCAAACATATCATAATTCAGTAATAATATAGGGTTATTGCATAAATATTGGGGAATATTGTCCCGAGTAGAATTTTATATTGCACGAGCTTGCGAGTGCAATATATGTTCTACAAGGAACAATATTCCCCAATATTCATGCAATAACCCTTTAATTGTATAGCAATATAATATTTGAAAGTAAAAATTGGTTTAAACTAATATTTTGTCGTTGATGATGTCATGAATTTTGATAATTTATTGCACTAGTGCAATATTAGAATTTATTGGACGCTAACTTTCTGGTTACTTTCTGTGGGAAATATTATATTGCTATGCAATAATAATAATAATAATAATAATAATAATAATAATAATAATAATAATAATAATAATAATAATAATAATAATCAATTACTTAATTCAGCGTAGAGTGACGCAGTTTATTTACATCGTAGTGTCATTGTATTAAAGAAACTATTGTTTCGTTTTAGGCTAGTTCAATAAGCTTGAACCCAGGCTTCATTATAAGAGATGGCGATGGAGCGAATCAAGCATATTCATTGTCATTTTTAAACGGAAACGGAAGTGAACGTTTTACAATGGATGCAAGTTCTGGACTCATTAGTTATGCGACAGAATACGACATTGACAACAACGCAATGCCTTCCACAATTTATTTGAGTGTTAAATGTCAGGATGCAACCGGCGAAACTGGAAACGCCTCAGTCATTATCTATATACATGTAATATTATTAAAGTGTATTTTACCCCTTTTCTTTCCAAAGATTTCTGGTGGATTGATAAAATTAATGACAACTTTTTACGCCAGGTAGAACGGAAAAAAATAAAGTTAAAAAAGATGAAAAAAGTATATGATCCAAATATATTATTATTTTGTCATCATCATACTGGATAGTACAGAGATGAGCATATTGATAAAAAGAAATGTTGAAAAAACAAACGAATTATTTTAACAGGGGATAATGGATTTTATCATATGTACGTTTTGCATAAATTAATTATGTAATATTACTGAATATAAACGACATATTTTTTTTAAAGCCGGTTAAATAAAACTCGTTTAAAATATATATCAAGGCTGCTAGCCCATATTAACACGGCCTAACGTCTCGTTAGTTGCTGATATGGGAGTATCAGCTATTAAAGAGAAGTATACGGATTCCCATTAGAGTCTCGGAATAATATGAGAGTCTCGAAATAATTACCAAGTCGATATGGATAAGTTTAAAATGACCAAATGATACAGAAGTTAACAACTATAGATGACCGTTCGGCAACAATAAACAAAGCCCATACAACACAGTCGACTATAAAAGACACCGAAATCACAAATGTTATACAATTCAAACAAAAAATCTAAGTGCCTAATGAATGTACAAAAATATGAACGAAAAACAAATACCGGTATGTAACACTGCATCAAACGACAGGTACTGAATTACACTCTCCTGACTTGGAACAGGTACATACAAACATAATGTGGCGGGTTTAAACATTATAGCGGAATCTCAACTGTCCCCTAATCTGGGACAGTGGTGTAACAGTACAACATATGAACAAACTATAAAAATCAATTGAAAACTACGTATCTTATCAGATGGATACAAATAGAAATGCATCTAACAAAATCAGTTCAAGTAATGAAAAAAAGCATGCACCTAAGACTAAATTATCAATCAGGACACATCCAACATCCAATGGATTGAGATTATAGACGTCATCAACCTTCAGGGAAAAAAACAATGACCATGCACAATGGCAAGATACAGGTATCAACAGATTGTAGATCTATGAAAGTGCGGCGTTTGCATAAGACGACTGATATATTTGATACTTTAAATATTAGGAATCCGACATTCGTTTCAGGGGTTTAGTTTAAGCTGGGTAGTGGTCAAACTAATCTGTAATATTCATCAGTTCCCTATGAATTTATGGTATTGACCTATCTATACTTTTTATTTCTTGCGAACTGTCATAATTATTCCTAACGTTCGTAGGTAATATTGAATAGTGACAGTCATATTTTCATATCCTTTTAAAAAAAAAAAAAAAAAGATTTAAAATAGTCAAATTACAATGCTGGGACTAGTCAACTAGATTCAACTTGGTAAAAGATCAACCAGACATAAAATAAATTCTTCTAAAGTGTCAAACCATGAATTTGATAAAATAACAGCTCAGAAAATTACCATTACTGCATAGTGATGTATTTTACATTACATTCTTTTTCAGGATATCAACGATAATTCCCCTGAATTTGGCAGTGGTGATTATTCGTTTTTCGCTGATCAGTTTACTGGGGTCGGATCTCTTATTGGAACTACAACTGCAACAGATATTGATAGTGGCACAAATGCCCAATTTACCTGTAGTTATGGCAGTACCCAGAATGCCATTGCCAACACATATTTCACTGTCGGATCAGATTGCAGTGTATTCTTCACTTCAAGAACTAGTTTAGCGTATGATACAGTGGTAAGATAATTTTAGTCTCGACATGACATTGTGGAAGATGTTGTGTATTGACAAAGCTGTCAGTTGTTCACTCTATGTTTTCTGTGTCATCGTTAAAGTCGTCAAACTGAGAATTGTAAAACTCACATTAGGAGAACAGATTTTCAATCTAATATTCATATAGTTGGTATTTTTTAGACCCTCCAGATTGTGGTTGATTCAAAATTGTTTAACAGTCTAGTACTAATTTTAAAAAAGGATACCTTATTTTTCAGATAAGATTTACCCTTTTGGCTATAGACAAAGGAACCCCTGCCAAAACTGGCACTACTTTTGTTAACGCAATATACCGTGAAGCATCAACGACAACAATATCAACCTCAACAACAACTACATCAACTACCTCAACAACAACGACTACAGTTGCACCTAGTACTGGATTAGAAGATGGAAGTATAGCAGCTATTGTTATTGGTTCTCTTGTCGGTGCTGTCTTATTAGGACTCCTTCTTTATATGCTATTTCGTTGGTGTTATACTGGTTTCTGTTGTGGACCTGATCCGTGCGATTTCGCACGTTGCTGTCAAAGAGGCGATTATTCGTGAGTATATTTAAAATAAAGAAAATAATCTTTTTTGGATAAGAAATTAAATTATGGAAAGAAATCTACTAATGAATTGGTACTATCCCAAGGTTACTCAAATCTCATAATAAGATTAACATTGAAGGTCGCCTCAATCAACTTAAACTTTAAGCAGGAGCGTATAAGTTGTGTTGCATCATGTGATTCATTAGAATTTCTAAAGGCTTTGTTCAAGATCTTTACAAAACCAAAAAAAATCAGTGAAGTTTTATGTTCTATATATTTCAACGATTAGATTTAAACATTTCTAGAAGAAAACAATTTATACAGTAACAGATGCAATTTGTAGAACTTGTGAAGAGTTAACTGATTTGTCAATGATTATAAACGTTTTGTTTGTTATATCTTGTTTTGGATACTAAGTACTAGCTATCTCCTTCTTTTTGTTAAATCAACTCGGAGAAGGGAACATTGTGTTGCAAAACATATCAACTGATATATGTTACTGTCGTTGTCTTCTGTAAATTAAGATTTAAAAGTCTATAATGGGGAAACTTATGTCATCGTGTTTGGCATAAGTCGTGATCGTCATGTATAGATTTCTTTTAAAATTTTAATGTGAGTTATATCCTCATTTCTCTGTAGTATTCGTAATCGTAGGTTTCCTAAAATAAATGAGTTGTATTAAAGACTGAAACGAGGTTTGATGAATGATAAAAAAAAGCATCAATATATTTGATTTATTAATTTTCCTACCTTTCTTTCTAGAATTGTAAAAGTATTTGTATAAATTTAGTGCGTTCAAAAGAAACAAACGAAAACATTTTAACAAATCATTGAATATCACGCGGAAGAACATATAGCAATCTATTTTTGGTAGTAAATCAAATTAAATAATATAGTTGTTCTTGATGTTTGTGCTGCACTATTTGCCATTGACTGTTTTCCTCCTCTGTCATATGTTTTGTTCTACTCATCAAGTTTTGCAACTGGTCTGACGTCAGTGCAATTTAGAGCTTTATAAGTGTTACACACAAACAAACACACATGTTCACCCTATTTGAGAAGTAGTTTATATATTTGGGCCTTCTATAATATTTAACAATAGCGGATCGAATTATATAACTTGATATTATCATAAAGTCGTATGTAAGAACGAATTCAATGAGGGAAAATAAGTTCGAATTTTACAGTTTTGTAGGGTATCATTTCCCCTAGGCGCAATCAATTTAATGATAGTATGCATGTTGCTAAATTCAAGGAATAGATAACTTGATGTTTATTGCCAAAATATACTTTAACTCATTTCAGTTCTTATTTGGATATGTTTGGGTCAATAAAATATCTTATACAACTCGAATGTTAACACCTTACCAATTAGTTTGTGCAAATCTTGTATTAAATATCTAAAGTTATCTCTTCCTGCGAATGAAGGTAACACGTGAAACTTATTTTTCTGTAAACATCTATGAACAAATTTGCTCGAAAAAAAACATTGCTTAAACAAGAAGAGGTGCAGTTTAGATCGCGAAAGTCGTTCTAAAATTAGCATAACTACTCTCAAATGCATAAATCTTTACAAGGGATGTATGACTCGAGATTTATGAATGCATTTTGTAAGCACTTAAGGAATTTAAGAAATGTGATGTAAAATATGTCCAGTTGAGGTTATAAATCGCTATCCAGTTTTTACACTATCCCCCATCCATATCATTTTTGTATTCTGTGTAATCAATTTGAGCATTCACAACTTCACATTTTTTTTGTGATAACTAATATTGATAGTATTATCTCTCTTTGTATCTATCCAAATTTACGAGTATTATAAGCTGGCGGGAATCATTTGAATCATCTTGAATATTTTATCTACCAGTAAATTTATTGTGAAATGGAAGTAATCATAAATACCTATTTTCGTTTTAAATAATTCGTCATATCTGCTGGTGTGTCGTTTTATATCTTAACAAATGTCTGTATATTGTGGGCAGAAAAATATTTTTCATAATCATTTAAGAGACAAGCTTGAAACGAGGTACCGCGACAACGTACATTGTAACATATAAATATTTAATTTCAGGAATTACCAAAGACGTCAAATTACTCCCATTAGGTACGTAACATATAATTTAACCATAGATCGTCATAGTCAGTCGTTAACTGGGTTAAGAGATATTTATCATGTGTCATCATTGCTCTATACTAACATCTTTTACTTGAAACTCATACATCCCCTCACTCTGTTATTGTGCTGTGGTACTTTTTTGTGTTCTTATCTTTTGTGTTTTTGTTTTGCTTTGTCTATATTTTTTTCTTTGTTTAAATATTGAAAAAAGGAGATGTGATATAATTGCCAATGAGACAACTATCCACAACAGACCAAAATGACACAGACATTAACAACTATAGGTCACCGTACGGCCTTCAACAATGAGCAAAGCCCATACCGCATAGTCAGCTATAATAGGCCCCGATAAGACAATGTAAAACAATTCAAACGAGAAAACTAACGGCCTCATTTATGTAAAAAAAAATGAACGAAAAACAAATATTTAACACATAAACAAACGACAACCACTGAATTACAGGCTCCTGACTTGGGACAGGCACATACATAAATAATGTGGCGGGGTTAAACATGTTAGCGGGATCCCAACCATCCCCCTAACCTGGGACAGTGGTATAACAGTACAACATAAGAACGAACTATAAAAATCAGTTGAAAAAGGCTCAACTCATCAGATGGACAAAAATACAAGTAGACGTGTTTTATAGTGATTAAGATTACAACACATTGTTGACTGCTGTTCTCCTATTTTTGACATTTTGACGAGTATTATGTTAAGCTGACAAAAGACCAAAATGACACAGACATTAACAACTATAGGTCACCGTACGGCCTTCAACAATGAGCAAAGCCCATACCGCATAGTCAGCTATAATAGGCCCCGATAAGACAATGTAAAACAATTCAAACGAGAAAACTAACGGCCTCATTTATGTAAAAAAAAAATGAACGAAAAACAAATATTTAACACATAAACAAACGACAACCACTGAATTACAGGCTCCTGACTTGGGACAGGCACATACATAAATAATGTGGCGGGGTTAAACATGTTAGCGGGATCCCAACCATCCCCCTAACCTGGGACAGTGGTATAACAGTACAACATAAGAACGAACTATAAAAATCAGTTGAAAAAGGCTCAACTCATCAGATGGACAAAAATACAAGTAGACGTGTTTTATAGTGATTAAGATTACAACACATTGTTGACTGCTGTTCTCCTATTTTTGACATTTTGACGAGTATTATGTTAAGCTGGCGGGATTCATTTGAATCATCTTGAATATTTTATATTCTAGTTAATTTATTTTGAAATGGTAAATACCTTTTTTTGTTTTAAATTATCCGTCATATCCGCACGTGTGCCGTTTCTGTCTGTTTTGTTCACAAATTGCTGTCAATATAATGAAATTTTATACGACTGTCATACAAGTTAGATGTTTAACAAGCTGTAAAACCAGGTTTGTTTTTATTTCGTCTTCAAGCCATTGTTCCACTACTAAATTGTCTATTCTTCTTACCAGCACACTTGGTACAATTAAAAACCTGATAATAAATTGTTCAAATAAGGCCTTCGAAAATAGTGGAATTAATTACTTTTGGAGTGTCAAGAACTCGTTGGAAGTACTTGATAAATTGCATGCTTATATTGGTGATTTTAAATCTGTTCAAAGTTTTGATTTTTCTACCCTGTATACCACATTGCCTCCAATTCTCATTAAGAAAAAATTCACACACCTAATTAAATGGGCATTTAAAAAGTCAGAATATGAATATATATGTTCAAACTCTTTTAGGTCATTTTTTAGTAGCAATAAACAAAAAAACCATGTCAATTGGACATGCTTTGATACTATATATGCCCTTGAATTTTTACTAGATAACATTTTTGTTCGCTTTGGGGATTCCGTATATCGTCAGATTATCGGAATTCCAATGGGGACTAACTGTGCACCACTTATTGCGGACCTGTTTTTGTATTGCTATGAGTTACAATTTATGACAAAAATAAGCAAAGACCCATTGAAACAACATCTGATAAACAAATTTAGTAATACTTTTAGATATTTGGATGATCTTTTGGCTCTCAATAATGACGACTTCAGTATGTATATTAAAGAAATTTATCCTGTTGAACTTACTTTAAATAAAGCTAATACTAACAATGACCACTGCCCTGTCCTCGATCTTGATATCTATATCACTAACGGAAAGCTGAATACTAAAATTTATGATAAAAGAGATGATTTTTCATTTCCTATCGTTAATTATCCATTTTTAGATGGTGACGTTCCCTTGTCACAATCTTACGGTGTTTATATATCTCAACTTGTACGATTCGCTCGTGTATGTAACAATGTTTTAGATTTTAACGAGAGAAATTTATGTATTATTGAAAAATTATTAAACCAGGGTTTTCGATATCACAAACTAGTCAAAACATTTACTAAATTTTATCATCGGTATAAGGACATCATTCGTAAATATAGCTCAACATGCAGACTTCTTATACGTTCAGGTATTTCACATCCAATTTTTTATGGAAATATTCTTTATAAAGCACAAAGGTGTCAGTATTCACCTCAAAAACTAACAAAACCTTTGAATAGACTTATTAAGAAGGGATATAGTTACGATACTGTTGTCAGGTCATTAAAGATTGCATATTTTGGCGTTAATATTGATTCACTTATAGGGTCTTTGCATCGGAACTAAACACATTTATTCAAAAACCAGTTGTTGGCATGACACGGGTTATGTTCTTCTCATATATGTTATGATGATATGATACTAAACCCCTAACGGGAAGGATTGTGCCTGATGTTCATATGATGAAATCACAATCTTTCAGTCAGTTTAATTGAAGTCTGAAGCTGGCATGTCAGTTAACTGCTAGTAGTCTGTTGTTATGTATGTATTATTGTCATTTTGTTTATTTTCTTTGGTTATATCTTCTGACATCAGACTCGGACTTCTCTTGAACTGAATTTTAATTTGCGTATTGTTATGCGTTTACTTTTCTACATTGGCTAGAGGTATAGGGGGAGGGTTGAGATCTCACAAACATGTTTAACCCCGCCGCATTTTTGCGCCTGTCCCAAGTCAGGAGCCTCTGGCCTTTGTTAGTCTTGTATTATTTTAATTTTAGTTTCTTGTGTACAATTTGGAAATTAGTATGGCGTTCATTATCACTGAACTAGTATATATTTGTTTAGGGGCCAGTTGAAGGACGACTCCGGGTGCGGGAATTTCTCGCTACATTGAAGACCTGTTGGTGACCTTCTGCTGTTGTTTTTTTCTATGGTCGGGTTGTTGTCTCTTTGGCTCATTCCCCATTTCCATTCTCAATTTTATTTTTCTTCCATTTTCTACATAAGAAAATGCATGTTCCTATTTAGGAATGTTACAGTTGTTATCTATTCGTTTGAAGTGTTTAAGCTTTCGATTTTTTCTATTTTATTAGGGACCTTCCGTTTTAACTTTCTCTCGGAGTTTAGTATTTTTGTTATCTTACTTATATGTAATCCAAAGTATACCCAATAAACATGTTGATGAATAATGATATCCATTATTCTAATATTCTGTGTTGTTGACGATGGTATTGAATAGCATGTAACAGTGTTTTACATATAGTGAAAACTTGAAGCTTTTAATACATGAAATTCATGATACCCTATCAAGACATACAATGTCATTATGCCATTGAGTTACAAAAAGGACCAACTTAACCTTACTTACACAAATATTACGTATTAGTACTTAATATGGTCGTATTAAATTATAACGTTCCAAGATTAAATGCCGATTTTAATTTTAAATTTAAATTATGCTGCATTATGTAAATTTGCTGCATTATGTAAATTTTCCGTTGATAAAGTAATACTTTATTAAAAAATTAATGTTCAAACGATGATATAAGATAAATATGTCTATTTAGGGTCCCTTTTGGTCATAAGGCTTTTAATGTTTGTTGGATTTATACACTAAACTTATCATTATAATTTAAAACCAAGATTAAAATTTCATAGGCCAGAAGCGCATTTCTTTTACAAAAGAATCATCAGTGATGCTCGAATAAAATAAGATAAACATGTCAAAGGCACAAAGTTGAAAAGCACAATGGACGCAAAATTCCTATAAGGTTTTCCAAATACAGCTTATATAATCTATTCCTGGGGTGCAAAATCCCTAATGTTTCGAAAAATTTTAAAGTTTTGTTAAGAGTTAATTCATAAATTTGACCATACCAATGCTAGTTCAAGTGCTGACCACTTAACTAGAGAACTCCTCGGGTAGACACTTCAACAGAAGTGGCATCGACCCAGTGGTTGTAAATAAATAAACGCATCATATGTACCAGGATTGAATTTTATATATACGCCAGACGCGTGTTTCGTCTTCATAAGACTCATCAGTGTCGCTCGAATCCAAAAAAAGGTTTAAAAAGCCAAATTAAGTATAAAGTACGAAGTTGAAGAGCATTGCACACCAAAATTCCAAAAAGTTTTGCCAAATACAGCTAGGGTAATCTATTCCTGAGGTAAAAAAGCCTTAGTATTTCAAAAATTCAAAAGTGTTGTAAACAGTTAATTTATAAATATGACCATATCAATATGACAACTCAACTCATCATAGATAACAAGATATACTTTTTGTACGCCAAAGACCCGTTTTGTGTGACTGTTTGGATTTGAGCGTTCCAGATAAAAGTAAATACATACAGATCTTCGGACGAACACAATTAAGAAAGTGCAATTTTAAAATGTTGACTTCATTTACTGTCCATCTCTGTTTATATATTATATATTCGTTCCTTGAACTATTTATTATTTACAGATCAAGACAGCGTATTGAAGATAGACGGCGTGACAGTTATGAACTAGGTACTATAGTTGCACTAAAACACATGTGTAAATACATATTTATCAACACAAGTTTATTTCAGATCTAAACCTGGTAACCCATACAATAAACAAGATAACCCATACAATAAACCAGATAATCCAAACAATAAACCATACAACAGCATGAACAGGGATACAGCAGATGAATTTAACTATTTCAGAGATGGTATGAAATACGCAACCATCATGCATCCCTTATAAAAGTATTGTTTTCCTTAGCGGGTATAGATGGCTTTATATTGAATAATCAAATACCTATGCATGCTTATTAATGTAGTTTATATCATTTGAAGTAGTTTTAAAGCCTTTATTCTTTTACAATGTATAACTATATGTTATGGAGTACGTGCGTCGGTAATAACTGACTTGAAATGATACAATTTTGTGTGGACTTTTCAATAATTTGAATCGAATTTTTATGTCTGTTCGTTGAAAACAAATCCTTTAAAAATGTGTTCTGTCATAGTTATTTGCAATAATTAAATTAAAACTAAATTTAAATTTAATAAGTCAATTGAATAATTATATCTTAGTTTTAAAAAGTCCGGTTTAGTAATATAAACACGTCCCATACAACCTCAGATGTAGTCCAATTTTACTTTTGTTCTTGTTTAGAACACACTCGCACCTTTTAGTCAATGACAAATGAGTATTTCTTCTATTTTTCGTATTGTATACTTTTTCCGCTATACATGGATGAAAAGTTTATGTTATTGCAAGCTCTTGATTGCTGTCAATACAGAGGTTTCAAAGTACCGAAGGAATTGTTTGTTAGACTTTTTTTAAAAGGTGTCTTAAAATATAAATATAAAGCTGGTACATTCAGGGAAACCCTTAAGTTTAAAAATGTTGACCTATCTTCGTGTATGTAGTTCCGGCAATACACTATTTAACCCTTGTTCGTCTCTCAGTTCAACCCACGAAGGCTGCATATTTTTCGATGGCTTTCTACTCATTTGGTTTCAAGCCAGAACTTTATATAGGACAAAATGTTAGTTCATGTGCTAGTAATCACGTTTGCATATTACTAGTTTGAGGATTTTGACTTCTTATATTTATTGACTCTTATGAATGCTCATCCATCCCACGTAGGCTACATGTTATTCCATGGCTTACTCGTCCTTTGGTTTCACGCCATAACTTTATATTATTCAAGGTATTTGTACATGTACTAAAAGAATGCATAAAGGATTTCGAATTTTTCAAATATTCTGCAAATGAAAGGATGTCGAATTTTGTCATGCTTTGCTGAAATTATGCTTGTGGATACATCGAATGCCTATCTAGCATTGATGAGTGTTTACAACCCTTGGCCGAATCCAACACTGATGGAATTTAATCAGTCACCGATGTCATCTTCAACAAGTCATCACTTGTGTGTCTTAGAAGTTATCTATGACGAGTTTATAACCACTAAATCGATGCCCTCCCCCGAAGGTATCAACAGACCAGCAGTCAATACTTCCAAGTGAATATTTTAAAACCAATACTTCCAAGTCAATACTTCCAAGTCAAAACTTCAAAGTCAATACTTCCAAGTCAATACTTCCAAGTCAAAACTTCAAAGTCAATACTTCCAAGTCAATACTTCCAAGTCAATACTTCTAAGTGAATACTTCCAAGTGAATACTTCCAAGTGAATACTTCCAAGACAATACTTCCAAGTCAATACTTTCAAGTCAATACTTACAAGTTAATACTTCCAAGTCAATACTTCCAAATCAATGCTTACAAGTCAATACTTCCAAATCAATACTTCCAAGTCGATACTTCCAGGTCAATACTTCCAAGTCAATACTTGCAAATCAATACTTCCAAGTCAACACTTCCAAGTGATTACTTGCAAATGAATACTTCCGAATCAATACTTCCAAGTCAATACGTCCATGTGAATACTTCCATACCAATACTTCCAAGTGATTACTTCCATGTGACTACTTCCAAATCAATACTTCCAAGTCAATACTTCCAAGTCAATACTTCCATGTCAATACTTCCAAGTCAAAACTTTCAAGTCAATATTTCCCGGTCAATGCTTCCGTATTGCCATGAATTGTCATTGATATGGTCATAATTATCAACCAACATTTTAGAAAGCTTTGAAATTTTCTAAATACAGAGGATTTTCTAAGCCAGGGATAGATATCCTTAGCTGTATTTGTCAAAAGCTATAACTATGATGGGTTTATTGAATTATTCACCAGCCCAGAAGTCAACACTTCGGTGTTGACATGAATATCAATAATGTGGTCATTTTTATAAATTTCCTGTTTACAAAACTTTGTTTTTTTGGAAAAACTAAGAATTTTCTTATCCCAGGCATAGATTACCTTAGCATTATTTGGCACAAGTTTTTGGAATTTTGGATCCTAATGCTCTTCAACTTTGAACTTGTTTGGCTTTATAAATATTTTGATATGAGCGTCACTGATGAGTCTTATGTAAACGAAACGCGCGTCTGGTGTACTAAATTATAATCCTGGTACCTTTGATTATTTATCCAAAGACATAAATTACTTTTGTCGTTTTGGCACAAATTTTCTTGGTTTTCAGTGCACACCATGTCCTCTTAATTGTTTAGATTCGAGGGCCAAACGAAATGCAGAACAAAATTATAAATCTAGTACTTTAATAAGTGTTTACCCCTCCACTTCTTTTTGTATATATTTAGCTATCTAGAACTTTTACTTTATGCAGGGGTACAAAATAAAACACTATCAAGATTTTGCTCACAAATAAACAGAATTTAAAAATTTGACATTTTTGTGAAATTATGCCAATTTGTTGTATAGATTGTCCCGATAACATTTCTTAAAAATTTCCAACTATACGTTTTTCCTATTTTATATATATTTTTATTTTATATACAGTTTGAATAAATAACAAGGTTTTGAACCTAGACATTTTTATGATCCCATGGTTAAAACAATACTTTGTCGATCTATAAGGAAGTAAAAATTCACGAATTTCGAATTTCGACAATTTTGAAATTTCTATTTGTAGATTCTGACTACGGCTCTCTCAAGAATCAAGATATGCGACATTCACGGTTAGTATTATTTTAGAAGTTGCTAAGAATGAGGGTAATACTTATTGTATTTGTATAAAACTATCTGATATACCGAGATCTTTGAAAACTCTCTTCAGTATAATAAGCATCCCATGCAGTTTACACCTTTTGGCCTTCCGCACTTTGGTTTTCCTGATGCATGATAATTCAGAAAAACTGCCAATGAAGTTAATTTCAAACTCGTCTCTTTTGTTACCTTTTAATGTTAAAGAGTATGTGAGGTAGTATACAATGTGAATGCGAGCATGTTTTTGTCATTCGCACTTTGGTTTTCCTGATGCTTGATAATTCAGAAATACTGTAAATGAAGTTAATTTCAAACACGTCTCTTTTATCCCCTTTAATTTTAAAGAGTGTGTAATGTAGTATACAATGTGAATGTCAGCATGTTGTGTTGCCTTTGCATCCTTTTAGAAAGAAGCAAAATTGTAACATTGCCAGGTTTAAATTCAAACTTTTTGAAACTCTTTCTCCAAACAAACTTTTAACTGTATTGTGTCTTGAATTCAAGTGATATTCCAATAAATAATCATTCCATTAGATATAGATATTTTTTAACACACATGCATATAGTAATAACATACGATATCGTGCTCTAGTACAAAGGCTTCAACCCAACCAATAAAGCATATATCGGGGATACTATCAGAAACAATGACTACAACATATGCATGGTAACATTATCTTCAATTAAAATTATTAGCAAAATACCTTTATACAAACTATACTCTTTCCATTAGGTCTCAGATCATTGGTTTCAATATGTTTTAAATGTGCTTCGCATGTATGATTATGGATTAAATTTGGATGGCTACAATGTAAATACATCAATTAAGCGCATTGAGAGATTTGTGTTGTACGCTGTTTCTACAAGGTTTATTTACAGAAATCAAATTTTCTTTGGTGTTTGTTGTTTGACAGAAGTGAATTATGAGACTTATTATTATGGCATATTTCCTAATGCAGTTTCTATTGATTTATATGCCGTGTTTGCTTCTGGAGTTCAGTATCAAAGCACAAAAATGAAAGCAGTTTGAAAAGTTAAATAATTGATATGAAAAAAATGTATGGAAATAATTAAGTTTATTTGTTACCTATACACATACTCTTTTTACGGAATGTTAATCACATTGCTGCAAAACACTTGTTGTGTTTCAAAAGTAGGCACTAAAAAGAATCAACTACAGAGAAAATAAGGCATAACACAGTACTTGTCTTCTTTTTCAGATTTTCGAGGCCGGAAAGAAATTATCCCGACTTCCCACAAGTTGGTGAGCCACAATTCCCACGCCTCTCCCCTTCCGATGCACGAGTGGAGATGATTAGTCCGAAGTATGCAAGAGGGCTTCCTGCAATACGATACTAGTCAAGAACTAACAGGCTTAATAGGATCGCCCCTCAGATTCTGATAATAATAACAATATTTGAGCATGCAAACATTATATGATGGTGTGTTTTATCACAAGAGGAGAATATTTCAAAAATGTGATAGAAACATTTTACTATCAAAAAAGGGATTTTGAACGTGTGTGTTTGTTGTTGCCATTTTTTTCTTTTCTTTTCTTTTTTCTTTTTTTTTTCCTTTTTTTATCTTTTTCCGATTAGATTTTACGATGGACATATGGTTATTTGTGTTACTTTACAAACATGATGTAATGTCATGTTTTAACAGAACGAAATACATGATTTTGAATGAAAAATAAAAGAAGACAAGAGACGATGAATTATAATTATGCCAACCCCTTGAAATATCTAACACCAAAAAATATATATACCACTATCTATTCTATACTTGAAGTTGCTAAAAAAAAATTAGATTGCAGCGCAACGTACATGTCTTTATACGCCTGCTTATATCTATCCTTACCATCATTGTTTAATATATGTGTATCATGTAAAGGTCAAATAAATACATGGGTGAAAAGATATGAAGAATTATACAAACTTATGGTAATATCTAAAAGGGTATGCATTAAGCCTTGCAAGAGACATCCGCAGCATTACTCGTATTTTTAAGACGGATAATAACACAAACGCAAAGGATAAAAAAAACCCAGAAAAACATCATATTAGAACACTCATGTATGCTATCCTTTGTGACAAAGTTGTATGAACTAATCTATGGTAATGATATTGATTTAAACTGGATGTATACAAGTTACAACGGTATTCCAGTGCTGTATTTCCTATCATGATTTTCTTGACGGAGGGTTGCTGCAAGGAAGCTTTTAAACCAAGAGTTCCAAAGTGGTGAAGTTGCAATCATCAGCTGGTTGGTCGCAATGGAACATCCTTTACAAATGACAGTGGATATGTTCCAAATGTCGTAACTACAATTCCGACCCTCTTTACCCGAATGTGACCTACCAAATAAAATGTATTACCGGATGTGTGCTAACATGGTTAACACGATGGGTGCAACATTTTGAATAGGATCTTCTTATCCTTCCGTAGCACCTGATATCACCCCAAATTTTAATGGGGTTCGGATTGCTCAGTCTTTGGTTTTCTATGTTGTGTCTTCTGTACTTTTGTTTGTCTGTTTGTCTTTTGTCTTATTTAGCCATGAGGTGGTCAGTTTATTTTTGACTTATGAATTTGAAGGTTTTTTTTGTATCTTTCGCTTCAAATTTTTTTAGTTTAATTTTAACAATGTAAAAGTAAATATTGAAATCAAAGTTATTTCGTTTGCTTTAATGTTGCCGTCTTCCTGTTACATTAGTGTTTTATTATATGTTTGGTTGTTCATTGTGACTTAGATAAATGGTCAAAATTTGTGAGACTCTATTCGCTCTCTGTATCGTATGATTTAGCAGTTACGACGAATATGCAGCTTCAATGCACTTCGTCGGTTTGTTTAGACGTTGCTTTATATTTGTTTTCGTATAAATTTATCATTATACTTTATATTTAGTATTGCTTCCGGTAAAAAAAACACCTTTCTTTAAATCAGTGTATTTACGCTTATTAGTTTTGCAGCGATTTAATAAAGGGTGATTAAATATTGATTATAGAAATATTAGTTTATTGGTTTGTATAAATCCGATTTAATTTTTCAACTGAACAATCAACTTGTGCGTGGAGTTGAAGGAACTGCATTTAAAGATTAAAAGATTAAAGATTTTTTTAAAAAGAAGACCGTTACCTTTAGTTGCTTGGTGTTGAGAAAGGGAAATTTATTGATTAATAATTTATCAACCACGTGGATGTTAATTTCTCTCTAAGGATGGCATTGATCGGGTATGGAGCCGATAGTTAAAGGTAGGACAATTATAACGTATTTCTTATTTTACGGTTAAAGAAAATTATTGTAGTTTAATTGAACAATTAATACTTTATTAGAAACACTATATCCTTTGTTGCTATGACTGTATGTGTAAGGATTGATAAAATCTCAGAGGTAAAGTTAAAAAAAACAATGAATTTAAAAATGTTATAATTCTTACAGTTTTGTTATTATATCATATGCATTATTTGGAATCAAGTTCTCTTGTGCAAAGTTTCATCAGTATTATGTATCATCTAAATTCCAAGATTAGGGAGAAAAGTGCTAAATGTTTGTTATTAATTTTCAGTAAACATGATAACTCATATGTTTTGGTATTTTATTAGTTTTTTCCCTCGTTTGATTGCATATTGTGCTTTCTGTATAATATATTTGCAAAACTGACCAACAGTTAATGCGAAACACGTGTCCTTTACATCATGTTCTCCTTTTTCTTGATCTTGTATCTCCAGCAGTCTAAATCATATAATGTTTTGATTATAAATAAATTTGAAGTAAAGATATATATATATAACTTGAAATTGACAATTGAACCCTTTATTGGTATATTACGACAACCTGATGTCAATATCAGTCGCATAAGGACCATAAGTGACAACTTGATTTGTACTGCACTTGATCGTAAAGAAATCTTCTAACGTTACTACACTAACCTTTTAAAAGTATTTTTTTTTATTTCTATTCAAATGACACATTGTGATTGTATTTACATTTAATTTTAAGGAGTAAATGACATCATATCCCTTTTTCGACTAGTGATGCATTGACGGTCGTTGAAGTTTTTGTTTTGTTTCAACTTACAGTATTCTTAAAAATTGTTCTATGATATCAACTGTACCGAATTGAGATTATTACTGAAAAATTTGTGGTTGCACCCTTAAATGTTGGAACTTTATCTTATTATAAATAATACTTGAACAGTTCTAGTTGAGTTAAAAAAATAGTTAATGTCACTAATTTAAAAGTATTAATATATCCTAAAATATTAATATGATATTAAGATAATCTTACATCATTCATTTTGTGCTTTTGTAATAAGATGGTTTCTATCATAAGAAAAGGCAAGATTTTTCTAAATCTGGCGACGAATTGTTCATACTCTAATTCTTTTATCTTTATCATATTAATATATTATGTTTTTGATGAAGGACACGGTCGCCATGATCCACATCTATAAAAGAGAAACACAAAGATAAGTCTCTACTCACAGACTTAGTTGTAACAATCGTATCTCTGCTCAGTATAAAATAGAAAAAAGATATTAAAAGTTTTTCAGAAGAAATTGGCTGCTCATCAAACTTCACTAGAAGAACATTACGACATAATGGCAAATATTGCCGAGTTACAAATGCAGTAGAAAGCTTATTTGTTAAAGCAAAACATTCTTTTAGTCATTTTTCAAAACGATTTTTTTCTCAATAAAAATAATATGTAGTACAGTTGCACAAAAGAAAATAGAATCTACTTCATACACGAGTCTAAAACTTATGGTATAGAAAATACAGTTTTATTTCAACAGTGTATGTTTGACTTATTTACATCTCCGTGTACTTATTTCCCTATTCGTTTGATGTTTTACAGAGAAGGTTATTGGTTAATTGCATAATATCCTCTCTCAGGTATATGGATAAGGGATGATCTTAAGTATACCAGGTATGCTTGTTTTTCGTACATATCTGTAATTCATAACGCAAACGAATTTGACTACTTGACTGTGTCAGTTGTTGTAACGTATAATTTTCTTTACTAGTAATGATGAAAACATTTCCTCAGATGAATAGCAACTATGATAACTTTCAGTTCAAGCTCAGAAACTTTAAATTTGATATTCTGTATTTTTTATCATTCTGATTTGACTGTTCATTTATAATGTTTTATAGATACCTCAATTTATGTGACGCTGGACAAAGTATTGAGGCTGAGCTCGTCTATATGATTCACCTTCATTAGAGATAGACATCTGAATAATTTTACCCAACTAAGATACCCTTCAACTAGGCTTCATTTGTTATTTATATTAATAAAAAAAAAGTATCTTTCAGTATACATTGCCTTTCTCTGCCATATTGAAAATAGACAAACTCGTATAATGTGTGGGACTATTTACTACAAAAGGTCTTAACCGAAAAGCTAAAACAAACTTTTAAAAGTCAAATTTCTGTAATCAAGATACTTGTAACCTTAGTTTTACAGCCTATACTTTGCAACAGGTGTTTTCATGAATGTAATTGTTAAATACTTGTTTGAATATTTGTGGTTATGATGAAGCAAGTATTGTTAGAGGTTAAAACTTTGTGCTAATCGGATAAGTGTGAGTTTACAAAAATACTCAAAATAAACTGTTGTTGTATGATTTAATATGAAGGATGTTGGAAGACATAAAAAAAATTAGTGCATAAACAAACCTTTTTATTTTTGTAGTTTTTTTACAAGTCTATTTGTAGAAATGAAATACAGGGTTGTACCAAAATACCGTCGTCTTATCCAGGGCTCTGATAAATCACAAGGATTCATTCTATTTCGTTGACACTACATTATCTGAATAAGTAAATTTACTTAACTAACATAAATCATCTTGTGAGATATTCCAACTCATCTAGTAAAACTATGGGTCTTTGTTTGAAAAGTAAAGTATGCTTAAATAGCTTTGGTGTCTTTTGTAAATTAGTTTTTGGTTTTAAAATTGATAAATAATGAACGGGATATATTAAGTTACTGAAGCAAGCATTTAAAAATCAACTAATGCATCATCAACCTTTCGGATATATATATATATATATATATATATATATATAAAAAAATTAGGTTTTTACAGTAGAAAGAATACGGCATTATCCTGGGACCACTTATGGTTGGGTTCTAGCGGGGGAACAGCCGCTACATGTACTGTAAACAATCTTTAAAATTTTCGACGAAACGATTTACCTATAATGATTGGGAGTCAAATACCTTGCTCGGTTTTACTACTGGTGTGATACAATTTATCCAAAATGTTACCTGTTATATTTATAACACATGTACCAATGGTCCGAGGTTACCCGAACATAATCAACAATAATTATGGCTAATTTTGAAAAGCGTTTATTCTTTTTTTTTAAGTTAAGTATCTCTAATTTTAATTTAAAAAAAAACTTTTTTTGAATATGTGATGTCTCGTCTCATTAAAACTTATCATCCAAGACATTGTTTATACCTAAAGCTGTATTTTTTTACTCGCTAAGAAGGGTTATTATAATAAATGTGTACATTGTAAAAGCTTCAACACGAGGCATTAACATACATATAATATATTAAGGATGTTTTATTCACAATGAAGCCTGCTTGTTAAAAAACACAACCATGGATCAATCAAAACCTGTAAGTCAAAGAAAATTATACATCACAATGGACAAACAAACAACGAAAAGACAAACCGTGATCAATCCCCAAAAACTTAAAGCAGTTGAACAGGTGCTTCTGGACATTTAATTCTGCAAATTCCAACTAAATACTAAAAGTACTTATCCGTATCATTAACGTATGTGGAGTAGGATTAAAAATTATATCATTCAACAAATAACATTCTGGGTGAACTTTTAAATCGAATTAAGAAGATTTAAGAATTATTTTTTTTATTAATTTTGATTCATATTCGAATTAAAAAGCAATCATACTTTAATAGTTTGAAGAGGTTAAAGTGGCACTTTAATGGTTGTAAGTTTCGATCAAAATTGGGGCATTAAAGTCAACTATTCCAGTAGATTTTGCTCCGGTTATATAGAAGATATGTATGTTAAGGTTTGTTTTCTTTTGAAATGTTGGTTATTTAAGGCCTTTTTGTAATAAACATTTCAAAAGTTTTAGACAAAACTAGTATTGTATTAGACGTTATCATACAGCGATTTGAGAAAAGTAACAAAGATTTAAGAAAACTTTTATAGATGGTTTACAATAATATATGTAAAAGATTGATGAAAAGTTAATGGGCAAATATTTTTAAGGCATTCAAATGGATAAAACCAGAGGATTCCGAAAATCTAACATAATCTCCAAAACATGACGAGCGAACATCCTTGATATTAAAATCCTTAAAATTCATGACCATATGAAGTGGTCAATAATCAATGTCAATACTCGTAACCTCGTCTAGTATTAAATCACTTGATTTCACTGTTTATTGTTTACGTTCATTTTATTTTTTTAATCTTAAGACCGATTAAAATGCAAATATTCAAATACATAGGTTTATACTCAAGGTTGTAAACAAATTATAATGTGTGACGTCACATGTATAATGATATACTAAAGCATTGAAATACAGCTATAATTCATTACAGTGGCGGATCCGGGGTTGGAACCCCCCCCCCCCCTTTACTCTGGGTTGGGACCCCCCTTTTTTAAAATGGCTTGATCCGCCACTGCATTAAGCCATTATAAAGTCTTAAATTAAGTAAAATCAAAATTTGCAATTTATGAATGTTGCCAAACACAAATACATAAGTTTGAATAACAAATTGTAAGGAACAATTTTAAAGGAAAACGTTATCAAAGAAAAAATCTAACTTGCGGAAAATAATTAATTCCATACATTCGTTATGTTCCTCTTATATATTTCATGATGGTATAATACTAAACCCCTAACAGCAGGGATTGTGCTTGATATTCATATGATGAAGACATAATCTTTCAATCAGTTTAATTGAGGTCTGGAGCTGGCATGTCAGTAACTGCTAGTAGTCTGTTGTTATTTATGTATTATTGTCATTTTGTTTATTTTCTTTTGTTTCATATTCTGACATCGGACTCGGACTTATCTTAAACTGAGTTTTACTGTGCGTATTGTTGTGCGTTTGTTTTTCTACATTGGCTAGAGGTGAAAAGGAGGGCGGTTGAGATCTAAAAAAAACATGTTAAAACCCGCCGCAATTTTGAAAATGTCCCAAAAGGAGCCTCTGGACTTTGTTAGTCTGGTACGATTTTTAATTTTAGTTTCTTGTGTATAATTTGGAGTTTAGTATGACGTCCATTATCACTAAACTAGTATGCATATTTGTTTAGGGGCCAGCTGAAGGACGCCTCCGGGTGCGGGAGTTTCTCACCTCATTGAAGACCCATTGGTGGTCTTCGGCTGTTGTCTGCTCAAAGGTCGGGTTTTTGTCGCTTTGACACATTCCCCATTTCCATTCTCAATTTAATATTCATATAACGAGTAAATTTGCACCATTTAAAAACTTACGTTTTTGGGGTGTTTCATAAAACTGAGTTTTTTGGGTCTTGCATAAAACTGTCTTTTTGGGATGTTTCATAAAAACTGTGCTTGTGAGTATTTCATAAAACTGAGTAATTGGGGTGTTTCATAAAAACTGTACTTGTTGGTATATCATTAACTATGCTTGTGGGTATTTCATAAAACTGAGTTTTTAGGGTGTTTCATAAAAACTGTGCTTGTGAGTATTTCATAAAACTGACTGTTTGGGGTGTTTCATAAAATCTGTGCTTGTCAGTATATCATTAACTATGCTTGTGGGTATTTCATAAAACTGAGTTTTTTTGGGTGTTTCATAAAAACTGTGCTTGTGAGTATTTCATACAATTGAGTTTTTGCGGTGTTTCATAAAAACTGCGCTTGTTGGTATTTCATAAAAACTGTGCTTGTGAGTATTTCATAAAACTGAGTATTTGGGTATTTCATAAAATCTGTGCTTGTTGGTGTTTCATAAAAACTGTGCTTATGAGTATTTCATTAAACTGAGTATTGGGGTATTTAATAAAATCTGTGTTTGTAGGTATATCATTAACTATGCTTGTGGGTATTTCATAAAACTAAGTTTTTAGGGAGGGTGTTTCATTAAAACTGTGCTTGTGAATATTTCATAAAACCGAGTTTTTTAGGTGTTTCATAAAAACTGTGCTTGATTGTATTTTATAAAAACTGTGCTTGTGAGTATTTTATAAAAACTGTGCTTGTGAGTATTTCATTTAACTGAGTTTTGGGGTATTTCATAAAATCTGTGCTTGTTGGTATTTCATAAAAACTGTGCTTGTTGGTATTTCATTAAAACTGTGCTTGTGAGGGTTTTTTTTATAAAACCTGAGTTTGTGGACATTTCATAAAATCTTTGTTTATGGGTATTTCATAAAAACTGAGTTTTTGTGTATTTCATAAAACCTGTGCTTGTGAGTATTTCATAAAACTGAGTTTTGGGGTATATTTCATAAAAACTGACAACCATATTTCATAAACTGTGTTTTTGTGTATTTCATTAAAAAAAACTGTGATCATGCGAAATACAGAAAACAATACAAAGAATGAGAGCTAGAAAGATGACTGTGTCCAAATATGCATGGATTTAAACTTTAATTAATCAATATGACAAATTAATTGTCTTAATACAGAATTTGTAAAAATCAAATCAGACATATATACACGACATCACTAAGATGAAGTTACTAAATCTGGAAAGTTTAGATGAAAATGCGCATGCTATTTGTACAGTCTACAAAAACAAACATCTTCATCAACCATTTGTTAAATGTATCTCTTGTTATGCTGTTATTATATTTTGATATACTTGTACGTTGTCTTATCTGTTGCTGGATAATCATTTCACACTTTGCTTCTATTATTCTCATTTGGGAAGTTGTTTTAATGAAATACTTATATTGATCTGTTTCCAAGGTGTGAACGTTATGATAACTTGTGTCAAAGATGGCCATTACTTACCAAAATAAATAAACTAATTAAAGTTGAACGTTCAATTGACAACTTTAAAATTAACAGACGAAGAGTACAAAGAGTTTAACTGATAGTTTGAAGTGGCTTTTGAACAGGTATACGTTTAAATCATCGTTGTAAGGTTGGATGTTATTTAGTGTCATCGTGTCTTATTATGGTAAATCATTTCTTATCAAAAATGTTTAGTCCAGATTTTAATGGATTTGACAGATACAGAAAGCTAATTGTCAAAAATCAATTTAATATTGAAGAATGAGTAAATAGTAATCTTTATATAGTAAAAATAAGTCAATGACTGACAAACAATAATAATAAAAGTATGGCAATAAGTAATACAAGAAAATACAATTTAGTAATACACACAAGTACATCTGCTAATGTGCAAAGTTATCAGTGGTGTACATTGTATATACAGAGTAGTGCAGACCATTACTGTTACAGAGTGAAACATAGGTCTGTGCAATACTAGATTGTATATTCTTCTAGGCAACATATGTCTGTGCATTACTAGATTGTATATTATTCTAGGCAACATATGTCTGTGCATTACTAGATTGTATATTATTTTAGGCAGCATATGTCTGTGCATTACTAGATTGTATATTATTCTAGGCAACATATGTCTGTGCATTACTAGATTGTATATTATTCTAGACAGCATATGTCTGTGCATTACTAGATTGTATATTATTCTAGGCAACATAGGTCTGTGCATTACTAGATTGTATATTCTTCTAGGCAACATATGTCTGTGCATTACTAGATTGTATATTATTCTAGGCAACATATGTCTGTGCATTACTAGATTGTATATTATTCTAGGCAACATAGGTCTGTGCATTACTAGATTGTATATTATTCTAGGCAGCATATGTCTGTGCATTACTAGATTGTATATTATTCTAGGCAACATATGTCTGTGCATTTCCTAGAATGTATATTATTTTAGACAACATATGTCTGTGCATTACTAGATTGTATATTATTCTAGCAGCATATGTCTGTGCATTACTAGATTGTATATTATTCTAGGCAACATATGTCTGTGCATTACTAGATTGTATATTATTTTAGACAACATATGTCTGTGCATTACTAGATTGTATATTATTCTAGGCAGCATATGTCTGTGCATTACTAGATTGTATATTATTCTAGGCAACATATGTCTGTGCATTTCCTAGATTGTATATTCTTCTAGGCAACATATGTCTGTGCATTTCCTAGATTGTATATTATTTTAGGCAACATATGTCTGTGCATTTCCTAGATTGTATATTATTTTAGGCAGCATATGTCTGTGCATTACTAGATTGTATATTATTCTAGGCAGCATATGTCTGTGCATTACTAGATTGTATATTATTCTAGGCAACATATGTCTGTGCATTTCCTAGATTGTATATTATTCTAGGCAACATATGTCTGTGCATTACTAGATTGTATATTTTCTAGGCAACATATGTCTGTGCATTTCCTAGATTGTATATTATTCTAGGCAACATATGTCTGTGCATTTCCTAGATTGTATATTATTCTAGGCAACATATGTCTGTGCATTACTAGATTGTATATTATTCTAGGCAACATAGGTCTGTGCATTACTAGATTGTATATTATTCTAGGCAACATATGTCGGTGCATTACTAGATTGTATTTTATTCTAGGCAGCATATGTCTGTGCATTACTAGATTGTATATTATTCTAGGCAACATATGTCTGTGCATTTCCTAGATTGTATATTATTCTAGGCAACATATGTCTGTGCATTACTAGATTGTATTTTATTCTAGGCAACATAGGTCTGTGCATTACTAGATTGTATATTATTCTAGGCAGCATATGTCTGTGCATTACTAGATTGTATATTCTTCTAGGCAACATATGTCTGTGCATTTCCTAGATTGCATATTCTTCTAGGCAACATATGTCTGTGCATTTCCTAGATTGTATATTATTCTAGGCAACATATGTCTGTGCATTTCCTAGATTGTATATTATTCTAGGCAACATATGTCTGTGCATTTCCTAGATTGTATATTATTCTAGGCAACATATGTCTGTGCATTTCCTAGATTGTATATTATTCTAGGCAACATATGTCTGTGCATTACTAGATTGTATATTATTCTAGGCAACATATGTCTGTGCATTTCCTAGATTGTATATTATTCTAGGCAACATATGTCTGTGCATTTCCTAGATTGTATATTATTCTAGGCAACATATGTCTGTGCATTACTAGATTGTATATTATTCTAGGCAACATAGGTCTGTGCATTTCCTAGATTGTATATTATTCTAGGCAACATATGTCTGTGCATTACTAGATTGTATATTATTCTAGGCAGCATATGTCTGTGCATTACTAGATTGTATATTATTCTAGGCAACATATGTCTGTGCATGTCCTAGATTGTATATTATTCTAGGCAACATATGTCTGTGCATTACTAGATTGTATATTATTCTAGGCAACATATGTCTGTGCATTTCCTAGATTGTATATTATTTTAGGCAACATAGGTCTGTGCAATACTAGATTGTATATTATTCTAGGCAACATATGTCTGTGCATTACTAGATTGTATATTATTCTAGGCAACATAGGTCTGTGCATTACTAGATTGTATATTATTCTAGGCAACATATGTCTGTGCATTTCCTAGATTGTATATTATTCTAGGCAACATATGTCTGTGCA
Source organism: Mytilus edulis (assembly GCA_019925275.1). Classification (NCBI taxonomy): domain Eukaryota; kingdom Metazoa; phylum Mollusca; class Bivalvia; order Mytilida; family Mytilidae; genus Mytilus; species Mytilus edulis. The sequence goes on along the minus strand of CM034362.1, from coordinate 34,370,118 downwards.
TTACTAGATTGTATATTATTCTAGGCAACATAGGTCTGTGCATTTCCTAGATTGCATATTCTTCGCAACATATGTCGGTGCATTACTAGATTGTATATTATTCTAGGCAACATATGTCTGTGCATTACTAGATTGTATATTCTTCTAGGCAACATATGTCTGTGCATTTCCTAGATTGTATATTATTTTAGACAACATATGTCTGTGCATTACTAGATTGTATATTATTCTAGGCAACATATGTCGGTGCATTACTAGATTGTATATTATCTTAGGCAACATATGTCGGTGCATTACTAGATTGTATATTATTCTAGGCAACATATGTCTGTGCATTACTAGATTGTATATTATTTTAGGCAACATAGGTCTGTGCATTACTAGATTGTATATTATTCTAGGCAACATAGGTCTGTGCATTACTAGATTGTATATTATTCTAGGCAACATATGTCTGTGTATTACTAGATTGTATATTATTCTAGGCAACATAGGTCTGTGCATTACTAGATTGTATATTATTTTAGGCAACATAGGTCTGTGCATTACTAGATTGTATATTATTCTAGGCAACATAGGTCTGTGCATTACTAGATTGTATATTATTCTAGGCAACATATGTCTGTGCATTTCCTAGATTGTATATTCTTCTAGGCAACATATGTCTGTGCATTACTAGATTGTATATTATTCTAGGCAACATATGTCTGTGCATTACTAGATTGTATATTATTCTAGGCAACATATGTCTGTGCATTACTAGATTGTATATTATTCTAGGCAACATATGTCTGTGCATTACTAGATTGTATATTATTCTAGGCAACATATGTCTGTGCATTACTAGATTGTATATTATTCTAGGCAACATAGGTCTGTGCATTACTAGATTGTATATTATTCTAGGCAACATATGTCTGTGCATTTCCTAGATTGTATATTCTTCTAGGCAACATATGTCTGTGCATTACTAGATTGTATATTATTCTAGGCAACATATGTCTGTGCATTACTAGATTGTATATTATTCTAGGCAACATATGTCTGTGCATTACTAGATTGTATATTATTCTAGGCAACATATGTCTGTGCATTTCCTAGATTGTATATTCTTCTAGGCAACATATGTCTGTGCATTACTAGATTGTATATTCTTCTTAAAGTACAGGGTTTTTTCGCACTTATAAATTCATGTTACCGGCTAAATGTTAAATCTACAAAAGTGACATGAATGAGCACCTTTGGTTTCTAAGTTACTATGTTTTATGGAGTTACATTTGAAAGCACAGTAAAAACATATGTATATCTTTAATCTATGTTTCTGTCGGAGATTATGTCTTGTGTCTTTTCTCCATAGTATTTTTTTGAACGTTTTTGTCAGTCTGTAATTAACATCTTTAAACAAGAGAAGACGTTACTAAGTTGAAAAAACTGGTGTCTAATCCATTTGTCTCTTTTTGGAACAATAAAATATGTTTAAACTGTCTTTAAACAACAATGTGCACTACAAGTTAAGAAAGGAAAGATATTTCGACAACATATATTCACCTCGTATCTCAAATCTAGCTTACTGCAAAAATTATGTCAATGCGATATTTCCTGTAATCTAAAAAGTGGAATATTGCGTGACAGTATTATATCGTGCATATGAGGCATGTCGTCTTAGTAATATCAATATATCTAATTTCTTAGGCATGTTAGAATAAACATTTACAATTTATCTTCCTCAGCCACCCCACAGACCCAATTAACAGAAAGAATTTCCGTATGCATATTAAGATAAGTATCTAAAATCTATCAACCTCAGAAACCCCACGGACAAAAGGAAGGAAATACTAAACACGTTTGAGAGATTTGTCTTAAAGCAGTACAACGATTAAAGACTTACTAGGTTAATATTTTTGCATGAAAGGTTACAAGATAAGTTAAAATAAAACAATGATAAAGGACGTCCTAGAAGCTTATGTGCTTATGTGTCTATGGTTTTCGTTTAATTTTTTGGAGAGCGAGCACTAAGATGTACAACAGTTTAATGACTAATTTGACGATAAATATAAAAAAGAAAGTTTAAGGGTTAAACAGTACATGTCTATCATTTTGCACAGTACACGATTAATAATGGCCTTATATCACGAATTCTTAGTTCTTAATTGTTCCTAAAAAGATTTGAGGTTAGCTGTACCGGTTTTGATACCTGATATTATCGACACAGAAAGAGTCCATTCATAGCACCTTTAATAATTTATTGTAAGTCTAAGTCAACCAAGAAATTAACTGTTATTCATACAGGAACTTTTCTTTTCTTAGGTACTTTTGGTTAATCGAGGAGATTTCTGATATCCATCCCGGGTACTTGAACAAATACTACATAAGCATTATCATAACAGTGTCACGTTGAGGCCTAAACAGTTATATCTACGGTGTGGCTTTGCTTTTGTAGAAGGCCGTTAAGTTGATCTATAGTAACTGGTCGCTGGTACGTTGTAGTTGTAAAACTATCATTGGTAATCTACCACATTTCCTTATTTTCATATTAACTTTTTGTATACTTCTCGTCTGCGTTTGCAGTTATGTCAAGTGAATTCAAATGAAACGGTTACATCATTCAAAAATTCAAAACTGAAAAACTGTGGAATTATTTCGTTTCAAATCGTAATAAAATAAGGAATTATTAAACATTTTCGTGTCATTTTAAATAAAACAATATGATAAAACTGTATCATGTTAATCAAAATGGATCAAATGTTTTGTGAGACTAAACAGACGATCTCGAACGTCGTGTCATATCGATAAACTGTAAATCGAAAAAATATTGGATATTAATAAAATAAATAATTGCTGTTTTGAAAAATCGGAAATATCTAGTTCAATCTAGTAAATATCTGAGTATCTAAATGGGAAAGAAACAGCTTCAAATAAATCAAATGAATTTTCTCACATCGCATGATATTATATATGTATTGTGAATATGCTAATCTGATGTGTTTGAAAATAAACAATTCATGGAAAATCGTCCTTACTTTTCCTTCCTAGCTGCTTATTATTTCAACCGCATAAATTATAGTTATTTTCTATAAAAGTACGTTTTATCTTAATATTGAGTTGCGGTGTTCTTTTCTGACAGTATAAACAACCATACGAATTATCTCAATATGTATATCTCCAATTAAAGACATGTTCTTTACGTTGCTAATGGTGAAGTATAATGCTTGAAAAATCAAGAATGTCGCTCATGAATTTTTAATCAAACAACACCTATGAAAATGTAATCAAACCTTATAAGCGTAAACTTATAAATTATGCATAAGTCACGAATCCGTTCTTTACTGGATATTTTTCTCAGAAGCAGGTTTGAGTTTTTTTCTATATTGCACCCATAACTATACCATATGTGTCAATGTCATTGTAACATTTGCAGAGGCTTTTGTTCAAGTTATTTGCTTCTTATGATTTCGTCAAACGACATTTCTGTATTCATCTTTACAGATGCTTAATCCTATGGGATAATATACAAACGATGATGCATTATTTAGGTGTGAATATGATGCTTCGGAAAACGAGTCAATTTTTTTAATAGTTTTAAAACGAGGTGTCTGAAAACTAATGAATCCATATTTAGAACTAAATACCCTACTCGGATTTTACTAATAAAATCTTCACAAAAGGGAAGATTTCATTTGTTTTTTCCGTATATGTTCCATGCCTTGACGGTTATTTTTTCTCATAGACTCGTTAATAACGTTTGCATTCTATTACAGTTGTACTTTTCTTGAACAAAACCTATGTTGTATCGTAATCTAGCAATGATTGATACATCTAACATACTTTTCGCCGTGTGAAATTAAAATCACAAAATTAATATTTGAACTATTGTGAATGTACAGAAATGAATGCCCCAAAACGTAATGAGATTTTAACTGTGATTGCCTATTTTTATATGAAAGAAAATGTAACGACGGTCTACTCTCACCTCATAATGATATATTTAAAATGCAATTAGTTATAAACTTATATCAAATTTGATTGAAATTCGATGTAAAAGTAGAAACCCATTTCGTTTATATAAGAAAGTATGAGTTGATATAGTATATGAATTATGCAAGTTTTAATGATTTCACATACTAAGACAAGGTCCTTATAAAAGCTACAACTTCCAAAAATTAATCAACACAGCTTTCCCATGTAAAGTCAACACTTTTAAGTATTGTTCCGGAATAACAATGTGAGATGACTAGATTGGTACAGCATAAGATGAAACCAAGGGTGGTTTCCCACATATAGAGTGTTGTAGCCTTCTTAATATATCAATGCATTTTCATAATTATTCATATTAACTTCAAATCCGAAGTGGTTGATACTTTATACGAACATTTCAACGTCAATATTAAATAAGTATGCACTTTTATACATTCTTGTTTTCACTTGTTACCATCAAGGATTGTGTCTGGAATATTTCATCAGTGTTGTAAATTGAGGATGTTACAAAAAATAATTTCATTTTAAAGGTTTGATTATTCTTATACGTATTTGTTTATTAAAACATCAAACTTTTTTTTAAATGAAATACATGTTATGGAATATAATTTATATACACAATTTTATAATTAATAATTATACATAATTCATAATTATACATAATTCATAATTAATATATACAATTTATAATTAATGCATTTCCATTTCTCAAGATTCAAGATTTTATTTGAACACTCAGACACAGATACATGTGTAACATGAGGTCATACATAATAGCATTATATAAACATGACGAAGTAATTATGTGGTATCAATGACATAGTATAAAGATATAACAATAACATACAACATGTTTTTTTTTTAACATTTTCAGAACATATTTGCAATGTTTTTGATAAATACAGAAAGACGTTTATACAGTTGTACATTACATATTGAAAGAAGACCTTCCATTTTTTTATAATTAGGGTTCACTGTGTAATAGCTTGGCAGAAACTTTTCCCTTAATACAACAATATTTTGATAAGTACACTTAAATAGCAAATGAAATTCATCACCAATATTACTCTTACACAAAGTACATATTCTATCATGCCTCGGGATATTTTGCCATCTGCCTGTTTCTATAGGCAGACGCAGATTTGAACACCTAAAGTGTGTGATCCAAAGCCTGCAATATTCGGGAAGTTTTAGCAGATATGTTTCTAAAGTAAAATCTTTTTTAAATATTGAGTAGAATTGACCTCGTGATGAATTTTCAATATTACTAAACCACTGTTGTACAAATTGATCACAAAGTATCTGTTTTAAGTACATTTTATCACAGTAGCCTATTTGATTGGCAAAAATATATCCAATGCCAGTATCGTTTAATATTGCTTCTATACAATTTACCCATTTAAAGGTGTATTTAGATTTAGGCCTTAAACCAAGCATCAGTCTATACAATAAACTGCATAGTTTTGATTCATTATTTACAATTTTACACCAATATATAATCATTCTAATTTTCACCTTTATTTCAAGAGGAAATCTACCCAATTCTCCGTACACCATAAAATTAGGCGTAGTGTTTCTAACTTTCAGCGCCCTTTTGCAGAATTTCAAGTGAGTTTTTTCGATAATTTTCAGGTTTTCAAAGCCCCAAACTTCAGAACCATACAGTAAGATAGGTTCTATCATAGAATCAAAGAGTTTAAATTGTAGATCAATTGGTAAAGATTCATTCCGTATAATTTTGTAAATATAAAACAGTGCCTTTTGGGCTTGATCTACAAGTTTCTTCTTGGTATCAAAAAATGTACCATTATATTTAAAAATTACACCCAAATACGAATATGTATCAACAATTTCAAGTAAATCATTCTGCAGTGTAAATTTCAGATTTTCTTTAGGTTTCCTCTTGCTAAATACCATAACTTTGGTTTTCTTAACATTCACCTTCAATTTCCAATTTTCACAGTACAACTGGAAAATATCTAAGGAATGTTGCAAGCCTTCTTTAGTTTCTGAAAAGATTACTGTATCATCAGCATACAGAATTACGAACAATTCAAAAAATATATGAAGTTCGTTTTCAAATTTTTCCTTTAAAAGTTCTAAAGGAATACCATCTAAATTTCTAAAATATTGTTCCAAATCGTTCAAGAAAATAGAAAATAAAAAAGGAGACAAGTTTTCCCCTTGCCTAACACCAATCAGACATGGAAAAAATTCTGATTGTTCACCATTATATTGAACACAAGATTTAATACCTTGATACATATTAAAGATAACTTTGAAACATTTCCCCTTGATTTCACTAAGATGTAGTTTTTGCCATAATCCAGTTCTTAAAACAGTGTCAAAAGCTTTTCTAAAGTCAATAAATGTACAAAAAAGTTTTTTTCCAAATGAAAAATATAATTCTACAAGTGCATGTAACACAAAAATATTATCTGTTGTTGCATATCCTTTTCTAAAACCAGCTTGATTTTCTGATATAAGCGAAATTTCATTCGCAAAAAAATTTAGTCTAGTATTAATAATAGAAGTGAATAATTTTCCCAAACAGCTGATAAGAGTAATAGCTCTAAAATTATCAGGATCTGTAGGATTGCCTTTATTTTTGAACACAGGTTTAATAATGCCATTTGTCCAAGAGTCTGGAATAATTCCAGTATCTAATACAATATTAAATAATTTACAATACAATGACATAAAAAAAGGTGGTGAATTTTTCAAAAATTCATTAAGTATTTTATCAGAACCAGGTGCCTTGTTATTTTTTAAATTTTTCATGGCTTCCAAGACTTCCAGTTCAGTAATACTTCCATTCAATATTTCATCATAAATGGGGTTACTAGATATCTGATTAATGTCAAGATCGGGTGCATGTATATCATCTTCTTCGCCCGCGTTTAAATCCTTAAAATAATCGTAAAATGTATTTATATCTATTGGTGGAGATTCTTTTTTAGTGTAAGACATTTTTTTTAGTGTTTTCCAAAATCCTTTGGTGTCATGCTTTGACAATGTTCTCAGCTCATTTGAACATTTGTCTTTATATTTGTGATAATTAACTTGTAGAATTTTTTTATATTCTCGAGCTGTGTGATTTAATACGGTTTTGTTTGCATCTGATTTTGCTTTATTGTATGTACTTTTGCTTTTATGAAATGCATCTCGTTTGATTCGACATTCTTTATTGAACCAAGGTTTATTTTCATGGTCGGGGTTGTGTAGTTTCTTTTTTGATTTACCAAATACAGTCTCAGCCGTGTCTAAAAGTACACGACCTAGGTCATTTACTAGACCGTTAACACTTTCACTGGTGGCTGTGTCAATTTCAATACTATTCAAAATATCATTTAACTGTTGTAATGAGCTACCTGTATCGTTTGTCAACACCTGAGTGAAATCGTCTGTTTTTGTACTGTCCCACCTGATGTAAGTATTACTGTTTATTGTATGATTATGCGAATTGTTTAATGAATTGCTCGAGGGAAACGAAAATGAAAAATATAATCTATTGTGAACATCAGAAAACATAGGATTAAAATCAACAATACCGAAATCTGATGTTATATCAAACATACATGGAGACATAATTAAATAATCTACTAAACTTGCATCTTTACAAGTTGTACAACCAATATGTTTATCAGCAAATAATCTGCCATTACAAATATAAATACCACTTCTTTTACAAAGTTCTATTAACATATTACCATATTTATTTACTCTACCACGATCTTTACTACACCTCTCAAGAGGGATATCTTTATCTTTAAGATGAAGGTATGAAAAAATATTATCATCATTATCATAAAAATCATTGACATCTAAAATTTCTAATAAGTTTTCGTCAGGAATAATGTAATCTGAGACAGTAGAAGTTCTGGCGTTAAAATCACCAATTAATGCAATATTTTTTGTATCAGTTGAGTATTTAATTAATTCATCTTCAATTTCCAAAAACGACTCTTCAGAAGTATATCGTGTATTTTCGGGGGGTATATAAATACAACCTAGCAAAATGTTTTCTCGCAAGTTTGATAAATTCTTTGAAATTTCTACCCACTGAACAAATTCAGATTCAGAATTTATAAAATTTAAAAATTTCGACAGGTGTTTTCTATAAACAACAACAATACCACCTGATTTCTTTTTACATTTTTTTCTATGTTTTGCATAAAAAGTATAATCGTGTGGTAATTTCAAGTCATCTAGATCATCAGTTTTAGTTTCAGTAAATATAAGAATGTCATAACTCTTTATTAATGTGGCAAAATCTGGATTCAGCAATTTAGAATTAATACCACAAACGTTAAGATAGGTAAATTTTAAATTGTCAACTGTCCAATTTAAAGGTCCATGATTGTCTGATGTGTTGTCCTAACTGTAATTTCCTCTACCGTTGTGTATTCTTATGACATATGTTGTAAATCTATTAGTAGTTAACTGTAGAATTAAATATTTTTTTCTAGTGTATTTGGATGTGATATTTTCTAACGTAAGTTATTCTACTTATATATTGAAAGTCGATTGATTGATTATAATCATTGATAATTAGTTAACGAAAGAATCTCAATCATTGTTAACAATCTGAAGCAGATTATTAATCTTTTGATTACATACCAAAACAGTACGTAAAACATTTGATATTCAAAAGGAGACTTAATACAGTTTTTAGTAACTGTTGAAACAGATTCAGCTAACATCTATAAAACTCTCACTCTTGTGAACGCTCCAGTTTATGTTTAGATATACATGTATTACACCAAATATTTATCAGAGTACCTTAACAGAGAATTTAACTTGAGGATGACCTTCTGTTTATAAATACATGTAGAAATGTAAATGCTCAAAATGGCAATATCAGTAGGTCAACTACAGATTATGATTAACAAGAATTTAGAGGGCCCATACTATTTTAATGCGAAGTAAATCAAGAGTACACTTCAAATCAATATACTTCTAGTTGAATTTTCTTAAAAGCAAACATTTATCTTTTTAATTTCCCTAGTTCTTTGTAAATAATTTGTCCATCTTTTACTAAATCTTGAAAGTATCCATGGTCAAGTTAAAAAGCTTTTTAGCCAAATTATATATAAAAAGAAACGCAAAAGACACTTACATTTAGAATTCAACGTACTTCTCATCGTTATGAGTATGAAATATAAATAAATAAATAAAACTCACACTTTCTAAGATTTGGCATTGATCTCGTAACTGACAAAAACCATAAGCATATAGCAACGGACAACCAAAATTTATGATTTATAATTTATAAAACAATTAATATAAAAGCTTTGCCTTATTATTTCATTATATCATTATATGATTATATGACGTTTTATATAAACACTACTACTTTTATATAAACACTACATACTAGATAATAACGCGATATAAATAGAGCCGTGGTGTAGTGGTTAGCATCGGACTACTAATCTTCCTGGTTTGATCCCCGTTCGGGGGAGAAAACAGAGACTGAATTTTCGGCTCTCCTTTGAAACCATTTGCGAGTATGGTCTTGAGAAACGATGATAGTCCGTCGTTACATGGCTGACCCGTGTTATGAAAGAGCAATATCACTTACAAGTTATAGACACACTTGTAGATTTACTTATATGATTGTCAATAAGACCACTCTCAAACAGATACCAAATGACGCATAAGTTAACAACTATAATAGGAACGACCCTCAACAATAAGCAAAACTCATCCCGCATAGCAAACTAGTAAAGGCATCGAAATGACAAATGTAAAACAATTCAAACAGAAAACTAACGACCTGCATGGTTTATGTTTAAATCAATAAGCGAAAAACAATATACAGTAAACAATGACAAACACTGAATTTTAGGCTCCCGACTTGTAACAGACACATACAGAATGGATTAAAAAAAAAAATTGTAAGCGTTTACCATTTAGTCTCACCAGTAAAAATTTCAAAATTTCAGAAAACGAAAGTCGCCTGTATCTTTTCACCTTTTTTTTTCTTTTAAGCTCACCTGACCCAAAGGGCCGAGTGAGCTTTTCTCATCACTTGGCGTCCGTCGTCCGTCGTTCGTCCGTCGTCGTCGTTAACTTTCACAAAAATCTTAACCAAACTTGGCCACAATCATCATTTGGGTATCTAGTTAAAAAAATGTGTCCGGTGACCCGGCCAACCAACCAAGGTGGCCGCCATAGCTAAAAAT